>MU182144.1:416518-479942 GCA_016904865.1 Pissodes strobi
CTTCTGGAAAACCTTCTATAATAGCACAATACTTTGCACTGTTAACGGTACCATCAACTATACAGAGAGGTGTAGTACCACGCTGTTATATTACTACCTAAACCATATTTCACTGGGATATTTAGGAATTTGGACTGTAACATGTTCTCTTAATAAGATTTTTATGTGAGTTACACCATGCTGGAAACAACTTTCGTCAGATATGCTGAAATTTTCTTCTTGAAACGTTCACAAAATCAGTATCATTGCAGCGATTTTTTTGGTTTCCTTGATATGTAGCATGCGAAACTTTCGAAACCTTAGGAGCGGATTTTGTAGTCCCAAGGCCTCTGCAGAGTTTTAAATATGTCCTCAAATCCTACGCGGTCTTCCCGAAACTGGTCTATGCCTCATATCTGTGCCATTTTTATCATCTTTATTGTCTCATATACTGAGCTTTTTCGAGTCCACTAAATTACACTAATTTTATAACGTTCGAACACCTTTTCTATACAAAAAAATCTACCTCTCTTCTTTTTTCTACTTTCGACATTATTTCACAAATCTTAAGCCTGCTTACAATCAACAATGTTTGACAGATAGTGTTGCCATGCTATTTTGACCGTAGCCTACTATCCGGAGAACGTACTTGATGCATTACTTTTGTCTTGGAATGTTCCGAAAAAGAAATATATTAAAATTAGGAAAAATATAAAATTCCGGATACTTTCTAGACGGACTATAGATATCGAAGATCTCAAGGGACACTGGAAATCCAACATAGAGCAGGTGTTCAAAAACATATAACCACGCCGGTTCGAATTAACCAGAGATCTGGAGTGCTCCCCTAAAATACTGAAACAAAAACTGTAGACCAACCTTCTTCTCTGGTGGACGATGCATTGGATACTTTAGATCAACCTTCTTGTTCTTTGATGGATAAGCAAATAAACAATTTTGAAACTAATAATTTGTCAAATGTATTTAACGATATCTTTAGAGATCATGATGATTTAATACCTCGCAGTCAATAAAGTCCCGCATTAGAAACTTCATCAATTTCCCGCGATAATTTGCCTACCATAACGAAAATTTTTTCTATCGACAGAAATTTCATAGTTTCCTGCGGGCAAAATAGTCTTGATCGCTCTAAGGATCGCGATTATGTAATTTCTTGTGGGCAAAAAGCCCACTTAAAACTTCTACATCATCACTCATCAATAATTTCGTTAATATCTTTCAAAATTATTATTTACTTAATGTTTCATGCGAAGAAAATGTTATTTTGCGAAATGATCGGCTTAGCGACATTTCATGGAGTGATACGATTTCTCCTTCTGCTACTCCTAGTTCTTGTTTTCAAAATTATTGCAAGGAAACCCAAACAATACCATCAAACGAAACAAAAGAGACCCAGACCAAACAAACTAACGAGACTAGAGAGACTCAAACTAACAGTTTTGAAAGTAAAAAATAAATATTTTTTAGTAGAAAAGCAATTTACGTCAAAAATCTTAAAAATAATTTTAAAATTAAAAATTTTAGGCTATTCTTTAGATTCCATTACTCATAGAAGATGAGGAGAAGTGAAGTCGCATTACAAATGTTTTTGATGAGTTGATAAATTCTTTGGATAATCTATGTCCAAATTCCTCAGGGATTGAGTGCCTACTGAGCGCGTCTCCAGGCGGCGGATGGGAGGGGGCCAGGAGTGCCATCAGGCGCACCTGGCCTGCCGGGGAATAACGGCGGCTGAGGGTTATAAATCACCCAACATGCCGCCCGAACACCCGGCCGCGGACCACCTCACGGCACATACCGTAAACCGCCTGGCTCGCAATGACCCTCGACGAGGTAGCGGGCTGGGGGGCACGGGGGCCTTGGCTTAATCGCCTGGGACAAGTGGATGGGGACCACCATAGAAACCCCCCCAATCCCAAGGTTTCTGTCGGCGCCGAAGGGATGGATGACTGAGGGTGTATTCAGCCGATAGCCGACAAAACTCGGGGCACCGGGCACACCCCGTTTTATCTCTGCCTTATGGCCAAGTGGGGGCTCCCTGGCTGGTGACTTTTTATTTCCCCAAACTCGTGGGATCAGATATGGATTCAGCTAATAAAAACAAAGAAAAAGAAAATGGGGGATCCGAAAAAGGTCCCCTATCTAAAGAAATGCCCCCCCCCCCCCCTGTGAGGCGGGGGAGCAACCGGGCTCCTCAAGGGGACCGACCGCTACCCCTGCTAGCAGCGAACGGGACATGGGCTCGGCCACGGCTGGGCCCCCAGCCAGTGTAATGGGGCCCGCTCCAAAAACAGAAGCGGGGATCAGAAAAAAGAAGGCGAAGAGGAAGAGGCTCCTGGCGGCTGGACTGACAGCGAGCTCGTCCTCGGCGCAGACTCAACCTGGCACGCCGTCAACGGAAGGCTCCGTAGGGGGCACTCCGGAAACGGCGGGCGGGAAGAGGAAAAGGAAGGTCGGCTCAGGGGCCAATCCGAAGGCACCCGGGCTAGCGGAAATTTTTGCGATCATGATGGGGGTCTGGGAGTCAATAGGGCTCAGTGTCGGTGGCAGGAGGATTTTCTTCTACTCCGACAGCAAGGCCGCACTCATGGCGCTGAAGTCGGTCCGTACGCGCTCGCTGTTGGTAAGGGAGTGTAGAAGCTGGCTGATTAAACTTGCAAAGCGAAGAAAGGTTACGCTGGTCTGGGTACCGGGACACTCGGGTGTACCGGGAAACGAGACTGCCGATGCCTTAGCCAGAGAAGGCTCCGCACGCGGATACTTGGGGCCTGACCCCTGTGTGGGGATCGCCCATTGTGTCCGCGAAGGACCTTTGGAGGCCTGGATGGAGGGTCGGGCGGAGGAGGTATGGCGGACGGCTCCGGGGATGAGACAGACGAGGCTCATGATACATGGGCCTGCGAAGAGTCTCGCCAAGGGGCTGTTGTGCCTACCTAGGAAGGAGTGCAGGGCCCTGGTAGGATTCTACACAGGCCACTGTAGGCTTAGACGGCACCTGATCATGCTGAGAATTGCAGAGGAGGCGGAGTGTAGATGGTGCATGGAGGACGACGAGACCCCATACCATCTACTTACGGAATGCACCGCCTTTGCGTGGGCAAGATTCAGAATCTTTGGCGTGACGTCGATCGAGCCAGATTCAGTGCGTCGTGTTAGTTTGAAGGAGATACGGGCTTTCTTAAGGAGGACCGGCATCCTGGAGGTTCTCTAATGCGGGCTGGGGGCACAACGGTTCCAATTGGTGGCCTAAGTGTAAGGCCCGCTAGGGGCCACCCCTTCCATACTGATGCTGATACTGATGCTCAAATTCCTTTAACTTAAATCAATGCATGCCTATGTACCGAATGTAAAAGCATCTTAACAAGAAGAGACAATATTTTATAATTTAAGAATTTTAAAAATGAAGTTGGATTGTGTAACATGTCACCGCATCTTCACAGTAGTATATAAAATATAGTATGTGACAAATTTTCAAGATTAGATATTGTATTATATTATACAAGGATCGCATTCGAATACCACTAATATTTCAAAAATTTGCCATATTCTATACAAAATTTCAGCATTTGGTTTGTATTTGGGATCCTACTGATTCCTCAACATTAAGACCGTTACAAATATTACAAAATACAATCATTAAATGTATACATAAACTTCCGTCTTTGAAACCAACAATAAACGTATACGGTCCATTTGGCTATTTAGATATTAATCATATATACAAATTAACAATTGAGCAGCTAATAATAATTTCTAAAAAAAACATTGAAATATAAATTTAGAATAGAGGGCTAATTAATTTCTTAGAAACAAATGCTATAGAAAGGAATTTAAATTTACCTACATCGTTAAAGAATTAGCTAACACGGAAGAATTTAAATAGAAGTTAAGAAATATTTAATTGAAAAGAATATTTTGAATAATTATTTTTAGCTGACCCAAACTGTTATTATTGATTCAATTATTCGTTATTTTACTATATAAATATTTAATTATTTCTTGCTTTGTTGTATTTTCCCAACATTCTTTTTGGCACTGATGCTGGACAGGGCTACCAATCTGAATTTGTGAAATTACACTATAAGCTAGAACACCCTTCTTCATAATTATGAATTGATATCGAAAATAAGTCACCAAATTTCCTAATTTATTTAATATGGTTTCAGAAATAGTGGGAAAAAATCGTTCTTCAGGTGCCCAAATTTGAAGTCGCAGTACGCTTAGAAAGTATTTTCCATTAAAGTTTATATGAAAACTGTTTCTTATATTTTATCTTGGAAACTCTTAGTAAATACACCCTGCATACACAATAGCTATTTATACTATAAGGGATGTTGTGAGATATTTGAATAGTGATTATAGCGATAGTCCATTTTATTGAAGGGAAAGGTTAGAAATTATCATAAGGCGGTGTTTTTTTTTGGTTTGGATAATAAGTTCCAGCTTTAATCAAAATTAAAGGGAAATGGGATAATTCGACAGATAATTATTTAGCACTTTTCGATATAGCAAATGTACATCTCTTCTTCTACAAAAGCATTTTTATTGTGCAAAAAATACTTATTAACGAATTTTTAAGCTATCACAATATGAATACTAGATTATGCTCATACCATTGGCAATATAGTCCCATTATAATAGTCCCTAAAACAAATATATATAAGTAAAATTTACTATTCTTAGTGCTACAAATACCACTTCAAATTCGTTCAATATCATGCTTCAAATATTACTTCTCGACTAGATGATTTGACTTGAAAAAAAGCTGTTACTGGAAACGTTGTAATGAATCATGGTTAAATTGTTTCAATAAATTATATGATATTTTTTTTAAATTGATTCAAAAATAACTCCAGCTTGTACTAGCTCACCAAGAGAGAACATTCAAATAAAATAATAATTTTATTTAAAAACAAATAAATTCAAGTTTCAAGAAATAATGCCCGAACCTCGTCTAAAGTTAAGTTATTTTGCCTAGAAAAAAAATCAGGAAAATGTACAATAGAATTAATCAAATGACTTACTAATATAAAATATCTTAATATGGGAATATAATCCAAATAAATGGGATTGTGTTTAACTTCACCGGAACCGAAATAAGACTCGAAGTGCAGCTGACTTTTACTTTTAGTTTTTTTTCGACTGAACTACAAGGACTATTACCCACTAGTTTCATAAATAGGTCCCCCAACACTTTGCTTTGAAAAGGAAACTTTGGCCAGGGGGCGTTTCTATTAAGAATATTTAGCAAGCAAAGAGCTGGGATCGGAATGTAAAAATCATGTTGACTGAAATAACAGATTTTAATTATCCTGATTTGGAACACCCGGTGGTACTAAAACCCAAGTTGGAATTTACAAAACATGTTAAAACGCTAATTGCCACATTAAAATTTTCGGCGACTTATGAATTTCTTAGCAAAATCATTTGCTAAGGTGCTGAATCCAGATTTATCGAGGAGAAAAACAGGGCGCGAGCCTTGAAAGATGGTATAAAAAGCTAAAAATCTTTGGGAAAGAGCCAGTCTGAAAAAGTATTCACGCGCGATAGCACGTTACTGTGCTCAAAAATATGGGAACTAGTTACGCTGCTCAAATGGTTAAACAGTATTGATCAATTCGACAAAAAGTGTCCCTGAGTACCAGATGCTCTTGGAAAGTAAATAATTAGACAAGAAAAAGTAATTTCATTCTAGAAATCGGTACCTTTTTCCAATTGGGGCCCGGAAAAGTACTACATGTTGTAAAAGGGAACTCTGTGAGAAATTTGTCGCCCGTCATGAGGGAAGGTGTATTAAAAACTATTAAGGCTTGGATTGTAGGTTACGGACTAATATCAAAACCTAGAGAGTAAGTTTAGCTGTAATTCATAATGATTAAGGTACCTGTATTTATCGAAACATTACTGATGTATATCCTTGATATTTTGAACCTCTCATTAAAACTCAGTGCTAGTATTAGGAAATGTAGAATATATCTTACCGTTTTACCAGATTGAATTTAAGCATGGGGGAGAGTCAGATAAAAAGTAAATAACAGCGGGATAAATGTTAATAATGCTCCTTAGTTTCTTCTCATTTTGCCATATTTTATTTGTCTGGCAAAGTATTAACTAACTCGGACATAACAGAAATTATCTGAACATTTTTGGATCAACAACTGAATTAATATAATAATGCTCCCTTAAATTGCGTCCTCCCTTAAAAATTCAAATTTCAATTAGTATTTTGACATGGAAAAGTGGTTTGACCTACGCTTATTTACGTACAAAGGATGAAGCAACTGCCTAGGTGGAATAAAAAGGTCGTTCGTTGCTCATGGCGCCTAGGTAAAATATTTTCATAAGAATAGGGTGTCAATACACTGGTACTGTGAATCTGGTTAACAGAAAATGAACAGGAATTGAAGAAAAGTCCGCTAATTCAGTAGGTAAGCAAAAAGGGGTAATAGGCGTTCATTTCAACATGTTCTTGACTTCAAGTTATTTTATTTCCTTTAATTAAGATTTGCGGAAAAATACGTTTTTTCTGTTATCGTCCGCTAACGTTAAGAGTTGCTAGGAAGTCGCGTATGACAGTTCGCGAATATAACTTTGTCGGCAAAGGCAGGAAAAGTAATTCCCTTACTGCTGTTTCATACCTTTCAGGAATATCAATATATTTTTTTTTGGATTGCCGAAAAAATAATAAGAGTCGTACTTCGGAGGAAAAGGACATGTCTGCTTTGGTGCTTACTGGCATCGGTTGCGTCAGCAAATTTCACCATTGACCGAAAATGTGTAACTTTTCCTCCTAAGTACGCAAATTACTATTTAATTACGTCAAGAACCTTTAGCATACCTTTAACAATATAGTGAAACATATTTGAAATAAGGAGTTTTTTCTTTCCTTAAAATGCTGCTAGTTTTTGGAAATATTTATGGTTGTACTGCAAATTGTGTTCATCGTTATTTATATAAAATTTAGTAATCATCCTAAATTATATTTAAATGCTATATTATAAAAAACTTAAAATCAAATTCCGATTTGTCGAAGGATTGACAAATTTCAACCATAGAAGTGGAAACAAGTAGTTCATTAGCTTCATTATTTTTTTTATTTATAGAAGAAAGCACTGAACATTAACAATAGACTAGAAGGTTCGTTATAAGCGCCGCACTCAGCATTCCCCTCCTTGCCCCGTCGCGGAACCTGGTGAAATCCTGGTTAACTGTTCAGGCCTCGTGCCACGTTTCACATCGTCTCCTCTAAAGTCTGGCGTCTCGCCTTTGTAAGCGCTACTTGAAAAGTGCCGACTGAGAGTGGACCTTCTAGTCTCTTGTTAATGTTCGGTGAAGAAAGTAAGTAGTAGTAACTTTGTTTCTGCATTTCTCTTTCAATATTACAATACTGTGAAAAATCAATAATATCTACTGACCTCATCGTGGTTTATCACAGTGATCTGCGGGCTGGCCCTCCGGGGCGGGGTAAATCCATCTTGAGGCGGTGGCGGGCCCTTGGGCGCAGTTGGCGGCTGCGCCCCCGCCCCCGCGGGCGGCCGTTTGCTTGGCGAAAACTTGGCCGGCGACGGTATGTCGGCAGGCCCCCGTCCTGGCCGCTGATCCCAGTGTAATACCACTGTGACGCGGCCCTGTAAAAATTAAATCTATTATGGACGCTGGTATGGTATGATGTTTGGTGATCACTATAGAGGTAAGGAAATTACTTAACTATTATTTAAATAAATAAGTTATTAAAATATTCGTTGTAATATTGACAATTGGTTGGAATAAAATAATCCGATGATTCATCATTGTTCCTATCAGCAAAAAATAATAACGCGGTACAAAAGTTAAGTGCGCCAGCCAAAGGATGGGTAAATTTGGTGTTACTGATACTATTATTAGAGGCAAAAAATCATTTCATTTTATGGAAATAGCGTAGAAGGAGTAAGTCGTATAGTATGGTAGATGTTTTATAAATTGGCTGATACGTATAAGTTGAGCAAAACTACCATCATTTCATTTTATGCAATAAAACAAAGAAAGGGTTCAATGAAGGCAGCCAGAGTTCTGTCAAGTATCTGGATGCCTTCTCGGACTCTAAGTTACTTTGAGAAGAGCTGCTTTACTAAATGTTTGCAAGGCCAAGTAGCGCTTTATCTACAAATAATTAAAAGAAGCGGTTTCGTTATCTACTTCATAGGCTAAAGACGCGGATAGTAGTCTAGAGCTGCCAGTGGAATTGGAGGGAGATGCGATGAGTAGGACCTACTAGAGTAACTCTGCAGAAAAAAACATGGAGACAAAGAAGAAACAAAGTGTGGTGGAACGAAAGGCATGACAAGCTACGGGTCATAATCAGAAGGCTATTCAATTAAGGCAAGACAAATTAGGATTGAAACACTTACAGATCAACACTCATGGAACAGAGAAGAAATGCGGAGAGCGAAATGAAAACCTCACATTGCTAGAGAATCCACAAGGCAATCGTGGAATTCTTCAATAGAAATGACAACACCTACACAGAGACCAAGGAAGAATGTATAAAACTGCTTTTAGAAGCATTCATAGTGGATTCAGCTACATCGCTGCAAAAACCAATTAAGTCACAAAAGTTATCAAGGAGGGACTGGGGTAAGGGACATAGCGACACCCGACAAGATCAGGTGCACTCTAATCAATCACAAGCGTTGAAATCATCAGGCCATCAGGGCTACAAAAAGGACAGGATATACCAATACCACACTTATGTAAAATCTAAAATCTACAGAAGATTTGTATCAAGTGTGATACGAGTATAAGTTATACACTTGATAAATGTAGGCAGAATATCGGACCATACACCCAAATCTTACAGACCAATAAGCATACCATCATTTATGTTTACAACCCTATAAAAGCTAGTTAACAGACATATAAGAGATAATGCACTTTAGATGTTTCCATTGAGTGAACGTCAATATGGTGATCAAGCAGGTATAGAAGGAGCATTTAATAATTATCAATAATTTTCAATACGAGAGCGCCGAAGAGAAGGCAGGTACCAGCCACCAGGGGCGTAGTCACCGGTGTTCCGCGTGTTCGGCGGAACGCGGGCCCGGTATCTCAAGGGGCCCTTCATAAGTAAATGTTTTGATAACTTTGTCAGTAAAAGAAGGACTAAGGAGGATCCTAAAAAAAGTTAAACCCAAAACGTTGGTCGTTTAAAATTTACTGATGCTCTTTTGAAACTACTGCAGAATAAATAGCAAAACATTGAACACGCATCAAAAATGTTTAATACTGCGTTCGAAAATATCAAACCTCTTAGAAATAATTTTGATTTATTGATTAGTGAATCAAGTACTTCGGAACAGGGGGTACCTAAAGGAGGAGTTTTCGAAAAAGAAGAAACCTAGGCTGAAACGATTTTTGAATGAAAAGAAAAAGCATTTTCAAATTGAATCTAACGAAGACTGGTTTAAAATAAAAGTTTTTTACACGTTAGATGTTATAATATGTCAATTAAAAACATAGAACCTCCGGGATAAGTGAAATTTATAAAACGTTTAGGTAGGTAATGATTCGGTTTCTGATGATGAATTGTATCGGATGGGCCAGTATTCGGCAAAATATTCCGATGATATTTCCGATACAATTCCGTCACACGTGTTTCTTTTAGAAGTTGTTTTAAGGGTGATTTAGGTAGAATCAAATCAATTAAACACCTAATGGAATTTATTTTAATTGAAAATTTCCACTGCTGTAGTAGTTTCAGTCAAAGTTTGAAGGCTTGCTACATTTTCCTGATTATCCCTATATCTGTAGCAACAGCCGAGCGGTCATTTTCCAAATTGAAATTGATAAAGAACTCGATAAAGAGTTTTCTTAGAAACACCATGGGAGAGGAGAGTCTGTCGGATTTGTCAGTTCTGTAAATTGGAGACCAAATTGCGCGAAAAATAAACGTGTCTTCCATAATGTCGACTTTTGCAAATATTAAAGCGAGGAAAAAAATTCGATGTCAGTGATTTCCTTTTATTAATACTTTACTTAATTTGTATTATGTTGCATGTTGCACAATTATTGCTAAATATTGCTTAGTTTTTAATTTTTGTGCTTTTGTTATGTTTCTATGATTTTTTTAATAAACGTAAATTAGGTACTTTTTTTTAATGGGTATGGGGTCCGGAGATTCCATGAAGCACAGGCTCGAAACGGCATCACTACGCCCCTGCCAGCCACTATATGTCAATGGGTCCAGGCATGCCTGGAAAATAGGATAATAACATCATCCTCGGGTGAAACTGCCATTATAGCTAAAGAAGACAGAGGATGTTCCCAGGGAGGAGTTTTATGATCAGTGTTGTGGGCCATTCTGGTAGCCATATGCTGATTCTAGGATATGTATATGATATAACGATAGAGGTGCGAGGAAAACTTACCAGTACAACACACCCTCGGCGAGAAGTCGAAATGCTCTCAATATCGTGGATGACCGGTGTAAGCACGCACAGCTCTCAGTCAATTCACAGAATGCCTTCACAATGCCTTCACACGAATGAGAGTCCTGAGAGGGCTAAACCACTAGTTCTCAACAATTCCCTTTTTCACATAGGTGGAATATTTAGGAATTATTGTTGATCAAAATCTGTCACGGAATTCACACACTCAAAAGATTACAGCGAAGGCTACTATAGCATTAGACAGGTGTAGACGAATGTGTGGTATAAACTCACCTCTAAGCTCTAAGGTTATACATGGGGGTGATGAGACCACCAGCAATGACTTGGTGAACGAAGACTAGGCAAAAGTGGAGCGAGGAGGCTATTGAGTGGTGTGCTAGCGAGGCTAGCGTGCCACGGTCGCTCTAGAGATAATATTAGAGCTATCACCAATACATATTTAGATAGAAGGAGAAGCTAAGTCGGTAGCCCATAGACTGCTGCAGAGACAAGCCCCGATAAGCAAGAGTCACGTGGGATAGAGATAGTGCAAAGTGCAAATCATTGAACGAGCTAGGTAGTAAAACAAAGTGACTTAAGCTTATGTTTTGGTGCTCGAAGGCCACAGAGACAACGAAAGAGCCAATGAAATTGCCAAAGCACCATACTACTTTTGTGGGGTGGCATCCGTCATAAAATGGGTGGTCACGGAGTTTCAGGAATGGTGAAACTTCCAACCAGGATAAAGACGAGCTAAGGACCTCATCAGAGTTCCTCAGCAAATCTAACTTTCTAAGCCACAATAGAAAGGCTGCCAGAACGATGGTAGGCTTATTGACTGGTCATTATCGACTAAAAAGTGACTTAAGTCTGATGGCTCTGAAGCCTATGCATGCTTTGCCAAGAAGAAGAGAAAACTGCAGCCCATTTTCTATGCCACTATGATGGTATCGTGAGGACGTGTATAAGACAAATGATAGAAACCAATCCAGTTATCTATATGCTACACTAGGGGGTTATTATCAAGACTATGGGGTTTAATCAGAGATGAGATGCTTTAAAGACAAGGAGAGCCACAATAGATCTTACAGGTTGCAGTGGTAAAGAAACCGTTTTAGAAAACTCCCAAAAAATCTGATTTAATTCATCTGCTTCATTAGCAACAACTGATGGTATATTTCCCAGACATGAACGTAAATATGTACGCTTGTTTCGTCGATTATCGAAAAGCGTTCGATTGCGTTAAACACCATAATTTTAAGACCTGGATCTGTATATAATCTCTAAACTCTATTGGCATCAAACGGCAATGGTCAAGATAGAATAGCAACATCAGAAGACATATTGATCAAAAAAGGAGTTTGACAGGGTTGTATCTTACCCCAACATTCCCAACTACTGTTAAATCTAAATATACTCTAAGTTATATTTAAGGAGGCATTGTATGGATTTAAGGCGGTATGTAGTCGGTAGTTTAAGTCCTGCGAACCTCTCAATTCCGGAAACCGGCTGAACTTCATTTATACGCACGATAATGTTCGGCCTCATATCAGCCATACTTTGGACGATGTAGGCAAAAATCGTGTACCTTAGTCTGTAACATTTATAAGGCAGAAATTCTAAGAGAAGTAGGTAAAGCTTTTATAGAAGAGTGCTAATGGACCAAGAAAGGGTTGCGCGTTTAATACAAAGTATTCCACGCCGCTTAAAAGGTGTAGTATGAGTCAGAGGAGGAAATACTAAATATTGATTTTTTTTTAATTTGTTTTATGTTTCATTTGATTTAAATTGTTGGTAAGCTTTTCCCAACTAATTATACCATGTTTATTTTTAAATATTCTCAGCGTGCATATAATAGGTATGTACCGGACTATGAGCATTTTATTACTAAAAGGGCTGTGTTTCCTATAAACAAAGATATATAAGTGAAAATCAAATATCACAATGATATATGAAGATCAGACTACCCAATCACTTTGTTAAGTATTTTATTTTGCGAGCGGATCATGTCACAAAGTGTTTCAAAAAATTGGAATAAAATATATTCGATTCGATATCAAAATTTAAGTTCTCAACTAATCGCCGGTTTATTACGAATGGATGTAGCTATATACCAATAATAATCTTAATTAGATCTAACAAGCCGCTCAGAAGTTATTAAACTCTAAAATTGGTAACATTTTGTTCCCGTAATTTTGTTTGTAAGCCAGAGTGCTTTCGTACTTTATGACTCTGGAAATAAACTTCAAAATTGAAGTGGCACAATACATTTGAGATTATCGTACGAAAATATTTGTGAATATACTACAGTGTTATTTGTTTAGTCTCTAAATATCCCGTGATAATTTCACCGTTCTGCTTATTTATTATACTTGTGGTTCTGCATCAAAATATTCTAAATTTATTCGATTTGTGATATGGACACAATCATTCAATCATTGTATCAGTTATTTAATTTAACATAAACTAATACACTTCCAAAACAGAGAAAGCAGAAATACTTTTCAAATAAAATAATTTTACTTTATTCCTGGAAAAAAATCAATCTCGATATGAAAATTTTAAAGCTCTTTAATTACTATTGCTGACTAACCTTGTTGTCCATGATCTTCCACGAGGGCGTCTCATCCTGCAACTCCAGAGCGTTGATAGTCTCGCATACAATGCGGGGGATGGCCGAGACTACTAGAACAAATAAGGGATGAGAAATGGTCTAGTTTACTTTCAAATCTCTTTTGAGGAATAATCCAGAGTTCTTATGAGGTTTTAAAGGATTTCGACTATCAAATTATTAAATACATATTCAAAGGTTTGATGGGATGACAGGGTGAAACTGCAGTTACATTCCGACGTTTCGCCTTCGATTCCATAAGTCATCTTCAGGATTGTTTATTCTACGAGATTTGAATACTGAATGAGCCCAGAGAAGTTGTTTTCACATGTAATTTACAGAGTGTCTGAAATAAGGTTTCCCATCCTCTTATCTCAAAAACTACTGACAGAAAAAGTTAAATAGAAAAGTTTTTTTTCGTTTACTTTTAGTTTTACTTCCATTCATTTTTCTCATTGTCATTTATACTGAGCATTCAGTTTTCCTTTCTTAAAAGTTAAATAGAAAAGTTTGGGATAGTTTTATTTACATTTTTTATTTTTGTCGTTGCCATATATACAGAATATTCAGTTTTTCGCGTATAGACATCAACTTTCTTATATCAAATGGGACAATTTTACAAATTCTAAGTCTATGTATTGATGTATCCGTCACTGTTCTACATCAAAAATATTCCCTGCTAAACTAATATGTTAATTAAGTAACTTCTATTTGTGTCCCTAGACTTACTTTAAAATTGTCTGGTCACGTCACGAAACCTAGAGGACGTAGACAATACGTTTTGATTATTTGGACGGCCGATAGTACCCCGAGGAATTACAGGGCAGGTTCTAATTAATATTCACCAGTTAGCACGCTAAGGTTTAGTTAATTTAAAAGATGCAAATTTTATTGAAGATTTTACGAAAAGAGCAAAAAACAAATAGTTGTGCTATTGCAAAAATTAGAGAATTTTAGTTTTTTCTTTAATTTAGGTTTTGGATCTGTTTTCATCATTCACAATTATTGTTTTATTTTTCCTGACAAATTTCGCAAAAGCCAGTTTTAGAACATTTTTTCAAAATTCCTGTCGTATTTTCGTATCGCATTAAGCATTTTTGAGAACCTTTTCAGATAGTTGTCCAAGTTGGGTAGTGCCATTCATGATTTTAAAGGGTAGTACTTCGGAGGCGAGTGAAGCGCTCTGCAAAATAATTTTTGGCTTTTTTAAATATTCTTAGTGTAGGAAACATAGCCATTGTAACTCTTCATATTATCACCCTGTATATAATTATTTAAAAAAATAGATAGATCAAAGTTCTTTCCTTGCCTCCATTCGATAGTAAATGTAAATAACTTGGCAACATAATTACAAATATAATGTTTAACAAGATTGCAAGTAATCAACTGATTAACTCACCTGCACGGATAACATCAACCCCCGCCGGTAACCACCGTTCTCCCGGTCGTAACAATAACAATACACTATTTGGTGGTAAGGTACGGAAGTACTCAGCGTCTTCCACCTGGGTACCATCCGATTCTAACACCAGTCTCACCTAAAAGAACATTATTAAATTATATATTGACAACAGAGTGGCAACACTTCATTTAAAAAATATTTAAATCATAAATGATAGACAATTTTCCATTTCCTCTAGTAAAATGATTTAAATTAAAGATACTTTTCACTTCATAAATTTTTGAAGTGATTCTTCTTTAGCGAGGGTATTAAGTCCGACAAAATGAAACGAAAATCAAAGTGAAACACTTTGATTTTCGTTTCATTTTGTCGGTATAGCTAGAGGGCTGAAATTTTCAGGACATGTAGCCGGGGTAAAATGAAGATCCTGGACAAAAACTGGACCCCCCCCCCCTAGTTCTGCCAGGAGAGTGGGGAGAAGGAAAAACTAAAATAATTAATTTCGGGAGAACGGGAAGAGCTACAGTGTCGAACTTTTTATGGTAAGTGCGCCTCATGGGGGGCTACCTTTGACCATATGGAGGGGCTAATTTAAGGGGGGACTGTGGAAAAAACCGTTTTTTGCCGATATATCTGCAACGAAGCCTCGGATCGAAAATCTGACTGCGGGTACACGGTGTCATCAGTGGGTGCGGGGAATTCTACTCCCCACTCTCCTGGATACCCAATATTTTCAAAAAAATGGGGAAAAAATTGAAAAAACCTAAGAAATTGCTCGGAAAGTTAATAAAACTATTACATAACGAAAAAAGGAAACAAATTTAATAAAAAAAAAGTTAGAGAAACGCGGTTTCTGCAAAAAAAAGGAGAAGGAGTTGAGCTACGAGGTCGAAGATGGCAAAAATGGTAATAAAAAAAAAAACTTTATGAAAAAAAATTTAAAAAAGCAAAAAAAAAATAAAAATGTCGAAACCAGGGGCAAAAGTTAATGAAAATAAGCTTATAAAATAAAAACTCAATTCCTAATATCTCTTTCAGAAGTTTCACTTCAGTTGTGTGCTTATAAAGATGAGACACATATTTTTTTTTAGATGATTTAAATAATTTTCAGAATTCAAAATCAATTTGTTAAAGATCTAAATACTTTTTTGATTTTAGATATTTCGAAATTTATTTAAATCCTTTTTCCGAGACAAAATCATTTTTTTAAAAGATCTAAATACCTAATTCTTATACGAACATTTTCCTATTATATTATATTTTTATTGATATCGTAAGCTAGAAGTATTTTTTCATCAATTTATTATTTTGTTCGAAACATCAAAAGAACAATAATTAGTGTCTACACTTATTGTTACAATAAAATTGGAATAAAAAAAATCATATTCGAGCAAGAGTTCAGAACTACAAGAAAATAATCTGATGAGACTCTCAGTACTCCTATATAAACGCATGATATAAACTTGATAATCAATAGGTACTCTCGATAAAAGTATCCCTCTGATTTCGGTTTCCAATAAAACAGAGTGAATCTTCAATAATTAGCATTCAACCGGAGCAGATTCGTGTATTCTGTAGGTGATGACATGGAAAATAGCTTTTGTAGTCTAATCTTCCGAAGTGGTTCAGATATCGGAACGATTTTAATAATTTAAATCGTTTTAAAATTATTTATGATTTTACATTAAAATGATTTAAATTGTGTTGAAATAATTAGATAATCACAATAATTTAAATACTTTTTGAATCAGTTTATGATTTTAAATATTTCTAAAAAGATTCAAAACTTCCCGGAATGAATCAAAAAGGCAAAAGGTTTTACATTACTTCAGAATGATTTTAAATCCCAAATCATTTTGAGAAAGATTTAGATCATAAATAGAAATCCATTGCCGCAGAAAAAGACTCGAAATCAATTATGTTAATTCAATAAAAGAATTTATTGTAAATTTAGTTGTATCTATTTTAAGTGTATATTATTTCTGATTCGATTCTTAATATTAATACCATGATTAAATTAGATCTAATCCCGGGATAAAACCGATTTTTTTAGACATATATTGATTTGTTTTATTTGGCTATTTCAAAACTAAAGTAATTAAGGCGAAAGCCGACAACGTTGCAATCCAAAAATATGACGCTCACTTAAATCGATCAGCCGGCCGCAGAATTCGGGGAATCACCGCGGCACAATAATTGTCGTAATAACAAGATTTTGCAGTTTTGCACTTTTCATTGTAGAATCTGCGGCTGTGAATAAATGTTGTATTTATCATTTTATTCAAAAAACTTTTAAGACGCTATTTTAGGTGCATTTTATTGGTTATTGTGAAAAAATGAACCCCAAATGCCAAGAGGCTGATAAAGAAAACGGTAATGCACGATTTCAATTTTAATACTAAAATAATGTAAATTTTTATTTCATTTCTTTAGATATTTACAACATCTCGATAGGAAGTAGGTATTTTAATATTTTGCCAGTAAAATAAAGTTTATTATTAAATATACATTATATAAATAACTAAATATGGTGTCAGTTGTCAGAATCTTGCAAAAAGATTGAAACATATTATTTTCCAGGTTTTTTTATGTTTGGTACACACACAAAGGGAGAATCCAATACCTATGGTGGACGTTGGACTTGAAGCACTGTAGGTTGTAGTTTTCGGGAAAGACCTTACTCAGTAGTCCGTTCCAGAGCGAGGTAGTCCTCCAGACAAAGGAGTGTCCGTAACAGCGACGTCCTAGGTGTTCGTTGATAAGCAGCTTGTGTTTGACGGGTGTTTCTGTTTGGCACAGCCCTGGACGGAGTCATAAGTGCCAGCTCGTTCGAACACCTTCCATAGTAGTATCGATAGTAAAGAGATAGGCCACTTTTCTTCGATGGGCAAAGTCTTTGATCAACTCTGGGTCATCTACAAGATGGACTGCTCTCCTCTATATAGAGTCCAATATTTTGAGCAAATGTTTAGGCGCCGAGCTCCACACATGGGAACAGTATTCCAGAGATGGTCTTATCTGGACCGTATAGAGCAGTAAGAGCTGATGAGGTTTATACAACTTTTTGCTCTATAGAGTGCTCCTAGCTTTTGTACTGCTGTGATTACGCCAAAAGACATGTTGTGTTCTACGTTGATGCCCAGCAAGCTTACTGATGAGGCCAGAGTCAGTGTTTGTCCAGTCATTGATAAGTCAGATTCTGCGGTGTTTGCTCTTTTTGGGAAGACAGCTGCTTGAGTCATTCCTGCGTTAAGCTGGACATTGTTTTCCTCACCCCATTCCACTGTGGCGTTCATAGCCTGATTGATGGCTGCAATCTGATTTATCTCGCTCGCCTTGGGAACCGGTCATTGGAGTACGCTACATAAATGTTGATATAAGAGTGTTGTCGTTTGCAAAGCTGGAAATAGAATTATTTTCCTGTCTTAGAGAGCAGGAACAGTGTGGGTGATAATATACACCCTTGAGGAACTCCGGCATTGATTTTAAATTGCTCCGAGAGATGTCCATTAGTAAAAGCTCGGATGCTTTGATCCCTTAAGAAATTGGAAAGCCATAGAAGCAGTGCGCCATGCCACACCCTATCAAATGCTTTGGATATGTCGAGAGCCACTGCACGAGATTTGCCGTAGCTCTCGATGGCTTTGGTTCACAGGTAGGTCACGTAGGTCAGGAGATATCCCGTTGATCTGTGCTTGCTGAAGCCACACTGGCGATCGCTTATGATGCCTGCCGATTCAAGATTTTTCAATTCCTCCATGACTTTGGACATGATGGGAACTATGACAATTGGACCGTAGTTGTTTGGAATCGTTTTTTACCCTTCTTCGGGATTAGTTGCACCTGAGCATATTTCCAGCTAGAAGGAAAGCATGCAGTCCTGTATGATAGGGAGAAAAGCCTGCATAGTGGAGATGATAGTTCAGCAGCACATTTCTTAAGGACTATTGCGGAAATGTCATCCGGTCACGTGACCTTGTTACTGTCTAGGCTTTTTAGTATTCGTTTCACTTCGCGTTGGCGAAATACCAGGCTTCGCATTGAGGAATTCACTTGCGGGATAGTTGGGGGAATCATTCCCTGAGGATCTAAGGTAGAATTTGATGCAAACATTTTGGCAAGAATGTTCGCGTTTTTCAGCTATTGAGCCATCATCTTCGGCCATTGGTGGGATTGATATCTTTGAGAAACCCTTATTGACAGCTTTGGCAACTGACCAAAAGGATCTTGATCCGTTAGGACAGTTGAGATGCAGATATCTCAACTGTGGATTCCGGAATAAAAAAAACTGCCAATACTACCGTATATGTTCCACACACGAGAAAAGCAAATGAGAGCGGTTCCGTATGGTTTTATTTTCTTACTGAAAAAGATGGTGGACAAATAGCAAAATATAGGCGCTGTCAAGCAATCTTGAAAACAATGGGAAGCTCCACCAAAAGCTTAGTGCTGGGACAAGTAAAATGATCGAAGTCGTTGGTAAAATATTAGACTGTTTTGTGCATAAGAATGATAAGAGCTTTGAAGCTGTTGTAGCTCGAATGACCGCAGTAGATAGTTTACCGTTTTCCCATTTTATTAAATCATCTGATTTAAGACAGTTATTGGAAGCATGAGGTTTTCATGTTCCAAAATCTCGATATACCATAAAAAAAGAAATTCACCAACTAAAAACAAACGGTGAAAATGTTAGTTTAATATTTGATGAGTGGACATCGGCATCAAATAAACATTTTATGAGTATTACCGTCCCCAAATTAAAACCAAATTTAAAAATTCTTTGACGATTACAGCGATTGTGGAATATTTGGAAGAACTCTTGGCTTTCCAATTAAACCTGTCTAAAGGTATTGTGGCTGTTACAATCGACACTATGGTTAAAGTTAGCAAATTGATTACACCTATGGCACAGTTATGGTTTGCATATGGCATTCAACTAGAGATGTGCCTCGTCCTGCTCCAAGTTCTGCAGCATATGCCAAAGCGCGAAGAAACTGTAAATATGGACATGATAGAAGTGTGTGAAAATAATGACTTTTTAGATATAACGAATGATCAAGACCGATATCAAAAGTTAGAAAAACAGTTCGCATCTTTAGAAAATCGCCGAGGAAGAATTATTTTGATTTACTACAAAAGCAAATTAGGCACGATCATGGCAAATAATTAAAACTATTATTAGAATGTAAAACCAGATGGAGCAGCTAACTTGACATGCTTGACCACTTTAGCTTCTTAGAGATTTCCATAAAATGCACCCTAATTGATCTAAATCTAAACATATTTCCAATTTTGGACTCAAAATGACAAAATATCAAAGACGTTGTACAAGTGCTCCAGCCAATAAAATTATCAGTCAAAGTTTTATATCGACGCAACATAGATTTATATAAAACAGATGCTGCATTAAAATTAATGTTGAAGGAACTATCCAAAATTAGAACACCACTCAGCACAAATCTACAAAACTCATTAAGAAAAATAATTTAGTAACGCAGAACCATTTATTCTGAAATTCTCAGCTATTTTACAAAGTTCAACTTTATAAACTCCGAATCAGATGATTGTTCCAAAACATCAAAATTTCCTCCAGTAAATCTGAATAGGCCTAGTGCTAGCCAATGAAGATTTTGAGGATGCATCTAGAATAGAAACCAATAACGACAGCGATGAGGATCAGATTCCCATTGCGGAAATTCTGAGGAGAAAAGCGAATGAACCCTAATGGGTTAAACTACGGAAGGCATTATAACAATGTTCAGCAAAATCAATACAAAAGCAGACCAAAATAGTGATAAAACGCGATTGCCCGACATCATTACTCAAGAAATTGATTTATACGCAAATGCTGGCATTCTGGGTTAAGGGACGAAATCTTCAAAAAGTCTTTGAATTTGTGTTAACGATTTAGCCCGCAAGAGAGATGTTTCTCTTCTGTAGGATTTGTTGGAGGCTGGGAGACGAAACTTTAGACGCGCTAATACGTTTGCGGTATTTTTTAAAAAAAATTATAAACCTAGAACTTATTTGTTTGATACACACATTTCTTTAAGTTTGTTCACGATTTTTTTTTTGTTAATTTTGGTGTTTTAAGTTAATACAATGAATGATTTTGAATGTTATTTGATTTTTTTATGGTACGTCTTATTCCGTGATTAAATCCAGGGATCCCTGGATATGTCTTACAAATCTAGAAAATTCCGGGATTCAGAAAACCTTTCGGTATTGATGTCCCTAGTGCCATGTAAAGGCTTCACTTATGTAAAAATGTCGAAATTTTCGAAAAAATTCTCGATATTGAAAAGAAATTGTTTCTTTTGTATCTTTTGCCAGAAATTGTTTGTATCTTGTCAAAGGTAACTTTGCTGAGGAAAAATAAAAATAAAATCTTGCTTGTAAAATTCCGGTCTCAACAAACTTTTGCAAAAATGTAAGGGTTATATTTCACTGATATCGTATCTCGCAATTAGAATAGGCATATTTAAATCCTGATTAAAAAATTAATTGATGCACTATTTATGTCCAGCAGTTTAGTTAGTGCTGATACAGCAATGAGAGTGGCTCCACGTTATAATGTGTAAAAATGGATCACAAATTCAAAACTTTAGAAATCTGGTTGCGTTCGCCCCCTTAACCTTGTATGTATTCTTTGCTGCTTAGTCTTTTTACTTTGTAAAGGTTTTAGCGAATTTGTAGACATGTGTCTTATGTACTGTAGCAATATCCTTTGATGGTTTGTAGCTCTATGGATGGTACAGATGTATTGTCAAAACGTTAGCTTTTTGAATTACTAAATAATAAAAGTTGTATCATTTACAGTTCCGTCACACATTCAATTCAAGCATCTTAATATACCTCAAAGTTGAAAAATTCACCGCCTTGATCCGTTTGTATATTATAACGTCATTATATACTTACAGGTTCTTGAGCTGCGACGCCCAACTTGTCACGGCCGCGCGCCACCAACTCCTCGAGGCTGCCCACCACCAGCCCCTTGCGCACGCTACGTTGCCCGTCCCATAGTTTGAAGGGCCGCTTGCCGCGCGCGTCCTGGAACCAAAATTATGATTAAAATTCGCGCTTAAAAATCCATTCAACGTAATTATCATAACAACTTAGGAGGATGAAAAAATGCGATATTATGTCATAATATATGGAGAAACTGTATTGATTTTTATCATTAACACTGTAAACTATATTTTTATATTAATGGTCTACAAATACCAAATACCTTATGTGAAACATGTTATATAGCCTATATAGTTTGGTTGCAAGAATCAACCATTTTTTAAAATAGTGTTTCACATTTTTAGAAAAGACCAGTATACGCGGCTAGTACCATGACTTTTTAAAATAAAACAAGCGATTTATTTTTTTTCTACTTCTATATAGACACCCATTAAGATACAGATTTTCATTACGATACGAGCTTATGCCCATTAAAATGCAATAACATCACAACAATTACATTTAAAATTTATCAATTTTGCCAGTCCACAGTTGCTATTTACTTCAACAATTTTGAAAGCTAAAGAACTTATTATTGAAAAATATAATGTATGCAACTCACATTTAATGTATATTAAGACACCCGCATTAATTAGGACACTCGCCTATGGCAAGCGTCGTAATTCTCATTCTCGTGTCTTAATAGCTATCATTAATTACTCATTACTGTAGTATTACCTTTTAACATTATGCTTGATTAATGACTTTATTGGAATATAGTGGGTGCATATCTACTATTTTCTGCTGCTACAAGTAACATCTTAGGAGAAGGTCGTACAGGGTTTTCGCCTATATTTAGACCCTACCTAAAGATATTTTAGGATATTTAAACAACTTTAAATAGAAGAGTTGTTGGATTTTTTTTTATCAGAACAAATAAATGAGCGTTGCATAGCTGTCGATAAAAAATAACTTGAGAAAAATGGCAAAAACTGACCAATAAGACCAATCAATGGTTATTTCCTTTTTCTCAGCTACTTTTAAAGAGAATAGTATCAAAGCCGGTATCATCATCATCATCATCTTCATCATCACGCAACCATTTGCGTACACTGCTGAACTTAGGTTTCTCGTAGCTTGACACGTTTTTGCCTATCCTGTGCTGACTCTATATAGTTGGTTTTTATCCCTTGGATGTCGTCCGTTTGTTTGTAGTGTTCTTTGTGAGGACAAGTGCTACAGACCCATATGTGGACAGTATGTCTGTGCTCACAATGCCGGTATATTATCGGATAAGTGAACCATTTAAAAAACATTGGTTGACATTCTATGCTCATTTATTTGTTCTGATATAAAAAAAATTCACCCTGGTTATTTAGGAAAACCCTATAACTTTTGCATTGATTTTTTAAAGTAAGATATTGCTTCTAGATACACAAAAACCTTGCACATGTTTCAACTGCACACCTTTAAATATAGGTATATAGAATATTTTAATAAATCCTTAAATTTTTACTTGAAGCTACATCATTATTACAATGTTCTTGAAATTACCGTTGATTCGTTTTGAGCTGATTTCCGAAGCAGTTTGGCAGATGATCTAAAATAATTTAGTGTAAATAGATTTACGAAGAGAATACAAAAGCAAAAATATTTCATATTCACGGAGCAAAATAATATGTTTATGATCATAAGCATCTCTTGCAGTTAATTCTAACATCTGCTATGCATCAAATATGCTTTTCTATAATAAGTATTTCGAATAATACTGACTCTCTTCACTTTTAAGTTGATGTCTGATTAGATTCTCCAGAAATCATTGCTTCCTTTCAGATTATTATCAACAAGAAGCCCTGAATAATTAGCATATGTATCTTAGTCACAAAAATTTCCACGTGCCAAAGTAACAATTAACATGCTTGTTATGTATGGAGACCTAGACGGGTCGGTTTAGCCCGGTCGGGCCTAGACCTGAAGCCGAATTCGGGCGGGGTAGGACTGAAAGACGTCCTGCTTAAATCGGTTCGGGTTCAACGAACGAAGCCCGATTGCCCGTTTTTCCTCAGTTATGTAGTAATATATAATTTTATTATTATTTTGAATAATGATCTTGTCCAATTCGATGTATCGTATATTTATATTCCCTCCTTATAGCCTTATAATTGCTGTGATTGGAACAAAAAACAAATACGAATAGAAGTTCAAAATAAAAAAGTAAATCGGAGCCTAGCCTTCATTTTTTTTCTTTTTATATTAATATATTTTGTTTATTTTAATAATAGGCGGATTTTGTGGTCAACCGTCTAAAGAAAATTTAGACATATTATGATAATCATAATCACCATCTTTCTTTAAGACGAACGATTACGGGATAGACAAATAACTAGTCGTGACCAAGTCTAAATCCCTAACCTGGTAAACGCTAAAATCCAACTAGTTGATTATTGCGGGCTGGGGCCGAGCCGGGCCTGGCCTATAAGACTTCGGGCTCGTGCGAGCCGGGCCTAACAAATTTGGCCCGTGCAGGCCTCTAGTTATGATTAATCAATATGTTCTTAAATTTTTACTTAGAGCAATATTATTATTACAATGTTCTTGAAATTACCGTTGATTCATTTTAAGTTGATTTCCGAAGCAGTTTGGCAGATGATCTAAAATAATTTAGAGGAAACAGATTTACGAAGAGAATACAAGATCGAAAATATTTCACATTCACTGATCGAAATAATATGCTTATTATCGTAAGCCTCTCCCATAGTTAATTCTAACACATGTTATGTCCTAAATATGCTTTCTATACCATTTCGAATAATAATGACTATCTTTAGCTTTAAGGCGATGTCTGATTGGATTCCCTAAAAACCATTGCTTCCTTTCAGATTATTATCGACAAAAGACGCTGAATAATTAGCATAATATGTATCTTAATCACAAAAATATCCACGTGCCAAAGTAACAATATTAACATGCTTGCTATGAATAATCAATTTGATTTTATTTATTAAATCAAGAAGAACCTACTACTATTGCCGTTTCACGGAATAAGACAATGAACTAAGAGAGTCTGCGCGTACTGATTAGACAAGATGATTTTCATATATATTTTTTTAAGGTAAATACGTAAATGACATATTTTTGAACCTCGTAATTTCAATCATATTCTTTGATCGTTTACACATTATCAGAAATGTTCCATGCTTTAAGGAGATATAGCAGCGTAAAGAATCTTTGTTAAAATTGTAGTTTTCAAAATAACCATGCTTAGTCATTCTCCCAAAGAGTTAACAATTTAATGAGTATTAATACACTTGTATAAGCTACATGTAAGAACATCTTTTAAATCCAACTACATGCAAGCATTAAGAGTATATTCATGCTCTTTAGAATAATATTTAAAGAACAGTTAAATGTTTATTACTTTAATCTTGAAAATTAAATAAGTTTATTATTCGCTTGCTCGAAACCATTAATAATGTTCAAATAATGAGAGTCCTTCCAACTGATGGTGACTGTCAGAGCTGTAAATTGTTGCACATTTCTAGGTAGGGCAACGAACCAAAAGACATGCGCGTGCTAAGTAAACAAATATGCAATGAAGAGTAAAATTATCAAACATTGATTTAGTTATATGATTATCTTTTTTGCGTTTAATTTTATTTAAATAGCTATTTTGAGCATTTGTTTCTCCGTAATTAGATTAGTAGTATAAGCAAATTAGACGAAAATATTTTACTTCCAATTAGATCAAGGAGTGTAATGAATTAATTGTCTTATTGCTATAATTAAGTAAAAATGAATAAAATCAAAATATAAATGAAGACAATACTTAGAAAAAACTGTTATGACAAAGATTCGTGAACAAACCGTAAAGTCTTTAAGATTATTAAATTTTGCCCAAATAAAAATTCAAAATCCTGTCACAGTATGCATAATCAATATATTAATTAACGCAACAATAAATGATTGATGAAAAGCTGATATTTTTAAGAAGAATGAGCTCGAAGATATTTTCGTTTCTTATCATCAGCACCGCCAAATAAAAATTAGGTGTAATAATTTTTCACATTAAAATTTTGTTTAAGAGGATCGCACTTTAATTGAGATCGCTTAGTTATATGAAAAATTGAAAACGACTGTCTGGGTGAAACAACACACCTGCAACACGCCCATGCTCTAGCCCGGTGGTTCAGAGGCTGGGAGCCGCCTGTTCCGCGCCCGGCCGCCGCATCGCGACTGGACCTGACCTATCTCGGTGGAACGGCGGAACGCGGTGACGCGAGTGCGTTGAACCGGCCTAACATGCGCGGCACTAGCCGGAACGCGAGGACAACGAGGTGCGATTTCCAGAGTGCGGCAGCACAATTCGGCTCAGATTTGAGTCGACTTGCATGCCAGATTTTGGGCTGGGATTTGATTTTGGTAGTAAAATCTTTTTTAGCACAGGTGTGATTTGAGACTTGAAAGAAAAAGCGACAGTAAAAAGATATCTATAGATGCAGCCTGCAAGAGAATGAGATTGAACACAGTTATACAGTTGTTACATGTTTGTTAAGAGTAAATAGTAGAAAGTAGTTCTTGTCTGATTACTATAGTTAAGCAACGTCGGGCGTGGTTAGTACTTCGATGGGTGACCGCTTAGTTTAGTTTTATGAAGGTTTCATTTCCACCGCGTGTGAACTGCACACATGATCTTTTTTATTGCCTGTCGGTTACGGTTAACCCACTTCACACATAATAAAAAAAAATGCCTTTCTTCTTTTATTAATGTTTAAAGCATATTCGATGAAGTTCGATATTCAATTAATAATAAGTTCGTTGTATCGTATCAACTTTGCAGCTACTATCGTTACTGATGCAAAAGGGTGCATTTTAATAATAAAGATTAATTCCTCTATCTATTTTAAACTGAAATTCTCTATATGGCAATGCTTTAGTGCCTAAAGAAAATGTTTCTTAAATGCTTCGAACGAGATGACCCGACTCTGCTGCGAAAAGCTATGGTTGTTACGTTTTTAAAAATAGATTTAAAAAAATTTTATTAAAATATTTTGGATAATTTTAGCTAGGCAGATATAATTTTAAGTTCATAACTGAAAATAAGTTGAGTAGGGATCTATCAGGTTTCAAAAATATATCTAAATATTTCTAGTTCAGACTGGAAAATATATATATAAAAAAAAAAAATAACTACCACAACTGATAGACGTATTCACAAAAATAAGAAAACTAACGTTATTTATGAAGTTCCCTTCAAAAATTGCAATGGCGTATACATTGGAGAGACCAGTTAGTATTTGGAGAATAAAATAAAGGGGCACAAATATAATAAAAAAATAAAACTGCTCTTCTGATTGATGAATTCATTCATATTCAAGAACATTATTTTGATTTCGAGAGCGTTAAGGTCAGAAAAAACAAGTCGAACACGAAAAGGAGAGAATTTTTGGTATTCATTGCTAGCCAAAAAAGCAAAAATGTCATAAATGATCAGAAAGCGTAAACAATATGTATAGAATTTACCATATTTTCTAGAAATAAAATATGAAATATTTTGATACGCCTATGTGGTCGTTTTGTCCCTTTTTTGTATATGTGCAGTGCAAGTCATGCCATTTTGGATTTTAAACGAAATTTTATGAGTGAAAAATATACTTTCAACATAAGTTTTGTATTTTTGTTGTCATTGTATTGTATATAAGTTTTTAAAAATGTACAGATTCCTAACATATGAAACATAAAACAAATTTTTCGATAAAGACTAAAGGTTATAGTCGAAACATTAAATACATAATGAACTAGAAATACTTCGATAAATTTCTGAAACCTAACCGCAAACTAAGAAAATTTCTGGTGGTACATCAGCAATTTTGGAAAGCTTCTGGTTGTCCACTTTTTCTGCATGCCCGTACCATACAAGTTGTCTCCTTTGGATTTCCTCTATAATTGTTGTCTGGACCTTCATTATTCATCTAATTCGGTCGTTGGTAAAGCGTTCCATCATTTTTCCTTTTAATCATTCTGTCGGTTATCTCCTTTTCTCTTCGACCACTTGTTTCAATTTTCACTCCCAAATATAGGTATTCAAGATATACTCCTATGCTCTCATCCTGTTGTATATGTAGTTATTCTTCTTCGTTTCCAATACAATAATACAGTTTATTTTGTTTTTAAATTATTTACCCACAGTCTCTATTCATCATGTGTTTTAGCTAATTTTCTTCTCATGAACTCAAGATCTTCTTTATTATGAAAATGATTACCTGGTCGTCTGCAAAATGAATGGTAGGTACATAAAGTTGGAGAATCCTTTATCGACACACACATTCTACAAAGTGTTTTTCGCAATTTTTTTAGAGCTTCATCAAGGTATATCTTGAATAACAAAAGATCCATTTCTGGCACTTTTTGTAACTGGACAATTTTCTTATATTTCCGTTACGAGTTTGTTTCTTGACCGTTTAATAGCCACACACTGCAGCAATGGCTATGAAATGATTTCTTTCGGGTAGAAATATCTAATAATTAGGCAGGATAATCTCGCAAACAGAAAATATGTTTATTACACCCAAAATATCGATTTAGACATATCGCAAGATTTCCAGGATAACCTCGTGAGCTTTGTACTGGAATGAAATAAAGAAGTAGGTGAAACTAAGCGGTAATAAAGATGCTTTTTCACTACGCCCATTTTTAGCTATGGGGACCCCATTCTTCCCTATAGATAGATACCTATAAAAAGACAGACGTGAAATGGACAGCACTTAGGTTCCGATCAAGACAATGCAGGATTGTCGTTTGCTCCAGGCCAATCTGCTGGAGAGTATATAAACCACGTCATTATAGGAATCCTGTTAGATATCATGTCCATGACAACCACTTACCCTACTCTGTCCTATTCCTTGAAAGAAATGAATGAGTTCAAAACAAAACTATCCTACTGAGAGAAGATAGATGTTGGAAAGTGGCTCCATAACCAGTATGGGAGCCGGAGTTCGGGCACCATCTTTTAGGAAGAAACATATGGCTTACACAGAACAGAGTATCAGCTCTCAAAGTACCATTAGAATAAAAAAAACAACGCAGTTGCCCTAATCTGGATGCCGGAACACAATAAAAAAAAAATTACGTGAACTAGTAATTTCATATGACTTACAGTGTGCCTATGTAACATATAGGTAGCTCAATATTTTTCGATTTCTGGGCATTTTACTCGTCAAAACACATTGTAAAATGTGAGATGACTGTTATTGGAAACTATCCAACAATCTCTATCTCTTTTTAGAAGTAAATAATATTTCACATATTTAGATTGGCAATGTTGCAAAATTGTCACCCTGCTTAAGTTTCTGACGTAATGCAACTGAAGATGGCATTCGTTCCTTTTTCGTTGTAATATGAACATGTACTCGTAATTTTCTAATTCGAATTAACTATTATAATTGATATCTAGCACTGCCTTCTAGGAATCTAAAGCAAGCTCTGGTAATTATTAAGGCAAAGATTATGTATAGTTTTGTAAATATACCCAAATGTTTAGTATAAAAACAATTCTTGTGTTTGTCGGCCAAACTTTCTGCTCTCCAGCAACCTTTTAATACAGTCCACTTTAATTTATAAATGCCTCATGTGGTTTCGCACAACAGTAGTTACTTGTTTCCAGATGTTTAAAAATCAATCAAAGTATCAATTATTCGTCAAGTGTAAAACAAATTTCTCCTGATAGGAATAGCAAACATGTTGTTGCTTCGAGTTGTAAATAAATTAAATATTTAAAACAGATAATATATGCCTTTCAAAAAAATTATCATTCTATCTAAACGAAATAAAATGAGTTTGCGAAAAAATTCATTACGGTAATTAAATATATTAAATTTACAAAATATTCGAACTTAGAGAGGAAAACCTACAAAACTCAATTTAGAAAATTCTGATGTAGTAGTAATGGAAGCCACATTGTTTAAAAATATGCTCAGAAAGACTAAACGAGAACAAAACATTTAATTTGAACATTAATTTACTATTAAATTGTTGATACGCGTATAGAAATTTCAGTTGTAGGGAGTATTTATAAAAGTAATAATAAGTTGAAAACAAATCAGATGAAAAAATAAGATGGACCATCAACGAAAAGCCGAACGTGTCGCTTCAACAATATTATGATATGAGGTTGTATTTGAAACTTTTCCAGTTAATCGAAATTAGTTCTTAATAAGTGGTTTATTTAGAATAATTTATTGACTAATACAGTTTTCAGCATATTTTAATAATTCACATTAATCTATTATTAATGCATTTGGTTCACTCATTCTTGGGATTGTATCGACATAAGAAAAATCTTGGAAAACGGGTACATTAATTAAATTATAACCTATATCTTTTTTTATCAGATACTATTAGGAACCTAGATCATAGCGATAGTGTGTGTCGCGCGTGTAGACGCTTCCTGATGGGGAACTTCAGGAAGCGCATACTGACTAAACTCTTTCCGCTCTTTGGTCACCGCGCCGAAACCGCTCTCGTATTACTTCAGCCGTAAGAAGATCTGCATTTTTAATCTGTAAGCCTTTTAATAACCTCCTATCCCTTTCTTTGGTTTCCAATATTTCCATAACGACTTCATAGATATTATTCCATCCAGTTTCAGACTCGGTCAGATTTTTCATAATATTTTCTTCTATGAATGATTATTCTGTTTCTATTTCATAATCTTCTCTAGCTCCCAACCACTTTGGACCAGCATAGTCAGTTTCAGAGCAGTATGTGCAAGTATCGCATTTCACATAAAAGCTTCCTAAAACAGCAATGTTCTGATAGAGCTTGTGTGAGGTAGTAGTCGGCTAACGCTATATGGTCTGCTGATCCAAACTTGAATATCCGGGATACGTTGCAAAGTCCAGCGTTCATATATTGCAGTCTCCCACTTTTGTAGCCACCTCACCATCAGCATTGAATCAGAAGATCTATCGGAGATACTCCTGTAATTACTCCTGCTGTTACCGCCGAGATAGTTTTGTACGCGCTGCATATACGAATGCACACAAGCATCTATATCCTTGTTAGTTTAGCACTTATTTTTCTATTTTCTGTTGCAGAGTACCAGATTAATGCTGCGTACAGGATTTGGAAGTGCACCACGCAAGACAGTATTCGTCAATTGTTAGTGTAGCTTCAAGCCGTATTTAGGTCTTTTCCGATGCCAATTTTAGTTTTTGACTTCTCGTCCAGTTTGTGGCCTTTAGAGTAGAGCTCTGTTTGTCGTATTCGTAAGGATTGCCGCAAAGCAACATCGTCTGCGAAGCCAGTCGGATGCCCTCGAGCAACTCCATTTCTAGCAGATCGCCATATGGAATATTCCACAGAGTGGAGGTCAGTACCGAATCCTGAGATATACAGCAGGTTATCTTATGTATCTGGGTCAGATCTCTAGCTTCTAAAATGATCTATCTCGCCGACAAATCCGAGGCGATGACGCATAGTAGCGTTTGGTCTATTCCCTCTTTTCTCAGTTGGTCGAGAATCAGTTGCCATGAGGCACCATTAAAGGCGTTTGCCACGGCCAAGGTTATCGTTATGCATAGCATCCAAGGATCGCGGGAGTAAGCAGCTGCATGCTTAACAGTTTTAATCACTAATTAATTTACCATTTATTAGTGTTCAATTTCATTACATTTTATTTCTTTTTCGAATTAACGTTAATCATGAATCCGACGTTTCGAACTTCTGGACCCATTATCAATTTTGTTATTTTAAATACGGAACTGGTTTTTTTATTCCAATTTTTAAGAGTCATCGCCCTGCCAAATGCAATGATTCTTACCTGCAACATATTCATTTCGGATAATTCCATAAAGAAAAATGATTGATTTTAATTAAATACTTGCATAAAAAAAGATACCGATTTTCAAAACTTTACGATGGATTGTCGATGTTCCGCTGGCCAAGCTTCTGCATCTCTGGTTCCAGTAAGATGGGGCACCTCCACACAATGGAAGGGCGGTTCACGACTCTATAAATAAAGAATTTCCAGGAAGGTGGATCGGCAACAGAGGGACAGTTGAATGTCCAGCGCGATCACCAGATTTAAGTCTGGCCGAATTTTTTTTATGGGTAGCAATAAAAAAAAATCCGTAAAACTCTTGTGAATAATTTGGAAGAACTAAGAGGTAAAATAGTTAATAGCTTTAGAAATATTAGGGTTAGATCAAACCAAAGAGCTACGAGAAAAACAATGGTAAAAGCAAACAAATGTATTAATGAAAATGGCCACTTGTTTGAGCATTTATAATTTGCAGATTTCTATATTTTGAAAGCTTTTATTGCAATTTAAATTAGGTTAAAAAATGTTTGGCTACTTAAGCTAATGGTTTCTTTTCTAAAGAAATAAAATATTTATCTTTTACTCTAACACATGTGACTATTATGGAATTTATCCAAAAAGGATATACTTACATCGATTGCATTTGGGTTAGTTGGTAGAAAACAGGTATTTAAAATAATAAAATTGATAATGGGCCCAGAAATTCGAAACGTCGATTCAAAAACTGATAGTGTCATTTTGTAGAAGAGAATAGGTGCCCATGAGAAAGCAAAATGTGTTTTAAAATATATATTCATTTGAGGGCAGGAAAAATAAAATCGATTTGGAAAAATTTCGCATATCTTTGGAAGAACAGAGATTGTCCTTATTTTATCGACGGCAAATATGCCGTCGATAAAATAAGGACAATCATTAATAAATCAGTACAAAATTTGCCAATTTGCCCTAATTTGATCAATTTCGTATCTCTTACGGCTTTCGAGATACCCATACAAAGAGACGAATTTGTAGCACCCTGTATAGGGTGATCCATTTAATAACCTTAATTAGGCATTTTTGACAGCGTTACGATCTTCATTTGTTTTTACTAGTATTAAATTCTAACTCTTTGTTATCTAGTAGTCAAAATGTGATCAATAACCCTGTACCTTCGATCAAGTTAATGTTAGATTTAGAAGGTCTATATGTCAGGGCTCATTGGTTCGACCTGTTTCCCTATTTACTCTCTGAAAGAGGTGGGGCACGCTTTAACTCCTTTATCCCTTCCAGATTTCATCTCGTTGATTACAGATGTGGATTGCATACATATTTATGGGGCTCATTTTATCACACAGATATTTTTTTGTAAAACAGTACGATTGTTAAAATATCATATATAGCACCTTTGTAAATACGCTCAGGTTTAAAACTTTTTTACACTGTGGACATGAGTAATGATCTGGAAGATATGATGGTTGATATGTAAAGCCCGAATTCATTGATTCTTGTAGGACATCAAAAAATGGCCTGCGGAGTAGGAAGTTTGGTTAACAAATCAATGACAATTATAGCATCTGTATTTATCTCAAGAATTTATGTTTTCAGCGTTTCAGCAATTTTTTAATCATGATGAATGAGCCCAAATTGTTTGCGAATTGATTAATATTTGTTTATTCGTAGCTCAAGGCTCCCTACAATCGCCTTCATAGAAGATATCTCTTGGTGTTGAACTGAAATAGCGATGCTTTCCATTGATTGCTCAGAAATCGATCTTCCAGCCTTCAGATCTTCAGCTATTGCAACTCAGTTTCTTTTTGTGGAATAGCAAGACCTTTGATCTGCAAGGTAAATTTTCTTCTCAGTTAGCCCTCAACACTAGATGCATTATTTATCGCTTACTTACTTACTTTTTCATGTCCGGAAATAGCCTTTCTGTCCAGTATTGGGCAACGTTCAGTGGTTCGGGCTCGATTGTGTTAATATTTTTACCCAGAACTTGAAATCAAAACTAAATAATTACGATTAATCAATTTTGCTTTATTCCGTTCCTGACCTATTCCCCCAGGAAGGCCGGGCCGATGCCGGTGCGATGCCCTGGCCTACGCTAACTGCACCGGCCAGAATTGGAGCGATGGGCCGATGACCTATATAATCACTATAGTAAGCGAAACTGGGTCGTCGCGTCAAAGCGCGAAATTGTAAAGGGTTGTAGTGTGTAAAGTGTGACGTTTCGGGGTCGGCTTTACAGTTACACTCTACGAGAGGAGACAATTGATGCTAAAATTAGCGTACATCGGTTACATGTGGGCGATCCGAAGAAGACAACGCCTTATATTTATACCAAGCGCATATCTTGACAGTTAAATGCAATTGTGGGAGATATTTTTATAACGTGAATGGCGAGCCAATGCATTATCGTGGCTCAACTCAGCATAACAGATCCTAACCGGAAGTTAATAAATCAGCATCAGATGTAACTTTAACATTGGCATCTCAGAAGGACCATGAAGGCTACTTTTTTGCTGTTTAAACAAAGTTTGTTCATAGGCTATTTTTATTGTGGAAATAAGGGTAAACTACGGATCAAAAGTTAAACAACCACGAAAGTTAGGTCTGTTTTTAAACTTAAATATCTTTTTCAGGAATGTCCGATTTAAATGTTGTTTGCAGAATTTGAAAGATCATTTCAATCAATCTCTCTTGGATGAATCTAAAGAAATTTAATTTTTTTTTGCCATGGAGTCAAAAAAATGCTTCAAATTGTCAACATTTTAAAAGTGCAGATCTCTTAAGGAACACTTCTTAGATTTTTTCCCAACTTATTTCCTGGCAAAACAACATCTTGTATAAACATTGTTTCAATATCAAAGCTCGATCTTGCTGCCTGTTAAGAAAAAAAAGTGACTTTTTCTAAAACCCTGCATTTTCAAACAACGGAACACGATTTCTCACCACGAAGGCGTTTTAATGGGGTGTTAGCTAGAGAATAGCTACAGCATAACTGGTGGGATAAATGATATTAATTTTGTTGTCGCATTTTTGTTTGCTCCAAAGTTTTGAAGATCGCATTGATGAATTTGCCTCCATTGGTAGTTACCATGATACCACAGAAATAAGATAGGATGCTTCGAAATTAATTCTTCAGAGAAAGTTGTAACTATTCCCTTATCAAAGTAATGACAAATCGTTTCTGTGGAAATAAATTCTGAGCTGAACTCTGGTCGAGATGGTTTGCATCATATTCAAAAATAACTGTTAGGCTCTTTTTATGATGTCCTCAAGCTACAAGTCCTAGGGTATGCTTAAATAAAAATACAGCAGTTATTTTTTTTGAAAACTTTAAGTCTGTGCTTGACCGATTCCGCATTGGTTCCCAAGACATATGGAATATACACGAGACCGGGATTAAAACTTCTCAAAAACCAGATGGGATTACTGCCAGAAAAAGATATAAGCAAATAGGAAGATTTACATTTCAAGAACGTGGTACGTTGGTCACTGTACCAGCAGTAGTTTCAGCAACTGGCTACTAAGTATTCCAAATATAGACTAGTCTTGTAATTACTTGATAATCATAGTTCACATTTATCAACAGGAGGTTTAAACATAACATAATATGTAAGGAAAATGGAGTGACTGTCATTACATTGTTACATTCCTACCTCACACGTCCTACAAACATAAGTCACAAGACGGAGGAGTATTCCTGCCTTTCAAAATTACATTAGTAGTGCTTCAGATGCTGTATAATAAATAACCCTGAAAAAGTATGACGGTATATGATACCCCTCGTTTAATAAAAGTGGCACGGTCATTAGCAATGACACCAAACAGAATTCGCTACCGTTTGCGAGCTATACTCTCAGGAAAAGTAAAAATTAAAAAAAAAAACCTCACATTTTTCATCAAACATTCCTTCATATCGTTTAGACTATTCACCTGAGGAAAAAAAGCCTCTATTAGAAAGTTTTAGAGAATTTAATTTCCTTTAAGAATATATACATATACCAATATATTTCCAACCGGTCAACAGTTCCATCAATTGTTAAATGTTTCGAAAAATTTCGTCTTTTTTCGTCGTATTTTCTTTTATTCCTGTGCCACATCTATTGCTTGTGTGCATCGTCCAATAATATGTGTTGCTACACATGAAAACAGGATATTAAATTATGCAGTGAACAAAAACTTGTTACATGAAAATTAGCAAATTTCATTTTAGAGATAATAAAAATAAGACACGTATAAGGTAAGTAATGTAATCAAGTTTTCATTCTCTTCGGCCGTGAGGGTCCTGGCAAGGGTTCTTTATCTACGGCATTTTCGTCCTCTGTTGCGGGTGGTTCTTGTTGAAGGGTCTCTACGTCGTCTTCATCGTCCTCCTCGTCGTAAATAGGCACTCCGTTAAGATAATTTCTTTGGCAGTGAAGACAAGCCGCAGAATAGTTTAGCATTGCTTTCCGACATCCACATTTGCCACTAACATAATTCTTGGTACAGCGACAGAATATCGTTTTCGTTCTGTTCTGTTTCTGTGGGGCAACTCATTCCCGAGCCACGGCTGCACTTGGTGGTAGATGCGCCTGGAATCCTGCTTAGCTGCGCTATCAGTTGGTGGGGGGAGCTCATGTCAGGCTTAATATTTGCCACTGACCTCATGAATGACTGGAAGCGGTACTGGTTGAGGGATATTGACTTGCTAGTGCTCCATATCATTTCAGGAAGCACACCTTTCCAGCCTCTCTCTCTGTGACTTTAAGTACAATTTTAAAAAGCCTACCTTGCTTTTCCTTAAAGTTGGAGATGCTGTGTCACAGCTAGTAAACGAATGTAAGAACCAGGTGTGCTCAAATCCACGCTGTTGCATCTCTTGGGTGGACAGTCCCATTGTTTTAGTTTTTCTTCAGCCGGGTTCTAACAGCATGATGTCTTGGCTACTAGAGGAGAGGAAGCTATCAAAAGAACAGCCAGGGCTACATCCTCATTAACAACAGCCACAGAAGTGTAAGTGGATTGATCTACAGCAGTCTTTACCGTAAGGACGTCAACATCCTCGGCGGCCTACAGAGTCTGTATCCCATACTCCTGAAGCTTTGTCTGTAGTAAGTAGTAAGGAGGTAGGATTGAACAGGTATCGATGTGTTTCATGTTAAATTGATGTCACCGGACCTCCTCAGTCGTCGCCTCTGTTCTTGTGAATTCATACTGTTGGCCGAGTTCGAGTACCGAGTAGTTGTGGTTGACATAAGTGATATATTCATCACAAATGGTGGCAGCGGAGGCATCTTTTTGCCAAATTGCTCTATGCAACAGGAATCCTCCGTTCACTACTATGTTCACCTGAGATAGTTGAACAGCCTTATCACATTATCATTATACACTTTATGATATAAATATCGCATTTTCATTATCTCCAAAATAAAATTTGCTATTTTTCATGTAACATGATTTTTATTCACTGCATTTAATATCCCGCTTTCATGTGTAGCAACACTTTTTTCCTCAGGTCAATAGTCTAAACGATATGAAGGAATGTAATGAAAAATGTGAGGTATTTTTTTTTTAATTTTCTCTTTCCGTAGCGTGTAGCTCGCAAACGGTTACGAATTCGACAAAGGTATATGGGATGAGAGTTTTAGATAATTTCATAACCTTTCATGCTATATAAGACGATACATGGTTTTTGAGATATAAGCGAAAAACTCAAAAAAGGACCTTCCTTGTGCTCCCTTCTCCGGCTCACCACCACATCAGGACTTTTAGTATCTTCAGTCTCTAAGCACCCGGTACAAGTTTCTGAACAAATCGCTTAGGTCCCTTCTCCCGCACTCTACACCCACTTTATTGACTGAACTAATAATAGCAGTAGATGTTTTTGATGACTCCGAATATATGACTGGATATTCGTTCAACAGATCTGGACCCACTGAAGAAACTAATTATGATAAAATCTGGTGATGATAATACGTGCACATGAGTTTTCTACTGGAATTAAAAACAAACGCCCAAGGTTGGGTTAGTTTGAGTTAATTCTACATGCAGTGATAATGATGATTTCCAAGTTCCAGATAAAGAATTTGCCAAAAAAAACGTATACTGGGAAATATTGTTCTAAGAAAATACGATCCTCCTGAAACTGCAAATAAAACAGAATTTAAACCTTCAAACTAAAACGTTAGCCTGGAGGGCAGCAAACCATTTCCGAAGGCACCACCAAAAATGCCAATCTTGCAATTAATGGAAGAAAGAAAAAGCCGGCAATAATAACGGATATTCCAGAGAAAGATGCCTTAGAGCGAAAACAACTAAATCGGAAAATAAAAAAAGAAACCGTTAAAAGAGGTTTCCTGGGAAGCAACGTAGCACAGCTACAAAAGCAAAACTATCACAGAAAAAATAGAAGAAAGAATAAAGAAAAGACAAAGAGAACAGCACTGAATTTTTTTGTCTAATATGTGGGGAGGATTTTAAACTTAGAAATGGATAAAATGCACTTCTTGTAACATGTGGACGAATGGAAAATGCCTTGACGCTGAATATATATTGTATTTTGTCAGTTATTAACTGCGATTTCGAGAATGATGTCTAAAATATTCCACTGTTTTATTTTTTTGTTTAGAATTTATTTTGGTCTGGCCTATATGAGATGCTCTTGTTTATTTTCCTCTTATTTCAAAAATGTGTTAAGTGATTTACCAGCGTTTACCTGCAAGAAATATATTTTGAATAAAATCATTGGAGCTTAAAGTGAATTTTCTCTTATTTCCAATTCGAAGCGAATTTGCCAAATACACTGCGCCATTATGCCCCACAAGAAGACGCACGCGATGAGTTTATAATTGTTTAAACCTAATACCTAAAAATAAACATATTTCAATTTTTTTACTTGGATCTATTACTAATAGCATTATGTGATCGTCAACTAAGCTTCACCACAATTGCTGATTTTTTTTTAAATAATTAAGCGAAAAGTGCACCAACTAGCTCCGGTCTCCCATATTCTGAATTTAATATCTAAATTTAGACTTTTTTATGAATTTAGAATTTAAAATCTCAATTCTGTTTTTTTTTCTTCTAATTCATAGTTTACAATCTCAATCAGACTTGTTCTCTGACTTCAGAGTTTAAAGTCTGAATTCAGATTTTTTTCTCTGAATTTCGAGTTAAAGGTTGAATTGAGACTAGTTTCTCGAAATTCTAAGTTTAAAATTTGCATTCTAAGTTTCACGTCTGAAATTAAAGAAATCTATTGTTGCGCTTCTACGCTTTCCTAGATAATAACAATATATTAATGCCGGAAAAAACAAACAAGGCAAAATATATTTACAACAAATCCATTAATTCAAGACAACTGCAGAGAAAATATTATATATTTATTGAAAATATAATTGGAGTAACCAAAATTAATCCAAACTCATCAATGCTCACCGAAGATAATCAGAGCCAATAAAAAAACAAATTACAAACTGTCACCAATCCAATTACGAAAAGTGCACCGACGGGCTCCTATTTCCCCGAATCTAAATTCTGAGTTTAATGTCTGAATTCAGACTTTTTCTCTGAATTTAATGTTTAGAGCCGGAATTCAGATTTTTCGTTATGAACTCAGCGTTTAAAATCTAAATTCGAACTTGTTCCCTAAATGTTGTCTCTTTTCTCGGAATTCGAAGTTTAAAATTTGAATTTAGACATTTTTCTCCGAATTCAGAGTTTATAGCTCGATTCAGACTTTTTATCCGAGTTTCGAGTTTAAAGTTTAAATTCAGACTTTTTTCTCGCAATTCTAAGTTCAAAATCTGAATTCAGACATTATTCTCTAAACTCTAAGTTTAAAATCTGAAATAAAAAATCTATCGCGGCCCTCCTATGCTTTTCTAGATAATAGCAAAATATTAGTCACGAAAAAAATAAAGCAAATATAAAATGGTAAATCAAAAATAGCGAAAAATATTACAGCAGAGAAGGAAGACAAAATACTTTTACAACAAATCCATTAATACAAGACAATTTTAGAGAATGTACACAAAATTATTTTTATTAAAACATAATTAGAGTAACAAAAATAACCCCACGAGCACCAATGCTCGCCAAAGCTAATCAGAGCCAATCAAAAAAAGCAAATTGCAAACTTTCACCAATCCAATTACGAAAATTGCACCCTCTAGTCTCCCCTAATCTAAATTCTGAGTTTAATGTCTGAATTCAGACTGCTTTTCCGAATACACAGTTTAAAGCCTGAATTCAGTTATTTTTATGAACTAAGCGTTTAAAATCTGAATTCAGACTTGTTCTCTGAATCCAGTGTTTAAGATCTGAATTCAGACTTTTTGCTTCGAATTCATAGTTTATAGCCTGAATTCAGATTTTTTCTCTAAATTTCAAGTTTAAATTTGTGTTCAGACTTTTTCTCTGATATCTAAGTTTAAAATCTGAATTAGGATTTTTTTTTTCTGAATTCTAAGTTTCAATCTGAAACTAGAAAAACGATCTATTGTGGCCCTTCTACGCTTTGCTAGATAATAGCAAAATATCAATGAGAAAAAAATAAATCAAAAATAGCGAAAAATATTACCGCAGAGAAGCAAGACAAAATACTTTTCCAAAAAATCCAATAATACAAGACAATTTCAGAGAAAATGTGCTAGACGAAAATATGGCTACAAAATCATATTTATTGAAAATATAGTTAGAGTAACAAAAAGTAACCCAAACTCAGCAATGCTCGTTAAAGATAATCCGAGCCAATCAAAAAAAGCAAATTACAAACTCTCACCAATCCAATTAGTAGTTTCGCACTACCCCTACTATAATAATTAGAGAATCCTATGATTGCCAGACGTACACCTTTTTGGGGTACAATACCCCTTTCTCTATATAGAATTTTAAACATACCGTTTTTCTAAAAATTCAGAAGGGGTACCAAAAATACCGCATTTCAAGATGAGCGTATTTGTTACACAAAAATTTATTTTTAACTGGTACCGGCCGGCCCACCGGCACGAGTCATTCAGCACTTCGTTTCTGTATAAATCGAACTTGGCATTACCTATCGCATGAGCACGAGCTTAGATTAAACAAATATTATAATAAATCTCGCAGTACTCAGTTTAATAAAATTTTGAAACAAATTTGGGCGCGGTTCGTATTTTATGACATTTATTGTTCGGCGAAAACCGAAATTTCGTAAATACCCTTTTTTAAAATTTATATCTGACAAGCCTAGATATAATATACACATATTATAAATTGTTGGATTTATTATAAAAATATATTAACAAGAAAAATAAGTTTCCAACAAAAAAAACAACAACCTGCAGTCTACGATTATGACCGCTAAGAATGACGGCTGTTTCCTAATAAACTGGCACATACAGCAAATCAACTGATCAACGCAATGCAATATAACCGTAACATATACAGTGGCAATTTGCTGAAAAATAGATTTAAATCCGGCAACACCTCAATAAAGTTCACTAAACCAGGGCGTCCGAAAAGACGCGATGTCGGCCGATGGGGTTCACAAATCTCATCGCACTACATCGGATCGTAAAACCACGTATTTGTGTCATGACTGGTGTATGATATGTGTTAGATAGAGATGAAGATATTTGCTTGTAACCGGCAACGATCGGGCTTTCACCGAAGAAAGTATTTTAGTACAATTAGTAGCAGCTCAATATTTAGTAGCTATTGCTTTGTGAACCTTAGTATTATAATATGCATTTCGGTACAGAACTAAAGCTAAGTTTATAATATTGTTACGTTTTTCCCGTGGGTTCTTAACAAAATTACAACTTGACTATTTTCAACTAATACTCTCTTTATTCACTATCACTGTATACAATTTAACACTTTAAACTACTCTGATAACTTTACAACTAATATCTATTCAACACTCAATGATTAACTGAACTGAACTGCTAACCGACTGACTAACATTCGCCTTAGGTCTGCTTATATATAATCTTAAATCTATCACGAATATTCGGGAAGTATTCCGACGCCACTCTATATGATCTCGACGAGGCCATCGAGACAATTCCAGCTATCCTGAAACTTCGCGACCGGCCGGGCGATGAGTCATACAGACAGGGAAGCGAGCGGCACGGCGGCGGCTAGTTTTATAGGGTAGCACAAAAACGTTCGGATGGTTGTGTAGGCTAGCCGTAACAATATTTATAAATAAGTAGGTACGTACGCTTTTAAGTTTATTCCAGAATTTTATAGATACAGTCTACAGATACACTATGGTTTTTAGTACAGCTGTACGAAAAATTATGAAAAAGAATCAATCCCAAGCCAATATTGTAGTGCTAAATATCTTTATTTATTTGCAATAACTCAAATACTTTTTTTTATCTTTATTTACTGTTTCATTAAGTGTTCAAAATGATTTTTATTTTGATCTAGACAGAAATAAAGTCGATGTCCAAATTCCTTCCGAATTTACTGAAAAATGTCTTTCGAAATACTTCGACAAGCATCTCCCCATCTGCGCAGTTCTGCCAGAAAAGCCGGCTGGGTTTTTAAGACTAGTGATTTAATGTAGCAAACGCCCCTTTAATTAAGCATGTTCCAGTATAGCTAGAGGGTTGAATCTCTGCAACGGAGCCTCGGATCGTAAATTTGACAGGCGTCAAATTGGGGTAGGGAATTATATCCCCCACTTCCCCGAATATCCAAAAATTTTCGAAAAAATGGGAAAAAACTGAAAAAGCGTAAAAAATTGTTCGGAAAGTTAATAAAAGTGTTATGTTAATAAAAAAAAGTTAGAGAAACGTGGTTTTCGGCGAAAAAAGGCGAAGGAGTTCAGCTGCGATGTCGGGGATGGCAAAAATGGGAAGAAAAAAATGCTTTATGAAAAAAGAAAAAAAATTGAAAAAATGGGAAAAATTGAAAAAATCTAAAAAAATGTGCAGAAAGTTAATAAATGTATTATAAAACCAAATAAGAAAAAATAATAATAAAAAAGAAAAAATTGTTTGGAAAGTTAATAAGAGTATTATAAAACGAAATAAAGAAAGAAAGTAATAAAAAAAAATGGTGGGACTCAGAAGTACTGACCTATGGTATTTTTGATAAAACAATTTTAATCTGTGTAAGTCACAAAATTTTTATTTATATGTTATAATTATATGTTAGCATAAAATAACCTATTAATAGCGCTAAGCACCTCTTCATTTATAGTGTCTTTATTATCACATTTTTTTTGTGTTTTTACTTATTTATTGACATGTAAATTTTTTTTTGGTTACATAAATGAATTGTTTTATTTTATCTTATCTTATGTAGATCTTGCTGACGTTTAAATGTAATGGCAGTTCTCAAATAGAACATACCCTGAGCACCATAAAGATTCAAAGATTTGAAGATTTTGTTATCCAAGTTATGCATTACATATAAATAACGATAAACAGGTCACATCACATTTAAAATTTCAGTAAATATAGTTAACCCATCTACCATCTCTGGATGGAATATTCAACTAGACTCCACAAATTGAGACTGTGTTTGACATATTACCATCCTGTATAAGGCAGCATGTACAATCTTATCAATACAAAATAATCTAATGTTTAATATGCAGGTATTTTGTAAAGCTAAAATAAAATATAATAATATAATATAATAAAATAAAATTAAATTAAATAAGGGAGGGGGGAAAGAAGGAAAATCATTTCTACTCATTCCTCCATAGAATACACCATTTCGGAATTAAAATAAATTCAAAGAAAGAGCTGCGTTTCGACAGAATATGGGAATTTCCGCGCTCGATGATTTAAGTGTTGCCGGTACTTCGGGATTAGTTTTGATTCCTTTGGTTTCATGTGACGTGTATTGTATGTAGTACTATGTAGTTTAGTAAATCGAGGATTCCAACATTACATTTTTTGAAGAAAAAAAGGCAAATTATTTCAAGAGGTAGGCCAGTTCTTAAGGACTTAATAAAACAAACTAAATCCTACCTAAGACATGTTCAAAAAGAAAATATTAATAAGTGTGAGTGGCTGACTGGTTGCGACAAAAAATCTGTATCCGAAAACTTTCGGTAAAATAAGAATTGAACATATGTTTGATAACCAATAAAAATTAGCGGTACAGAAGCACAACGAAGAAGTAAAAAAGATCGTGAGCTACTCATAAGGATGATGGACGTAATTTGCTTCCTTGGAAAACATAGGCTATCTTTTCGAGGTCATTCTGAATCTGGGAGCTCAATAAATAGAAGAAATTATATAGATATGATTATTTTTTTATCAAAATATGACGAAGTTTTAAAATTACATCAGGAAAATTCGACAAGGTTTAAAGGAACGTCCAATTTAATTCAGAATGACCTTATTTTATGTGTGAGGGAAATTATTCTAAAAAAGAAAATGTGATAAACAAGTGTTGCTTTTATTTTAGATGAGACTACTGACATAGCTAATACTAGTCAATTATCGAAGACCGTCCGCTATGTGACAAGACAAGGCCAAATAAAAGAAATATTTCTTGGTTTTGTTGATGTCTCAATACTCACATAGACGATAGGTTTAATACCTTTTAGACTTTCCCGCGTTCTGAACTGGGTGTTATATACAATACTTCAGAAGGCTTAAACAAAAATAGCGTTAGTGACTTATTAAGATCAATCAGAGAATGTGGACTACATCACGCTTGCCCCCCAAACCTTGTGAACCTACACTTAACATACCTGCGACAAGTACGTCAGCAGAACGTAGTTTTTCTGCACTCAAGAAGAATAAAACTTTTATCAGAAACTCTACAGGACAAGAAAGACTTTCTGTTTTGGCAATGCTTTCCATTAAACAAGAACTACTTCAGGGACTTTTTCAATATCCCAATTTTTACGACAACGTTATAAAAGAATTTGCAAAGCAAAACCGAAGATTAGAGTTGCCTTTTAAATAAGGTTAGTTCTCAGTAGAATAATCATAAATTTTAATATTTTTTCCATAAGGTAATTTTCTGTTGTATTATAGGGCAATAAAAACGAAGCTTATTTCCCGTATTTTTATTCTATTATCAAAATAAGCAAAGCAATCAAGGGTAAGTATATAAATAGGCAGGGCCAAAGCAAGCGGGGCGGAGATGGGTAGGGGCCCCTTCCATTTACCTTTCAAAAAACGCGCCTACGGCGTGTTTTTTAACGTTTTAACGACTTTCGGGTAAAAACTGCTCACCAAAAGGGCGTTTTTTAACGATTTTAAAGACTTTTGTGTAAAAATTTGGGCCTGGCACCCCAAAAATTTTTCAATAATCCTTGGTAAAATCCGCTTCGTTCGCTCGTGGAAGGCGTGTTTTTTTCTCAACTGTTTTAACGATATGTGAGTAAAAATTGGTCTTGGCACCCTCAATTATTTTCGCCTTCGGCGGGTTAGCCTCCGTCGCGTCCTGCGGCGAGCTTTCACCTGCACAGCTTCCCCATTTTTAAATGGCTGGACACGCCACTGGCTAAACGAATCAATTGACTATTACTCTGAACACTACAGTGTCGTCAATCGCTATCAGCGTTGCCAATGTCATAACTATTCCCATTCGACGTTTTTTTATATTTTTTTATGGACGACTGACACAGTTTCCAGGATAAAGATCCATCTAAATATTAATATCTCTCCTCAATGAAAAATTACTTACAATGGTTGTTTAGTTTCACCTTGCACAAATATCTTAGGGCTCGCTGCTGCAGTATAAATACTAACTGTAACCCAAGTTCCCCAATTAACATTAACTTTATAGGGTTTAAAATAGATTAGGCAATTTAAGTACCAATAAAAAGGATCTGAGAAATGCTCTATAATCCTTTAAATATCGCCGTCAACAGCGTAGAATACAGCAGCAAGTTTTTATTTGGATATTTACCAAACTATTCAGAAAGTCTTTAATTTACTTACGATATTCGAATAACTATTAAATTGCACCAATCTTTAATAGGAATATAATTTATTCTTATATTATTCACAGAGTATTTAACATATCTTTTACTAACAATATTATGTTGCAACAGATAAGGTTCTACGAACATGTATTTTTAGAGACTATATAAATGATAATGTTAAACAGATACTGCCCAAGAGTAATGTAAATAAAATCAACGCATTAAAAAACCTCATCATAATACTCACTCACACTCTAGTAAACTCTACCCTGCAAAAAAATATTTGTTAAATAAGTAAATTATTGTCTGTTACTCTCATATATTTTTTATGGACGAGTGAAAAAAGTTTCCAGGATAAAGATGCAACTAAATGTTAATATATTTCCTCAATGAAAAAAAAAATACAATGGTTCTTTGTTTTCAACTTGCACAGATATTTTAGGGCTCGCCAGACTGAAATCCAAGTTCGCCAATTAACATTAAGTTTATAGGGTTTAAAATTAGGTGATTTAAGTGCGAATAAAAAGGCTATGAGGAATGTTCTATGTTGCTACAAGTAACGTCGTAAACAGCCAAAAAACCAGCAGCAGCTTTTCGTGTGAATATCTATAGAATTTCTTTGATTTATCTACGATATTTAAATAATTATTAAATTACACCAATCATTAATAGGGATATATCTGGTTCTTATATTATTCCCAGAGTTTTAATCATATTCCATAAAACAATATTATATCATCAGCGAACATGTATTTTCAGATACTATTTAAATGATAATTGTAAGCAGATACTGGCTAAGAGTATTAAAACCTAAAATTTCGAAACAATTGCAGAAAAAAATGGATTAATGAATTTTCATCATTACGATAAGTAATGAGTATAGTAAGACATTTTGCTGACCAGTTTGTTTCTTTTACTTACTTTTGCTGTTTTACTTTCTCTGAAATGAGTAGATAATTCAGATTTAATCAGATATTCATTTGAGCGACTGCAATTCGGTTTCTGGTTGCTTAAATAAGACACATTAGCTGCATAAAAGTGAAAAATCTACTTACGTAATTTGCGATTACGGTACACTGTAAAATCATGTATCACAGAGTTAATTAACAGTACAACCCCGTAAGCGTAATAATCGAATGTAAGTTTGGACTACACACAAGTAAACGCTGATTCTTGCTTCTCGTGAAAATCCAAATATTGTGTAGGTGACATGTGGGCAATGATATATTGTTATTATTAAAGTAATTCTCGAAAGTGTCTTGTGTATGAGTTAATGCTTAAGGTCTCTACATAAATATAATACCACTTCGTAGAACAAACATAGTAAGGAGATCCATCTTTATTTATCATATTTTAGCGTGAGCTGTGACGTGGGCGTTTCACAGGGCATATATAGTTTCACAGGGGATTTATAGACCTTTTGAGGTTTTATCCTTAATGTAGTTTAGGTAAGTGTAAAAATATACGCTATAAAGTAGTATTGTACAAAATATAAACACATTGGTAATAAATCCTGCTTAAAGAGACTAGAGGCCTCTCTGAAATATTAATAATAGTTCTTCATATTCTCGAAAATATTACCTTGTAGTCTTCTAAATATAAATGCCGTCAACTTTTAAATTCGATTTTTTTGAAAATGGTGGGTATTAATATTATTTCCATAAATTATAGAGTATTAGTCCAAGTTAGTAAAACTCTGCGCACAAATTAAAATTTCATCATATTTACTCTTCATGTTATAAACGTTTATAAATGTATATATTATTATATTATTATATTTTTTTTATTATGATTATTGCTCTTTTGATTTTGGAAGCTGCGGCCTTAAATAGCTCAGATGACGGGTAACTAAACTATTTTCGCAGGTTTTTAAGCCAGGATATTCTTCTTCCAATAGATCTTTTTCAAACAATTTTTCTTTGGATTATGAGTTGGAGAATCTCATAGTTTGGACCTTTCATGATGTGGCCAAGATATTGCAATTTTCTTTTTTTATTTCCTGTGGTATCTCTACATCTTTCTTCATTCTTCTCAGAACCTCTACGTTGGTCACATGTTCTGTCCTCAGCATCCTACGGCAGGTCCACATCTAGAAGGCTTCTAGTTTCCGCTCGCAATACACTTTAAGAGACCAAGCTCCTACACCATACAAAAAGATTAGGAATACATAAAATTTGAGCATCCGAGTTCTCAGGGCCAGGTTCAGAACGCGACTACAGAGCAGCTTATTGATCTTCACTAATAATGCAGGGGCTTTCACAATGCGAATTTTTATTTCTGAACAATAATCAACGGAACATTCGACATTTGTACCTAGGTAGTCATACCTCTCGACTTTTTCCAATCTTTCGCCTTCCACATATAGATGTTCATTGGGCACTTCAATTTTGGTGAAAATCATGTATTTGATCTTCTTAACATTGAGTGTCAGACCATATTCTCGATTAGCTGTGATTACATTATTCAACGTATTCTGAAGTTCCTGCATGTTTTTGGCGAGAAGTACTGTATCGCCCGCATAACACAAATTGCTCAGTGGAATGCCGTTAACTCGCATATCAACGACGTCATTTTCAAGCGCTTTGGTGAAGATTTCCTCTGAGTAGGTGTTGAAGAGGGGTGGTGAAAGAACATTTTTTGGCATTATGCTTCTAGGAATTGTGACAAACATTGACTGAAGCCATTCTTTTGGTATTATTCCTGTTTCGTAGATCTTATTAAATAGGGAAGTTACAGCATCTAAATGGTATTCTTCAATCGTCTTAAGCACATCTGCAGGGAGGTCGTCAGGGCCAGGAACTTTCCCAGTTATTGCTGCCCTTTCTTCTCCTTTTAAAATATATGGCCCAGTTTCATTGTTAGTGTTGGTAGTTATTTCTTCTCTTTGGTCATTGAAAAGGGTTTTGATGCATTCTTCCCATAAAATCAGATGGTCTTTAATATCCAACATGATGTTACCTTCTTCATTTGCAAGGAGGTAGGATTTTTGTTTCCGACCAGTTCCAGTAAATGATTTTATTTTTTATGCACATTATGTGAGTCGTGCAGTCTCTGCAGATTTTCTCTCAGTACATTCCTCTTTTAGCCATTCCTCCTTGGCCTGGCAATATTTATATTTGATGTCCTTCTGTACTTCTTTATATTTCTGTCTGCCTGTATTTCTCAGGATTTTTTTTCTTCCATAATTACTAATATTTCATAAGTCATCCAATCTTTTCGATGTGTTCTTTTCTCAGGTTTCAGATGCTTCTTACAAGGTTCTATAATAGCTGATTTAAAATTTTGCCACGTGTTTTCAGGTTGACTGAGTTGCCGAATGGGTATTTATTAATCTATTTAAGTTTTCATTTATATCCTGGTACAAATAAATTCACTCTCACGTTATTAGTTCTTAGTGGGTTGGTATGTATCAATAAGTCTCGGTTTGACAAAATTTTCAGCTTTTTCAGTTTCACCATAATATCCGCCACAAGAAGATTATTATCTGAACCCGCATCTGCTCCTGGGTATGTTTTGACACTTTTCACTGCATTCCTGTATCTCTGCTTGACGAGAATATAATCGATTTGATTCTGGACTATACGTTCTTCATTGTCTTGTGGCTATTTCCATGTGTACAGGCGACGTTTTGGTAATTGGCAAAGTTAGTGTTAAAGTATTAGTTATTACCATGGAATTTTCTTGGCAGAATTGTAGGAGGCGATCTCCTCGTTCATTACCTTCGTTCAGCCCATATATCCCAGTCTATTTGTCACATGAGCCTTGTCCAATCTTTGCATTCATGTCACCCAGGAGGAAAGTGACATATTTGTTCTTAGTCAATTTCATGACATCAGCAATGTCCTTGTAGAAGGAAGCAATGGTTCCTCGGCCGCCATTTCGACCATATTTACTTGTGGTTTTTCTCTTGCGAGGCACGATTAGGATTGTAGGCATACTTCTAACCGCGTTGAACCGGTACTGAAGAGATCCTGAATACTATGAACTGGTGCTAAACCGACATGAACCTGTTCAGCGCTAGTTGATAGCGATTTAAAACAGGTTTAGCACCATGTAGTTAGCGGTTAGAATCATGCCTCCAGTCCTAATCGTGCCTCTAAGCCACATCAAACTTTGAGAAGATTTACATGCAACAATGGTCGAAATTGCGATCGGAGAACCATTACTTATCTACTAATACTATCTACTGACTTTAAATTCCATAGACATATAGCGCTGCAAAATCCAAAAAGCTTAGAAAATCATATATCCAGCATTATCATGACTAGTTATTTTCATAAACTGTACGTAAAATAGGCATATCTCGGCCTGATTTTGCGATGTTAGAGCAAAGTGGTCATGCCAGGACATGCTCTCTGCCGTGAAAATATCTGTAAAACAGGGATATCAACGCGGTCATGCCAGGACATATTGCTGTTGACCGAGACGCCCAGTAGTTCGATTGATGAGGATGAGAGAATGGCCGATCTTGCCATAATGATGTCAGAGCCCGCCGTGTTGGCTTTCTTGGTAAATGGGGCTGCTTGAGTTTTTGCTGCATTGAACTGAACCAAATTTATGGCGCCCCAAGTTTGAACTTTCCCCAGATCTTGGAAAGAAATTGGAAGCCATGAGTAATGTCATCCACAAAACTGTAAACACGATTATTAATTTCGGTCAGCAGGTCATTAATATAAATGAGGAACAGGGGCGGTGACAGTATTGCACCCTGATGCACGCCCGCATTAATGGTGAATGTGTCTGAGATGATTGTGTCCATCAGCTACAACGTGAAGAGATCGAAGGAAACTGGCAAGCCAGCGGTAGAGAGGCGTTGACAGTCTGAATGACGGCAGTTTGTTGAGCAAACCGTCATACCAAACTCTGTCGAATGCCTTCGATATATCCAGTCCAATCGCTCGAGATTCTACGTAGTTCTCGATTGTCCTACCCCATACATGAGTGAGATAGGCCACTATATCTCCTGTCGATCTCTTTTTACGAAAATCGTATTGTTTATGGCTAATAATTCTGTTGGTCTAGAGGTAGAGGTACTTGAGTAGTTGCTGATTGACTACACGTTCTATAACTTTGGAGATTATTGTAAGCAAAACAATTGGGCCATAGTTTGAGGGCGTGGTTTTCTTGGTTTTTTTTGGAACAGGTTGCGCTCGAGCGACTTTCCAAGAAGATGGGTAAATCCTTAGATTAGAGTTTCTATACTCTAACGGTAAATTCCTTTTCGGTAAGGCAAAGAAAAAATCCTGAAAAAATGAATGCTAGTTCTTTAACACAATGGCAGGTATTCCGTCCGGTCCTGATACCTTTTGCGTATCTAGCACTTTGCGGATTTTGCGAATATTATTGGAAAATAAAAAGTGCGCATTCCATAGAAGTCAGAAAACTTTCTATTTTTACAAAACTAATACTCGAAATAATAGTACGCCTTTGGGAAAATCAGCTAAATAATAAAACATAATACATATTAGTAATAATCTGGTCGTATATGATACGCCAGTGTTGTATAAATATGGCATATAGTATACTGTGAAATTGCAAAAATATGTATACTCATTTATGATCATTTAATGATCTTGAAGCATCTTGAAAATAAAAAAATATATTTGGTCGAGGAATTATGTTTTTTTTATTTAAAATTGGTTCTTTAAAATTAATATTTAAATATAATTCAATGAAATGAGCAATATATATTAAAGTATTTCCTGGAACTGATTGCTAACAGAATTTAAAGGTCCCTTAAATTCCTTAAAATTGAAAATATCGCTACAAATAGTAATCTGGCACAGGCAAATTCAACCGAATAAAAAATGTTAGTTACAATTTGGTAGTATAAGTGGCATATCATATACGGCAAAATGTGGGAACCTAATTATTCTTTTATAATGACTTAACAATGGACAAATATTAAGTATGTAGATGTCTAACAAAAATATTTTGTCATTAGCAATTAAGTTTTTTTATTTAAAATGGGGTTTTAAATCAATATTCAAATTTAGTTCAGTAATAAAAAATAACATTATGTATTTTTATTACTCAAATGGTTTTGAACACTAACTTAAAACACCATTTTAAATAAAAAACTTAATTGCTTAGTTATAAGCAAAATGACAAAATGTTTTTGTTAGATATCTCGATGCTTAATAATTGTTTATTATTGAGTGATTATAATAAAAAATTATATTTATCTATTTTGCCATGACTAATTGATAACAGCATCCATAGGTCACTGCTTAAGAATAATAATTCTAATAGTAAATAATCCGTTCTGCACTTTTTGAAAAAAATAGGGCGAATTTCGTTAAAATTAGAAAACCTTTTTTTATACAAATAATACTCGAAATAATAATCCAGCTTAGACAAATTCGGCCAAATAAAAGAAAACATAATAAATATTAGTTACAATTTGGCCGCATATGATACACCATTTGTATAACTGGCCTATCGTATACGGTAAAATTGGATAACGAAAATATTTTTTATAATCACTTAATAATAGACACTTATTAAGCATCTAGAAGTCTAGCAATATATTTTTCGATTATCAATTATGTTTTTTATTTAAATTAGGATTTTTTAAATTAATGTTCAAATTTAATTCAGTAATGGAAATAGCATGAAAAATAGATCATGTGGAATCACGTTACTTACCAATTTCGATTGCATCAGCTCATTTTTAGCTTAAGCAGAACCTTAACATTATGAGGTGATGTTTTATCAATACGGCAGGGTGTACCTAGTGCGTGGGTGGCAGAGTCACTTACAAGGGAGGATGTACACAAACTTCAAGAGAGGATTTCAACAGATAAAAATGAAAGCTACTAAGGCAGTTCAGGGTAATTCCTAAATTAATGCTATCGACAACCAAATTCTCTTAACAACTCATCTTTCAATCGATAGAAACACACCTTACTAATTTAGTACTTTGACATACGTAAATTTTCTATACAGCTTATATATTAAGCAATTTATCTATATCTTCCTATATTTCATGGAGTTTTAAAATAGACAGCGTTTACTTTACTTTATGGAAAAATTGCTAATATGTCTGGGTGTTACCAAAGTAAACAAAAATTTGTTGACTATCATGATCAATGTAATTCTATGTAAAATATGTGCTATGTGAGTATTAGAATAAAGCCTAATGTCAATTAATTCACAAATTAATCAGTCCCTACCTAGTCGTTACTGTTAACGTAGGTAATAGCTACATATTTTAAGAAGTTGTTAAAAAATATATTTTTGAGACTCAATACGTATTATTGCGATTATCTTATAATCTTATTTCTTCCTGCTAGGCCGTTCTCCTAGACAGCAATTTAGATTTAAATAAGATATTATTGAGTAATTTCTTCAGGATTGATTGTGGTAAAATTAACAATGCATAAATAAACTCAGTTCTAATCTAAAATAGCAGTTAAAGTTTTGCAAGATTATATTATTTATATAATATTAGATTAACCATCGCCTGAATTGTTCTGTCAATGCAGCAGGGTGTATCTACGCAAAAGTGCGTGGGCCATGGGAATAACCGTCAAAGGATTCGAACAGAGCTTATATAGAACGCAAATAGCACAGTGCAAACTGAAAAAACAAGCAGCGGTGCAAATTGTTCATGCTATTGGGTGCATATTAGGGTTTTCGTCGGGTGGGGTGCATAGATCCGTACCTCTCTTGCCATCACGGCATCGTCGTCGAGCGGCCCGTGTCCGGCCGCGGCCTCGTCTTGCACTCCCGCACTCACTGGACCGTGGGGTGGGGGCCCCCGAGACGCCGCGGGCCCTCGTCACAGTTGCTTTCCCGTCTCGACTCGTCCATTCCGGGCACAATGGCTGGCTGCCTCGTCTTGACCCGCCGTGCGGATTGCTCGCGCGCCCCCTGCCGGTCGATCGATCGTGGGGCCTGGCAACGAGGCGCTGTCATACGAAGAAGGCAGAATGATGGAAGCGCAAACGCGAATGAAAGCGGTGTTGCTTATTTTTATGAAATTTCATATGATATGGGAAGACGGGCAGAGCATAGAGACATAGGTTACAACGATCACGGTCGGTAAAAATACTGGAGAGGACATCTTTAAAATCTAATAAGGATTGTTAAAAAGTTGTTTTAGACAAGAAATTTTAATTGAATTACAGTTGGGAATGCTTCTTCGTAAATAGTGGCGCAACCACCATAGGCTAGAGATTTCGTGAATCCCTTAATTCCCGTTCAACAGTCGATGCTCTTGATGTCTCTACCTAATAGACTCTATTAAATGACAATATTACCGTTGGTAGGAAACATCACGTGAGATTCGCAAGTGCATCAGCATTGTAGGCAGAATCAGAGTTATTGGGTAGGTCCATCATCCATCAAATTAATTAAATAAAAAACACAGAGACTACCAAAATGTTAGGTAATATTTGTAAGTACAAATATAGAGAAAGGAAAAATGTTTTTTTTTTATTTTAGATAGTAATGTGAAAATAGATATAAAATGATATTTTTTCAAAAATTATGTGGCTAGTATGGTGAAAAGGGAACTGTTGCCAATGGCATCTGTAATCAAAGTTAAAAGCCAATACATTACTATAATCATTATTTCGGTAATTTAAGTAATAGTATTTATGAATAATAACAATAATAAACAGTTGCATTTTTTTTATAATTACGTAAAAATACAGTGGTAATTAATTTGATAACAAACTATTTCGAGAATAGAAGATAAAGTGGAAATTTGCCATCGAGTTACCAGCAAGCAGTAATGAAAACAGAGGCAGTCAGTTTAAGGGGTGTACAGAAAATTGGGCATTGTAAAAGCATAAAATAAGGCTTAAGAGTACTAAAAAATGTAAACGAAGAAAACCGTTTTAATTATTGACAATAAACTTAAAAATCTATTGTCACTTATAAGGCAAATTGGGGTAAGTGGGTCCGTGAGGTATATGGGCCATCCCAATATCAATAGTACCTCTGTTTTCGTTAGCATCTGTGGTTTACATCATAGTAGCGTCATCTATCCACCATCATAAGAAATGTTGTCATCTCAGGTATTGATTTGGTGCTTTCCAATTTTTGTTTCTTTATAGCGAGGTCAGTCCTTCTATTTTGTTAAAAGATGAGTTTTGTATGCCTAAGTGATAGGAGTATTTTAAGAGTGTAGCAACAGGGAACAAATCGCTCCCTCTCGTTATTTTTAAAGGCAAAAATAAAATAGAATCTTGGCTTAGCCAGAACGTAAAAGAAGATATGGTCTATGTAGGACCAAAGAGAGGGTGAATGAAGAGTATTTTTTAAATTGCCTTCAAAAGAGCTTCATACCCAATGTACCAAAGGAGCGTCCCATTCTTCTCAGCTCTGAATTATGTAGGGTTGCTTATATACAACATAACCATTCAAAAACTACTTCCCCCATACCTTTAAATGTTGCAATATTTGGCAGTTTCAAAACAAATTGGGATAAGCATCCGGTTAAAGGGAAAAGATTAAATCCCAGGAGGAAAATTCCAATAGAAGATTTTGTTGAATTACTAAATAAATTATATTATGAAATGTTGACCCAAAATATTGTAAGCGTCTTTAGAAATATCGGGAGTATGATGATGTTAAGAGCTATTCTTTGACTGCTTCCTGTCAATAGAAACTAGATAAAAACATCTATTTTTTAAACCAGAAGACTTAAGAATATAGGTACCACACTAAACGAAAGCATTATGAGGTACCTCAAGCTACTAATGCTACATCTAACTTGCGAACTTGCACCCGCAATCGACTTTTATAACGCAGTCTTTTAGAAAGGGAATAACTGATGATGTCGCACCTAATATGAGTCGAATCGCACTTCATAAATGGTGATCCTTCTACGAGTGGAACAACCGTAATAAATGTGCCTAAATTTCATGATACGGCACAATCAGAAGTTGCCAATAATACACAGATAGAGGTTGAAAATTAAGAAAGCCTTAATGGGTAGCACGAAGATCCTGATTTGATGGATATAGATATTCATTAGTTGACAGATAGACACGTTGACGAAGGAGGGCAGATTGCAAAAGAGTTGCCTAAGAAGCGAGACTGCAAACTCAGAAGTGACATTCAAAAACAAATATTTTGAAGATATTTTGTTAGGCCTGGTTAGAAATACCAAACCGACATGATGCACCTAGATCTAAAAGAAGAGAAATTACCACCGGTGGAGAAATTATAACTACAAAAGAATAAATTGAGACATTTGATAAAGAAAAACAGCACAAGGGAGAAAAAGAATGAATTCGCAAATTAAAGGAGGGAAATAGGAAGTCAAGTGTCTCTAATACTAACATTTGCAATTCTCGTCAGACGAAGAAATGGCTGCTAATATGGATGATACTTCCAATGATTATGTTATTACTAACTCTAATGGAACTTACTGCCCAGAACAAGTCGTATCTTTAGAAAAGGCAATGATAAGAATAAAACATATGGAAAAGTGTGGGAAAATTGTTGTAATCTGCTCCTGTCTGCGGTGATAAGTCTTAGCCGCTGGTAAAGGTTTTTCTGATCTAAATTGGGAGATAAGGGTACTGTCATCTGCAAAACTGTAAACAGGATTATTGGTTTCGGTCAGTAGGTCATTAGTCTACTGGAAAACTACGTGGATTACGATTTCGTTGATATTTTACAAATTATTCAAAAGCCTACAATAAAAAATAAGACACATGTTTTGTTTCTCAGAAATGTACTATTTTCTTGATTAAGATACTTATGTTCAAGTTAATATCTGTCTACCAGTGGTATATCCAATTTTTTGGTACCACCTGCTAAATTGAATTGAAGACCACCACGAACATGTTTTTCATAATAAGATTTTGTCCTATCCATTCTATTGCGTTAAAGTGGCAATAATTGGCTACAGAATTTCACGGTCATATTCACGAAATATCATCTACGGTGTCTATTTTGAGTTTTTCGAGTTTTGCCATTGCTAAGAGTTCCAATTTGAGTACAAATGCTCGCTTTGTAAAGGATTTTTATTGTGTGTTTTAAGCCATTCATAAATGTCACCATCCCGCCAAGATTAAGACTCTATGTCGTTTATTTAATATTCTTGATTGCTTAAAACAATTAAAGATTGATAATCTAAATGTTGGATCACAATTGGAAATTTTTGAAATATTTCACAATCCATTATAGTCCAAATCCAAACTTTTTGGCTTGCCACTGGAACAAATCTTGTTACAGAACCGACGCGCAAAATGGTGAACAGCTTTCCCGTGCCACATTTCCTTTGTCTATTGACAATTTTTACAGACATCTTGCCAAGATTCTGAACCAATTACATCTGGAAATATCCACGTTTTGTCTAAAAAATCCATTTTTATAATTTTTTATCTGTAATTATCCGTAGCTGATGCTCACATAACAATATTCTGTTGCAGGCTTTTATAATTTTGATAATGATTCAAGTCCAATTTCCTAACCAGATTTTCTTACAAAACTGGAAGGGTTGCATTGGTTTTTGATCTACATAACTCGTATTTCATACACTCAGCTTCCATTTTCACAGTTTCCATCAAATGTAAACGTGACTTTTTTCGTTTCTTTCATATTAGGTATATTATGTCTTTTTTACGTACTATTTTCTGCACAGTCTGTTTTCCAGTGCTTTCGCTACTGTTTCCAGGATATTGATTGGGAAGTTTTCACTTTAGCTTAAGCCAGAAAATTGTAATTTATTCATATTATCACCTTAAATTATCAAAGTTACACCTCTGTATTATCAAAATTGTATATTTTATTTGGAGAGCATGATTAAACGCAATGAAAGAAAATCAAACCACAAGGTTTGTCGGTGATAACTTGTAAGACTCGCACATTAAAACCTAGTTTGACCATAGTTAATATTTATTTATAACTAAGGCCCGGACATATATATCTCCCGATAACTTCACCAAGATGTCTTAGAAACAATTGGTCCAATCCATGGTATTTATTTTCTTGATAACGTTACCCAGAGGTGTGTAGGTTACTCTTTTGGAGGATACCGTTTATTTGTCGTTAGTCTCGGCGATCTTCGGCGCTTACGTGTTTGTTTACTATTTTAGAATGTCTTCACGTATGGCCCTCCGCTCGCTTCGGGGGAGGCAACCAACAAAAACTAACCCAAGGCATGCCAAAATGAAGGAAAAAAAAACTTTTGACAAACATACCGAAACATAAACAAACTCGGACCACCATATCAGAGGCCCAGCATCTAACAACTGAACCATCAGAGCACTTGGAAGCAATTTGTTGGACCGTAAAGACATGGCTATATCCTACGCCTTCCGGAGATCGTCGAGTACAGCCGGGAGTAACGAGAAATAAACGGTATTTTCTCTTTTGGGCTTCAGCCGATTGGTACGGGATCAATTCCCGACTACTCCTTTTTATTGTTTGTAGTTGGTTGCCATTAATAAATTTGTTAGGAATAGAGATCACGCAGTCGGTGCCGGTTTCATACAAGAAATATACGGATGCATTCAATTGAATTGCTAAGAGGAATTCCTGACTGTTTCCTTTGTAACCAAAACTACCCAATTAGATTATTACTGTAGAAAGACCTTTTAAACCAAAATTAAAAAAAGAATGTCACAATATGGCAGAATCAACTCCAAAAGCGGAACTTTACTTACACCTTTGATATTAATATTGGTTAGGTCATTAACATAAATTAAGACGATCAAAGTGTACTGGGCATAAAAGGTCCCAAGGGGTATTAACTTTATATCCTCTGAACTAATGGTTCATTTGTTAAGCAATACACGCTATATTGCAATTGTCCAGCACAGCTTATTTGACCATTATTACATTAGGTAATCAGGTTATTGTTTAATTAATATAAGATTGCATACTATGCATTTTGGCTAGCATATACGAATATTAATTTATAACCAATATAGTTTTATCGAAGCTTTCGTGATGTTATTAATTCTCCTCAACGTAAGAGAACCAAGCTGATTACATGGCAATCCTGCCAGGATTAGAAAAGGTTTGAGAACTAATCCTGCCTCAGAAAGATGGCTCCTAGAAAAGGAAGGTTTCTATTGGCACTTCATGATCAAGTAAATACAGAGCGATAAGTGCAGGTATGGACTCCATACAACACGTTACTGCATCAGCTTTTCTCTGAACGGAATATAAGGATATCCATGATAATGTTGCAAGATTATTCATCAGGACTTCTTATCTACGATTGGGCTCCTTACTACAAATATAAAACCCTCAAATAGTTCTGGAAAACTGTGGCTTCCGACGCTACTGAGTTAGTACAATCTTAACTGACTAGGCGGTGATGGATAATAAGCAGATATCGCCCTCGTAACCACATCCTCCAAGAATGTAACCTTTGTAGAAGCGTCAGTACCCAAAACCTATGCGAAAAGAACGTTGAGAAGATTTCGAAGTACCGAGAGTTGGAGGTCAGAATGAAGGGGCAGTGGAAGTTGAATAATTTCATTAGCTGGAGATGTGCGGAAAGGTCTGCGAATGAATATCTAGAAGTTAGGGCTAACTAAAAACCTCTACAACTACATTCAGAAAGCTGTCATGCTTATGACCGCCAAGATTGTTCGGAAGTTCATCGGAAACCCCCAAGACCGAAAACATCAAAAGTGTCATCCCACGCATCTGGGATTAATAAAAGGCATATGAAATACGTTGTAGTGGCACGTAGGTACATATAATTCAGGAAAAAGCCATTCTACATCTGTTTTACAGTATTTTTTTATGTTAGTGGCACACACACTAAAGGAAGATCCTATGGCGCTCGACGAGCTGTGTGTGTGCGAAGATGTTGATTGACACGGTTCTTGAATAGTTGTAGGTTGTAATTAAGGGGAAACAGATGTCCTGGAAGTGAGTTCGACAGTGATGCAGTGCGCCAGACAAAGGAGTTCTTGTAAAGCGATGTTCTAGGTGTTTCCAGTTGTACGACGAACTGGTGCGCTATTGCCGTGTATCGTGACTGTTTGACATGCGTTGCCAGGGGCGGGATGGGGCGGGCCAAATCCTGAGAACATCTGCCGTGATAGTATCTGTGAAACAGGGACATCTGCCACATGTCTGCGGTGTTCCAGACTACCCAGATTCCGGGTCATCTCCGGGCCGCCAACAAGACGCACAGCTCTCTTCTGAATGGAATCCAGCAGCTTTAGGGTGTGCTTTGGTGCGGTACCTCAGATGTGTGAGCAATATTCTAAGCGCGGTCTTATTTGCGCTTTGTAGAGCAAGAGCAACTGCTGCGATGTATACAGTTTGTTGTTGCGAAATAGCGCACCAAGCTTCTGGGAAGTTGATTTTGCGATATTAGCAACGTGGTCATGCCAGAACATATTGCTGTTGACCGAAACACCCTGCAGTCCGATTGACGAGGATGAAGGAATGGTCGATCTGCCATAATGATGTCAGGGCTCGCCGTATTGACCCTCTTGGTAAACGTGGCTGCTTGGGTCTTTACTGCATTGAACTGCACCAAATTCCTGTCGCCCCAAGTTTGATCTTTCGCCAGGTCTTGATTAATAATTGCTGTAATATGCTCATGTCTGCGGTGATAAGTCTCAGTTGCTGGTAAAAGTTTTTTGATCTAAATTGGGAGACAAGGGTACTGTCATCTGCAAAACTGTAAACAGGATTATTCGTTTCGGTCAGCAGGTCATTAATATAGATTATGTTAAATAAAAATAGGGATCTGATTTCTCTGAGGACGGAGGTGAAGGGTATAGTCGATGGCTAAAGGTTGGTTTTCAGCAAATAGCCTATGCTTAAATAGTGCGAAGACAACCAACGTTATCTTTGCAAAGCGAAACCTCCCTGAGGAAGTAGAGCAAAGATCTGCACGATTTGTGGGTGTTGTGGTGGATAGCGCATTGTCTTGGTCCGAGCATATAGATGCTTACTTAGAAAATCTCAAAAAACATTTATATCATAAGAAACCTGGTGAATTTCAATTTACTGGATAGTCAAGCTATAAGGGTTGCTTATCACTATCCCTTATGGTGTCTCACATTACTTACTCTATCACAAGCTGGAGCTACTCATCACACACCCAGAGAATTTTCAAATTACAAAGAAAGCTCATCCGTATTATTTTTAAATGTGGTTATAGGGATGATGTGAGACTCGAAGCCAGTAGGTACAGTGTGAACTATTATGGGCCAGTCTTTCTTAACAAATTACCTTCTGATATCATTAAATTGAGTATATTAAAGTTTAAAACAGCAGTAAAGGATATTTTGGCGGGGGGAGCTTTTTATTCCATAGACGAATTTTTAAAATTCAATATGACTAAATATTCATTACAAGGTCAGATTTGAGGTCATGTACACTGCTATGCTCTCCATTTCTACTCAGCTATATTTTTCTAGAGTTTGTAATAGCTTGTAATAAACTGTGATATCTATTATTATTTTCTAACTATGTAAAATATATCATGTATCCAATCTGATTTTAACTTGAAGTCTGAAGTCTTTGTGTTTGTGTATACCTGTCATTTAAAGATTTTATCTGTATGTACATATTTGATTTAGCCAATTTTTTTTTCTATTTATTGACGAAGGTAATAAGGTAAACACCTATATGTATTTAACTGAATAAAGCTATGTCTATGTCTAATGAGGAACAGAGTTGGTGAAAGTATTGCGCCCTGAGGCACGCCCGCGTTAATGGTGAATGTGTCTGAGATGTGTCCATCAACTGCAACGTGCAGAGATCGGTTCTTAAGGAAACTGACAAGTGAGCTGCAGAGAGAGGCTGGCAGTCCAAAGGACGGCAGTTTGTTGAGCAGTCCGTCATGCCAAACTCTGTCGAATGCCTTCGAAATATCCAACGCAATCGCTCGAGACTCTCCGTAGTTCTCAATTGCCCTACTCCATATATGAGTGACATAGGCCAATATATCTACTGTCGATCTCTCTTTGCGAAAGCCGTATTGATTATCACCGATTATCCTGTTGTTCTGGAGGTACTTGAGTAGTTGCTGCCTTTTTTTGGAACAGGTTGCACTCGAGCGACTTTCCAAGAAGATGGGTAAAACCCTTTTCCGTAAGACAGAGAAAAAAGCCTGGTAAAAACGGGTGTTAGTTCGTTGGCGCAGTTCTTTAACACGATGGCAGGTATTCCGTCTGGTCCTGATGCCTTTTGCGTATCTAGTTCTTTAAGGATTTTACGAATATCACGGTGATGAAACTTGACTTCTGCCATGGTAGTGTTGATGTTCGATATGGTGGCGAGAGCCCCTTGGGGGACGTCTAAGGTAGAGTGCGAACATTTTGGCGAGCATGTTTGCTTTTTCATTGGCTGTAGTCGCCGTGATGCCACGTTCGTCTGTCAAAGGTGGGAGAGACGTTTTTGTAAAGTTATTACTTACTGCCTTTGCTACCGACGAGGCATTCCTGAGCCACTGGGGCATTGCAAAAGTTAATACCTGATCCTTTGATTGTGTTTGTCCTTAGTTTCGTCGATCACGCGTTTGTATGGTGGTGATATGCCTGCATGCAACTAACACATATTTCAAATAAAAATAACAAATTAAAGCAGGGCACATATACCTGCATACCCAACTTTTTTTTATGGCAGTGGCACACACACTGAAGGGAGATCCTATGGCGTTTGACGAGCGGTGTGTGTGCGAAGATGTTTATTGACACGGTTCTTGAATAGTTGTAGGTTGTAATTAGGGGAAAACAGATGTCCTGGGAGTGAGTTCCACAGTGATGCAGTGCGCCAGACAAAGGAGTTCTTGTAAAGCGATGTTCTAGGTGTTTCCAGTTGTATGACGAACTGGTGCGCTCTTGCCGCCTGTCGTGACTCTCTAACAGGCGTTGCCAGGGGCGGGATGAGGCGTGCCAAATCCAGGGAACATCTGCCGTGAAAGTATCTGTAAAACAGGGACATCTCGGCCACATGTCTGCGGTGTTCCAGACTATCCAGATTCCGGGTCAACTCCGGGTCGCCGATGAGACGCACAGCCCGCTTCTGAATGGAATCCAGCAGCTTTAGGGTGTGCTTTGATGCGGCACCCCATGATGTGTGAGCAATATTCTAAGCACGGTCTTATTTGCGCTTTGTAGAGCAAGAGCAACTGCTGCGATGTATACAGTTTTTTTGTTGCGAAATAGCGCACCAAGCTTCTGGGAGGCTGATTTTGCGATGTTAGCAACGTGGTCATGTCAGGACAATCAGGACATATTGCTGTTGACCGACATACCAAGTAGTCCGATTGACGAGGATGAAGGAATGGTCGATCCTGCCATAATGATGTCAGGGCCCGCCGTATTGGCCTTCTTGGCAAACAAACGTGCATGGGCGTAGACAGGGGGGGCCATGGCCCCCTCTGGGACTTTATCAGACTCATTTTGCAACATAACATTCATGCCATGCCATTCAAGAGGGTGCCGAATCCTTGTTTTTTTAATGATTTTAACGACTTTTGGGTGAAAACTGGGCATGGCACCAGCTTAGCCTCCTTCGACTGGTACTGCTGGTAAAGGTATTTCTGATCTAAATTGGGAGACCAGGGTGCTGTCATCTGCAAAACTGTACATAGGATTATTCGTTTCGGTCAGCCGGTCATGGTCAGGTTGTGATGTTTGACCAAACCATTTCTATCATAATCATAAGTAGTTATTTATAAATACATTGACAATTAATCCTAAATTTAAAATACGCTTTCGATTTACGGTGGCGGCTGAGTAAATATAATTATGTGTAATTTTTATAAGAAAACGTGGCCGAACCAGTTTTTTGTTTAGATATTAAGTCCATAGACTTCAAAATGATAGTTCCATTAGGTTAATTTCTTTGCAGACAATGTTAAATTATCTCAATTCCCTGTAGTACTGCTTTTAGCCAAGATGCTTAATGTTCCTTTCTAATTTAAATAATCTCTGGATAGAAAAATCATCCTGCTTTCAAGCGCGTGCTCTAAACGAATTTTGCCTCCTAGCATTTCTTTTGGACGAAGCTATTACGCTCTTTTTGTACTTCTAATGGGCGCAAAACCTTCACTCCAGCTTATAAAGACAATGCTCCAGCTTAGAAGGAACTGAGAGTGAATAATCTCAAATTGAAAGAAAATTTTTTAAGTTTGACAATTTTAAATTAGAAATTGAATGAATTTACGTATATCGATGCGTAGGCTAGAACGAGTTATCGCCGAGCGTATAAATTAGGCCCTAGCTCAAATGTCAGAGAGTAGGGGTGGGTTTAATTATTTAAGGCGCCACGAGCTTGTAGACAGCACAAGCGAGAAATACCCCAAAGTAGAAATATGAAACTCGTTTCAGCTTAAGCTTCGCGACAAAATAAAAGAATACCAAAAATTTGTTATTTTTTTCTATCAAGAAAACCGATTAATAAAACAACAAAAATAAGTTAGAAAATTAGATCAGAT
>MU182144.1:480342-544280 GCA_016904865.1 Pissodes strobi
AAATACTCAAATATTAATCAAAAGTAAATCCAGAACGTATCAATTATTGAGGGCAAATAATGAAAAACCAGATACTTACTTTAGCGACCTTCTCCTTTGGAATATTAATCAAAAGTTAATTAAATAAAACATACAAAAAATCGGTTTATTACTGTTAAATGAAATATCCCAGCTGATCATAAAAAAAGAAATAAAGATGAGAAAATGACCAGTAATTCTAGCAGATTAATTTATGGTAACACTGTATTTCAACGAGAAATAGTACGCTTTACTTGGAGAAATAAATCACACGCTCAATCTAAACAAACTCCGAAATATGCAATTGTAATTAATGAAGAACGCGTTAAGCCTTAATAAAAAAAACGTCAGTAAAATATGATGAAAGTCAGCGATGCTGCACATCTCTGCTCGTTATAGGTAAATTCAAATAACTCGAGTAATCACCTAATCTATGGCTAATTAACGGGCGTCAAATCATGATTCGTTACAGGGCCGTATTACTAACTAACTATGTCTATCTGGGTATCAGTTAAGATACGTTGGTATTCGCCGCGAAAACAATATGAAAAAAAAAACTAGTTAGACCTGGCGTTATTGTAGCAACCAATCAATTACAGACTTTAACGTATGTGAATTTAAGCGTAAGTACTCCCCGGTCAAGTTACCGGTGGGACAAAGATAATGAACAGTTTGTTTGAATAAAAAAAGAATATCAAAGGCCACAATAAAAATTAAGAATATACGCAAAGTCTACTAGGCCGTATCAACAATAGTAATTATTATCTGATCTACGGGTATCTAACGTAAGCCAGAAATCGTGAAAAACTGAGAATAATAATAAAATTTGTTCGACCTACAACATTATTGCGTCAGTCAATTAAAAGTTCAAAATTTAATCCAAAATCTGACTGGTTCTAGATCAAACGGATATAACCGAATTTTAGAATTCGATTAAATAAAATCGAGCGTCTTAGGCCTGACAAAATTGGCCCAATATTCAAAGTTCATTTAATAGAAAATAAGAATAATATAAAGGTTACCTTAGTCAAGGAGAAAAAAATTAAAAAGTTAATCTTTGTTCGATAACAAAGCAAAAAATAATAATAATTAGAGTCCGAAAGTCAATGCAATTGTCACAAAATATATATAGAAAAAAATAGAAATTTCTCACTTGATTGTTGAGTAGCTCCTCAGGCAGCTTCCAGAAAAGAACTGCTCACGGTAGAAAGAAGACTTCCTTGACAGGCGAAGTAATGCAATACTCTATATCGGTAGTACTGCTAGACAGGCGTAGCCAAGGAAAACCCTGGTTAGCGATGCCCGTTTAGTAGATCTGTCGATAGGAATAGACCCAACGGCAGGAATAGACCCAACGGTAGGAATAGACCCAGCGGTAGTACCCTGTGTAGGGGTAGCCAGTTGCTTATCGCTAGATAGCTTTACAGTTGGGCGAGAAGGCCTCTCGCTAAAGCAGCATTCAAATCCCACAAAGGGCAGTTTCGGACACCAACACCATATATTACACCAACACTATATATATCACAGATATAGACTGAAACTATTAAAAATGGCCCGGTTGGAAAATTTCATCAAAGGTAAAATCAAAAATTGATTCCAACCGTTACCCAAAAGAACTGCTTGACTCCTAGAAAGGTCGACGTAGAGAGTCACGCCAGTAACTCGAGGAGCAGGCCACGCGAGAATCCCTACTTCGAATAATTCGCTCCACCAATGAATACATAGCATGACAAGTCACATGTTCCTCTCAGTAATTCATGCAAGGGAATGACAATGGAAACTTGGGATTTTGAAGTATAGGCATCTACCAAAAAAAACTCAGAGTAGCCAAAAGGGCATTGTCATTAAGCCACTCCAACTAATAGAATTTCCTTAATTATTCCGAGGCAATTAAGTAACTGCGCGCGATGCCCAACCCGACAACCAATCCAAAACAGTATGCGCTACGAAAGCCGGACGGCATCTACGAGGGTTTTTCGCTAATAAATATAATTGCGCTCGAAACCATAAGGAACGGCAACAAGTTCTAAGGCTATTTACGCCTCGACACACGATAGACAAATCGGCCCGTGACAAAGCTTTATTATATTTTTCGCACCTTGTTCATTTTAGAAACTGACTTAGTACGATAGGGTAGTTGTCCAATTCTTATTATTTGCCTGCATATTTCTCGACTCAAACTCTACGCTTTGAAAACATGTATGCAATCGTTTCATTTCCTTTTTTTCTGTAAGGGCATAATATCGGAAATTATAACACATACATGTTTTTGCTATAGTATGCTAAAGAATATGTCAAAGATGGAAAGGCTAGTAAACGCAAACTTTGGGACTATTTCAAAGTAGTGTAAGTCGACGTACACCACTTTGCCCTTTAATTCGGAAATTATTTGTACGGTATAATAAATTGTCATTCCAGACTAGAAAATAGCAAACAAACGAAAAACAGCAGCTTTTCTTCTTCTTCCCTTCCGTTCAGTTGGGCTTAGATGATTAAATCATCTATCTAGCCAATTTCAAGTAGTATATGCTAAAACAAAAAAAAGGAGAGCTGCTATTAACGCGTCTGGTTTGCACCATCACACTCCTCTTTCAACTATTCCAAAAAGCAAGCATGCCAGCATTAAGCACTTGCAAAAGCACAAAGCACCATTCCAATAAACATGCCAAGCATTGATTTTAGTCTATAGATCCAAATTACATGCACTTGAAAAAGCATTTATAAGTTTAACACTGTGGACTGTAGGAAAAGCTAGCAAGTCTACAATATTTATAACTCTTAATTGATGGTAATATTTAAAGTCCAAAAATTGGGAGTACAATCGATTTCGGTAAACCTTCTTCATAGAGCAACTGCGCAACACCTGTAACACTGTTCCAATCTTTAACCTCCTATTCTATACATATGTTGAGGAACAAGACAATATCCTGTACGCACACATCAGTAATATTTTTCCTACTTAGGTTCAATCCTTAAACCATGTCTTCCTTGGAAAAGTCTCCTCAAATTGTCTCAAAAACCCTCCCTTTTCTCGAGTTTTTATCTTCCATAATTCACTCCATTCTTTAAAAATCTACCCTTTTATAATCTTTACTACATATCTTTCCAATCTGAATGTTTCACATTACATTCGTTCAAATACCTTGCCTTCTTAGCAATTCCATCTGTCAATAAAGGAATGACTTGGGATCCAAACAAGTTCCATTTTTGAATCCTTGATTTATGCAATTCCATAAAAACTGTTTGACGCTTAATGTAATATAATCTGATGAAAAATCAATACCTTGTTTAGTAATTTTCTGAAGCACTCAATGAATCAGAGAAGATGATTGCCCGTGGGATTCTAAGTTGAATAATTTTTTTAATGGCACATCCTATTGCTAGCACTTCAGCTGTAGATACTGACAATTCATCTCTTAATTTCATTGCAAACTCTATCTTTTTACGTGAAATTACCACTCCTAGTCCAACTCTGCCAGAGTTTGAGTCTCTGGACCCATCTGTAAATATATGACAAGAATCTGGCCATTTTTCCTTAACCAGTCCATTAAACCATCTTCTGTTATTGTGGTCACCTTTTCTAAGTTGTAACTTGCAAAACGTGTTTAAATTTTCTATTTGTATCTCATAAGGGAATTCAAAGCATGGTGGTTGATCTCCTTTTTTTAATTTATCATAGTGGATTAAATATTTGTCTAAAGCTTCTATTACAGGATTTTCAAATCTATCCAAATACTATTGTTCTTGGTTAAAAATTCCATACATCTCTATTTACATTTCATTGACAGGGCTGTTTGACAAAAATAAGTTTTTAATGACTAATTTGGAGGCTAGGAAAATTCTTCTATACTTTAAAGTAAGTTCAGCATTTTCTGCTAACAAAGAATTAATTGGAGTAGATTTCATTGCACCGATGATTATTCTTAAAGCCTGATATCGTACTTTGTCCAATATTGCAATAATATTCCTGGGACTACAATTCAAAAAAATCATTCCAAAATCTAAATGCGATCTTACCAATCCAGGATTCATAAGACGTAATATATAAGGATGTGCTCTCCACCAGACTCTACTGAATGCCTTCATAACAATTTATTCCTTTTTGAGCCTTTGCTATCATTGTGCCTATATGACTTTTAAGTGTCATTCTACGATCTAATGTTACACCCAAATATGTAACTTCTTGTTTCCAACTGATACTCTGATCTCCTACAACTACATTTGATATGGTGATATCTTCCCTCTTTCAAATAACATAGCCAAACATTTGTCAGTTGATACATTCAGGTCCTGTTCAAACAACCAGTTAAGCACATTGTTTATAGTTTTGTTAATTTTTTCCCCCATTAAGTTTAAATTTTTCCACTAATAAAAAAGACAAAATCATCAGCATGTTGTAATAATGTTACATCCTTTTCAATTACTTGATACAGAGAATCTGTGTAAACATTAAAGAGCATAGGACTTAAGGGAGATCCCTGTGGCCCTTATTTGTAAAGTAAGGTCCCACCGAACTTGAACCTTTTTTAAAATATAATTTCCTTCCAACGAATAAATTTTGAATTAGCAATAACAAGTCTTTCGGAATTTTAAAAACATTAATTTTTTCATCAATTTGTTCACATTAACATTATCGTAGGCAGCTGCTACATCCAAGAAGGCTGCCATTACTATGACTTTTTTTCTAAATGAATTATATATATTCCCTACCAAATATGCTAAATTTTCATTAATGCCCTTACCCTTTCTAAAACTAAACTGCAACGGATACAGTGAGCCAGCGCTCTCCAAAGAATACTCCAATCTATTTTTAATTAAACTCTCCAATATTTTCCCTACACAATTGGACATTACTATAAATCTAAAACCATTTATTACAGAATGATCCTTGCCTGGCTTGGGTATGACGTTAACTAAATGTGTTTCCAGTCAATATGAATAACTCCCGTTCGCAGGCCTTTATTAAATACCTATTTCCAATAGAATCATTAACACATTGTGAGGCAGATTTCCATATAGGCTATATGGACAACCATCCATCCCTGGAGCTGTATCCTTTTTTTTATCCAATATTATCTTAAGTTCTCTGTATGAAAACTCTTTACTACTTACATTATTTAATGAAATACTATCCTCACTCGAGGGAATAAAAGGTGGGCATAGATTAATTGCTTGTCCCTATATTAAATCCTCTATAACGATTTTATTTTCAGTTTAGGTTAGGCCTTTTCTTAATCTCTTAATATTTGTCCAAACTTTTTTAATAGAGTAGGTCCCATTAAGATTTTCACAGAATGATCTAAAACTTCTTTTCTTTTTAAAATTAAATATCAGTTTAGCTTTTGCTATTTTTTGTTTCATATATAAAAATTTTTCCAAAGAAGTATTTTCCCAATAATTTTTATAGCTATTTTACTTTCTTTTATTAAATTATTACACTCTTCATCCCACCAGGGCGTTGGGGATTTCGGGGAGAATTTAACATTGGATTTTATTTTAGGTATACATTTTTTAACATAGTATCCAAAATTACATCCTTGAAGTCATCATAATTGTTAATATCATCACACATAATACCATTTTCAATATCCGAAGTTATATTTTCCCAATTGGCTTAAAAAAGCCAATTGGGAAAATACAACTTCGGATTCTGCAAATACTGACAATATCGGTTTGTATCCTCTTTGATATTGACTTGTACATTATATTGAATATAGATTGGAAAATGATCACTCCCCCCTGCATCCGCCACAATTTCCCAACTACATAAGGCAGAAACTTCTGGGGAACACATACTTATCTCTGGAACGCTTTTTGAATGAAAAAGGAAGCGAGTTATTTCACCATTGTTTAATAACACAAATTCACTTCTATCCAAAATAACTTTTCCATTACCATTACTAAAGTAGAAACTCACAAAGCATTTTGAGCATTTAAATCTCCTAAAATAAAACTATTATTTTTATATGAAGTATGTATTTCCTACAGCATGTTTATGTCCAATTTAATATTGGGACGATTATATACAGGGTGGTCCTTAAGTAATGGGACACGGAGCAGCAGTAAATTATTCACTTCAAAACATAACGATTTAGCGCAATTTTTATAATCCGAAAATTTATATTAAGACGGATACAGGGTGTCAAAGTTAAAAAAATTATTTCGAGTTTTTTAGATATTTTAAAAAGTTTTCTGAGCATTGGGTTAAAATTTGGTGTAGGGGTGTTTTTTGGAGCGGGAAATAACAATCTGGACTAAGTTTTCTTCTATCGGATAGAGGGCGCTACGAGCAGCACTTTTCTTACTTTTGAACTGCAATAACTTGTTGTCACTAGGTATAATAAGACTTATCACTCCTAGCTAATAATCCTACGACTTTTTTACGTAAAAAAGGTCATCTTGTCAAATAACGCTAAAGTTGATAGTTTTCGAAATATTTGCTAATTTAATACTCAATGACCTGTCCGTTGTTTGAGATCCAGCAGAAAGAATTCTTCAATACAAGTTGTTTTTGAATAATTGACGGGTAAATAAAACATAAAATTTCAAACTTTTGTTTATAATATTTTACAAGAGGAAAACGATTTTTTTGGTTAAACTTTTACAAAATCATTTTAAAAATACCAACGTTATATGATAAAATAAGAAGTATTACCTTACATGTTACATTAAAATAGCAAATATTTCGAAAACTATCAATTTTAGCGTTATTTGACAAGAGTACCTTTTTTACGTAAAAAAGTCGTAAGATTATTAATTAGGATTGATAAGTCTTATTATACCTAGTGACAACAAGTTATTGCAGTTCAAAAGTAAGAAAAGTTCTGCTCGTAGCGCCCGCTATCCGATAGAAGAAAAATGAGCCCAGATTGTTATTTCCCGCCCCAAAAAACCTACACCAAATTTTAACCCAATGCTCCGTAAACTTTTGAAAATATCTAAAAAACTCGAAATATTTTTTTTTAACTTTGACACCCTGTATCTGTCTTAATATAAATTTTAGGATTATAAAAATTGCGCTAAATCGTTATGTTTTGAAGTGAATAATTTACTGCTGCTCTGTTTCCCATTACTTAAGGACCACCCTGTATATTAAAAATATTATAACCTTTATGTTCATAACCTGACAATGATCTGGTATATCCAGATTCTCTGTAGGTATTAATTCTACCTTTAATCCACATTTAACTAAAACGACTATACCACCCTTCCCATCATCTCTATCTTGTCTAAAAATATTGTATGTAGGGATATTGAAAATAAAATTAGGTTTTGACCATGTTTCCTGTAAAATGAGTATATGTGATTTTAAATTATGTATATGACATTTAAAAGATCTGATTTATTACTATTTATACTACGTATATTCCACTGAATAATAAGTAATTTATCTATAACTGACATCTTTGTTAAATGTAATTTTATCCATACAACCCTGCAAAAACCTTACTACAGAACAATAATCGTTTTCAGTTAAATTGCTGCTTTTTAAAATTGATGTAACATTTGGGAAAATGTTACTCTATTATCATTATCAGAGGTATCTCCCATCTCTGAATTTAAATCATAACTTACATTGTTCACCTGACTGCCCAAACCTGACCTTTCTGCATCTTCATATTGGATATGTCCCTCGGTTCTTCCTGAAGGAAATAACAAACATTGTTTATGTGCCATGTCATCATACCCTGGAGAAATGGGCAATTTTCTTTTATTTGTACTATTTGCTATTTTATTATAACTTTCTCTATTATCAATTCTTCCTGTCTCCATGTAACGTCTTCGATCTTGTACTGTTATACATTCAGAAACCACTTTGTCTTGAGGGGTGGGAATTCTTTAGACAAGAGGTTTGTGTTTATATCCCATTCTCTTTCTTCACTTAACTTGCCTTTCCTATTTTTCTTTGAACTGCTAATTTGAGGAATTTTTTTTACATGCTTCAAAAAATGACACATTTTCGCAGACCATGTGTATATTAATCTGCTTCTGCCTCTGATATTCTACTTGTGGCTAAATGTTCTCCATCACAATGGTAACACTGAATATATCTTCTTGTTCGCATTCTTTTTTATCATGCTCCAACTCTCCACATTTAGAACACCTTTTTTCCTTTACAGGTCCTCTTTGTGTGCCCAAAGTTTAAACATTCAAAACATTGAACTACCGGCGAGATATAAATGGTAATTTTATGTTCTACTCTAAACATTTTTACATAAATTGGTAACGGTTTACCCTCAAAGGTAAGTACTACAGTCCCTGCTGGGACAAATTCTACTTTACCTGTTAAATTTCAATTCATTTTGAATTTTTGTAAAACTTCTTCTGGATAATCTTCTTGCAGCTATATATTTATAAAGGCTTTTGGTTTGTTCGACAATTTCTTCCGTTGAGTGGGATAATCCAACATCTCTAATGATACCTCTACAAGATATATCCTTCAGCTAATACAATATTAGTATCAATAAATACATTAGCCTCACTATAAAGGCCAAAATTCACACCAACACTATTAATGCCTCTTCTCTCTAGACTTTCATGTCCAACTATACCACCATTTTCTAATATTTTGCCTACGTCTGAAGGATAAATATTTCCAATATTTCTCTTCTCACTTTCTAACAATAAATGGTCTCGTATCTGTGCATTTATACTTAACCAGTTCTTTAAATGTTTCCCCTTTTCCAGTCGTTGTTCTTGAGTATCCATTATATTAATATCACTCTTTCCCTTGCTAACCGTATTATCTGATACATTACTATTAACTTTATTTACAATCTTACCCGATGTACTTAGTGAAGGCTTTACAGTCTCTTCGGATTTCATTTTTTTGCCCCCGGTAGGGGCCATGGCCCTACACGTGCAAATCTAACCTCATCAAAATCGACTTTGATTATTTCACAAATCCAACCACTTATTTAAAAAATAATCGTATTAATGCATTTAACCTAAAATGAGTAAAATATTGACACGTCACTTCTATCGTTGATTAATATATTTCACTGTATATATTTCAATTTGCATACGGCAGGAACGCTCACGGTCACATTCGACGACAATAAAAAACTAAACTATTTATAAACATATTTATATTTCGCTCTATACATTATGATCACTACATTGAACTCCGGTTAGCTACGTTGAGCCGTAGTGTTTTCACGTTAATTTATTGGTACACACTAATCGAAGTTAAAAGTAGTGACACTTAACTTCTAACTATCTATATTTAATATTTGACATTTATTTTAAAGTACAATTTACATCACTTCCGCTTTAACCTTTTGGGCCTTTTGTCAGAATTTTAGACTAAAGCCAGCTCCTCCACGGCGCATATCTACCCCCATTCCCAGTCTGAAGCCATACCGATCATCGTCTTCACCTCCCTAAAAAAATAAAAAGGATATATTTACATATAATACCATTTGTCATTCTGTACAGTCATTGTTTATACAGGAATAGTTGTTCAACCTCGAACCGAAAAAGGGCCTCACCGGTAGATGGCGTCCGGCCTGAAATGTGCCCATTGACGAATTTCAAGAAATTACTACGTGTCGTACGAGAGACGTTGCAAGGAGGGAGTTCCTACATTTCTATTGGTGCACTGCCAAGGGCTGTTACCTGGCGGCGCCGGCGCGGCATGGAGCCGCGTGGACGAGTGTTCGTAATTCCGAATATCTCGTTGTTTATTTTTATATTTTTCCGCCATTGCTCAACTTGAAGAAGCTTTACTTTGTAAAATGTTTGGGTTGTAATGATTAATTTTGTGCTCTTTGTTTTGGGCTGAGTCAATTGCGATTATCTATCTACGTTTTTTCTAGGTAAGTACAAAAGTACCTACTTAATTTGATTGATTGATAGGCATGTATATGGAAGGATGACAAAATGTATGGAAATACTATTAAATTTAATTAATAGCATATTATGATATGTGTATAAGAGGGCCTTTAAAGCGCGCGCGCTTAGTTTTCTGTAAATTTACTTTTTTGGGTTGTTCCACATTTGCATTTTTTAAATTGTTTCAGTTTTTGACAAAGTCTTTACAAACTAAGTCAAAATTACATTAGACTTTAATAATTTGTTTCAGATAAGGTCTATTTTGAGAGCATCAATTTAAAAAGAAACATCCCCTGGGCGAGAAGCTTTCTTTGATCGCTGTGCCTACAAAGCATGTCTTCCTCAGTGGTGCGAAATATTTTCCCATTAAATGTGGTTCAAGAAATGTGACCAGTTAAATTTTTAAAGACTGCTTTTTGTGTACTTGGGTACCCTTTACCTCACCTGGTAAATACAGCCTAGACCAAATAAACCAGAAGAATATCGACCCATTAATTTATTATCGGTAATAGACAAAATTCTGGAAATTGTGGTATGCACAACTGCGACAATTTCTAGAGGTAAACAAATTGTTATTTAAAGGTCAGTAGGGTTTTTGGGAAAAACATTCGTGCGAGTCAGCATTACAGTATGTGTGTTCGAAATGGCGTTCATATGTTCGTGATGACCTTCAGCGTGCGTTTGGAACCATCGATAGGAGAAGATCATCTGGAAGATCGCTCCCATGTGACTAGAGTGAATAATGTGTTCTCAAATCCGGTTAATAGTGTAATAGAGGTGCCGCAGGGCAGTGTTCTGAGTGCCCTTTTGGGGTGTAATTAACACCAATAAAGAATTTGAATTTGTGCTATATGTCAATGACCTAGACCGAGTTTTAAATGATACATTTCTGAGTTTGTTTGCGGACGATATGTTGATCTGTGTTTGCGGGAAGGATTTTAATCAGGTAGTAGATACTATGAACTCAAAGCTTGACATCCTGTCTACGTTGGGGTTTGGAACCTTCGGCAACATGCACTAAACACAGAGTTTCATCCACAATACCGAAACAGAATTTTGCACTCGACGCGCGTTTCGCTAACCATGCTAGCATCATCAGGAGATGATTAAAACTAAAATGAAAATCTACCTAACTCTCTTTTATACTACTGTTTGCTTAATCAAGCGGAACTAAAAAGAACCAATCCTGGAATCCCGCTAGTCACGCTTGATCAACCAATACAATGGACTATACGGAATAGGCCCTCTATCTCTATTTAAACTATTCTTACATTTAATAATTTCCATACTTTCATATGCGTCTAATAATCTCCTATCAGTTATATTATGAATTAATTTTAAATTTTTAATTGTTATTCTATGATTATCATCAAAAGCATGCTCGGCAACACTTGATTTTTCTGTTCTACCATACTTTAAATGAGCTATGTGTTCTTTGAATCGCGTTTGTATAGATCTTCTAGTTTGCCCAACATATTTTTGGTTACAATCCATACATCCAATTTCATACTACTTCTTTCTAATATTCCAATTTTATCCTTTGGACCACCTAATAATTTCTTAATGTTAAACTGAGTCTGGTATACTAATTTTAAACCTACTTCCTTAAAAACTTTTTGGAGTCCTCTAGTATACTGAGGATTATACGGTATCGAAACATATTTTGTATTTTCATCCTGATTGACGAAAGAAGTGGAATCACGAATGGTCTTTCTAAACAAATGCCTATTAATTAGCTTATTTATTAAGTTAGTATTAAAACCATTAACGTTCACTATATTCCTAATTGTTTCCTTTTCATTATTAAATCTTTCTCTGCTAAGAGGAAAGTTAATCAAACGGTGTACTAAAAAATGAAAGCTGGCCATTTTATGTTGGTCGCAGTGGAAGGAGTCATTAGTGGCAGTATTTTTTCTGTAAATATCAAATTCTAGTGTGTTATTATCGTTCCTAATCACTAAAGTATCCAAAAATGGTAGCTGGCCATTGTTCTCGACTTCATAAGTAAATTTAATGGTGGGGAAACGGTTATTTAATTTTGTTACAAAATCTTCAATATTAGCGGTTTTTGTGTCGAAAATCGCGAAAATGTCATCCACATACCTGTACCATACCCTTGGAAAATATTCGAACTCCTGACTGATTTCATTTTCAAATTTACTCATGAAAAGATTAGCTAAGAACGGCGATAAACAGTTGCCCATTGCCGTACCTTCAAGTTGTTGGTAATAGTTATTGACATCCTGTATAACTGGTTGTGTGCAAATAGGCGCAGGTTAAATGTAAAAAAGACAAAGTACATTGATTTTGACTCTAAGCAGAATTGTAAATAATTATAGGATTAAGATAGATAATAGCCCAATTCAAAATGCATATAGTATGAAATATTTAGGGGTAGTCTTGGATTCTCAGCTTAATTTTTCGTTACATGTAGATCATATTACAAAAAAAAATGGAAAAAAGATTTTTTAGGAGAGTAGCTGAGAATCTTAGTCACTGGAGTCATCTTCTTATATATAATACCATTATATATCTGCATTTCAATTACTGTTTTTCATTGTTGATATCATGTAAAAAGGCTGATATACAAAGACTCCAGTTGCTACAAAATAAAGCTATGCGCACTGTATTGTTCTGTACACGTTATACTCCCATTAGTTTAATACTTAATAAAGACACTTGGATGACGTTCAATACAGCAAAGCGTAGAGATGTCCAATGTGCTATTTATTTTTAAAACAAAAAATCAATTATTGCCCGAATAAGCTGGTTTGAAGGCGATTCATGTTTATTCCACCGGGAATTCATAATTAATGTTTTATTACGGACTTTAATATATAAACAATGTAAGTCATATTCAAAATGCGAATTGACGTTATAATTTTTTTATTCACTATTCGCTTTTATTCACGGAGTAAAAAAAACATTTTAATATTACTCCAAGAGTTATTTTTAGTTACTTAGTATTTGAAAAAGTTGTTTGCAGTTTTTTTTTAACTGGAACATGAAACTTTAAATGACGTACTGAACCTCGCCTTTTTGTGTTAAAGTTTCGATTTGAACTTGTCGATAACACGTATTATTGTATATGTTAGTACAAATAAAGTCCTTTATTATTATTATTATTATTATATATAATTGTATTTTTCCAATTTACTACAATTAAGGATTGTTTGGCAGGAAACATGATTTTGATTTTGAATATGATTTGACACTTTTTATATAGATATAATTTTTTAAATACTAATAAATGAGATCTGTGAATCATCTTATATTTAAATAAAGATAAAACATTAATCGACGGATTTCAATTAATTTATTAGTTGATTCTTATTAAATGGTGATGCTTTTAGGTTGTATCTACGTTAATGTAGTCCAATTACTTTTCGATATTTAAGTAATATTGAAAGTACTTATTTATGGAGTGGTAGTCGATCTAATCTCTTGATACATGATACATCAGTGTTTATCACAATAGCTATATTAGCAACTTCTGATTGAAAAACGGCAAAAATAATTATGGTTTCAAATGTCCTAAACTGGTGATTAATTGTAACTTATAATTCTACAAGAAAGTTATTTTAAGAACATGTAATTTTACAAATTTCATAGGCAATAACACAAAACTTTGATATGAAAAAATTTGGCATCTAAGATAAAATAAATGAATCATTTCAAATGGAAATAATACAAGTGAACATAAAATGATCAGTTGAAAATAAGGGGTGGATCAAACTAGAAGTTGCCCGAAACAGCACACTACTCTCGATGCTTATTTTTATCTTATATAATTGCTCTTTAGTTTTAAAGGTTATATAGATTGATGTGTTTTATTAATTGAATTGTTTTATTTTCGAGTAAATATAGTTTTACTCGGATGTTGTTTGTTTCACTATCCTAAATCCGAATTTTTTCAAAAATTATTTACTTGATTATAGCGAATAACCTACAGTATATATTTTGAAGAGTACATTTATATTATTTTAATTTGATTGTCAATTATGTAATAGTAACAATGATAATAATCGTTATAAGCGATTGAAAGTTTTGAACATTGGCTGTAGACCTGGAGCGATATTATATCAGCGAATATTAACTACGATAAGAAGATTCACTCTCCGCGGCGGCACGTCAACGGTATGTCTCCTTCCCCGCGCGAAAACTAGCATGATACTGGCATGTGACCTTTGGACCCGGTGCACACTGGTTGAATTTCTAGGAAAGCTGGCCATAATAAGGTTTACCAGAAATAAGACATAAAAGTTAATAAGTATTACACGTTTAATATATCGTGTTTTAGACAAATAATTGTTGAATTTTTCGCTTCAAATTTTGTTTTTGCAACGGTTAATTCAGGAGCCTCACGAGCAAAATAAATGTTAAGCGGACGACAGAAACGCGTTGATGAGGGCCTGCAATTTTGCCATACATGTATTTCAGAGTTATCGCTATTTTAAAAAATTAATCTAATAGGGACGAAACTAGTAAAAAATATAGAAGCCTCAGTGCAGCTGTTGTTCAAAAGCACTTGCTTATATTCTGACTATCCCAAGGTAATATCAAAGCCATATTTACAAATTAAAACTAAATGATAAATTTTTATCTGCTGATTCAGCCAAAGTATTTATTACCTCTTTTTATAATAACATCAGTCTTGCATCAGCAATAATGATTCTACCGAAATTTCAGCTTCAGTTTCACTTACTACAATATTATGGGATTAGGAGTGGGCGACAATAATCGATTCACTTTTAAGAAATTACTGATTAATCGACTTATCGATTAATATTTCAGAAAATATCGATAATCGATTATTTCGATTAATCGATTATTCAGTCATTTGCTAAAATATTAAGCGTTTAATAGATTATTCAAGAAATTTGCCCACTCGTACGGATGACTTTACAACAGATATAGCTTTTAAAATTCCAATTTAATAATGCGTTGCGTTAAGGGTAATTTAAATGACATTTTAAAATACTTTGAGTACAACATATGAAGCAAAAAAAAAAGAGAAACGTAAATGCTCAAACAAGACAGCAGCAGGGAAAACTGCGCACGTTACAAATTTAGGCAATAAGGGATCCTTAGTTCGACGCGGTATTTTCTGATAATCTGGCTTCAGTTGTTGCACAATTAGGTATAACACCAACACATAACCTCAACGGAGTGTTAGCACGTTAGCAGTATAGTACACCAGTCTTTATCTTTTTATTATGTATTTGTGCAAAACTATATGATAAGAAGGATCACTCTCCGCGGCGGCATGGCATGTCAACGGTGTGTCTCCTTCCCCGCGCGAACACTAGCAGAATATCGGCAGGCCATGATACAAATAAAACAATCAGGTTGGCAGGCGACCTTTGACGCGGCGGCCATAGACCAGCTCATCCTTTTGTCAGATTAATTTTCACGCCTAAGTTCTATAGTAGAGTCAATATTCGATATAAGATAATATCGCTATTTTTTAGTTGTGTTGTATTACAAAATAGGAATGAAACATACAGTAAAAATATTATGCGATACCTTTAACCAATTTTAAAATCACCCAGAACGCCAAAATCTAATTAAATATTAAAATATGGGACAAATTCGAGCAACATTTTCTTCTTGATGTCTTTTGTCAGAATATTAGTATTCGGAAATGTGGTGAAATCATTAACGCAAAATCAAAATCTTTTAAATATTAGTTATTACATACCTTGAGTATTGTTATCAATAATAACTAATTAAAAACGTTAACAGATTTTTGAAACAGCCAGTTGAATACAAACTTTATCAAAATATTTATTTGGTGATAATAATAAAAAAAACCATAAAGTTTGACAGGGCGCTGCAAACAATTAGAGTGCTATAAATAATTTCGTCATAAATTTGATTAAATATACCGCAAACGAAAATATCGGTTATGGCTAGCTTTTATTTAAATTCAACCTGTGTGTGGTGAAGTTCGCGGATCGTTACCAAGCAACGAAGAAAATAAACGACGATTCCTTTGTAGGGCTCTCTTGCCATTGAGTGGGCCTTCTTGTCGTAGTTAATATTCGCTGATTATATGTACCGATACATAAATTAGTATTATGCCGAACTCATATTAAATAAAGACGTATCTAAAGTGGTAAGAGTTTTGATTTCAGTTTTTAAACACCTTATTTCTTATCTCCCCCTCTTTTGCAAAAATAATGAAATTGAATAAAATAAAAATAGTTAATTTTATTATTAATCTCCAAATTATGGGACTTTTTAATCAATAATTTGATATATACATGTTCCTGGTGCATTAAAGCATAAAATTGCAGAAAATGTTTAATTGTTTCTTTCTATAAAAAGAAAAAAAAACATAAAATAACTATACCTACCTACTATTGGAACTAAACTTAATTTTTATCTATCTATATTTCTCTATAAACATTGTAAGTTTAAAAATTGTAATACCTCACTTTTTGACTAATAGGAAGCGAATAATCAATTTTTATAAATATAATTTTTTTTATAGTTTAATAATATGTTTTTAGTGTTCCTAATTTTGAATGCGTCAAAAATATTCAGTTTATATTGTAAAATTTTACTTATATCAATTCAAAACGTTTTACATTTAGCAAATAGGATTTTATTATTGTTTATTATTTTCCCATTTTTTAATGCCATATGCAAATCTATTTTCTTCTATTACTGCATTAATTCAATTATATGAATAATAGAAATTGATCACAAAAATCAATGTGTAATAAATGCTAAAAACCATTTTACCAAACAATAAAATAAATTCAATTGAAAAGTCAAGATTGGGGAAGGACGCATTGGAAATTTCATTCTATATAAAAATTAAACTGATAAAACCGGTTCTTGCCACTTAGCCTTGGTTGAAGTTCATTTCTTCGAAATCTACGGCTCCGCGAATATAATGTTGTATTCTCCTTTCTACCCCTTCCTTTTCGTATGTAGGGTAAACATTGCATGTGTTTTCATTCAGTAATACTGTTTTTGGTGCCAGCCACTGGGGACAGCACATCTCCACAGGCCCCGTTGAACTACTATTTCTTATAAAGACAATGGTACAGTACAGTATTTTTTCTACGACTGCCCTGAAAATAGACAAAAACGCACTAACAACTGCTCTTGAAAACTGGACATTTCAAACATCGTGTTTTTACCTTTGCACACGCCGTGTGCAAAGTATACTTTTCACACGCTTATTCGGGTATTTAGAGTAAAGAGCTTCGTCTCCGTTTTAGAGCTTCGCCCTCAAAGGTCCCATTACCAGATCTCTAAAAAAGGGGGCCCAATGATAGGGCTTCACCCCCCGGAAGCCCCTTTTTGCAAAACTGTAGAAAATGGAACTCTTATACCAGGGGCCCCCTTTTAAGATTTGGGGCCCCATTTTAGGGCTTCGCCCTCGGAGCCTCTTTTTCAAAATATTTGGAAAATAGGGACCCCACTCCGGTGGCCCCATTTTAGGACTGTGCCCCTAGTTATAGTTTAGCGAGAATCTCTTACTCACGTAGCTTCTTTCATTAGGAATAAAATTTTCTGATAAATCAATAATAAAAATGTTTCCCATATAACATGTAATTTTCTACCACACTCCCAGTGGGGTACCCTGTATGTAGCAGTCGTAGAAAAAGTATAGTGTGCTACACGTGCTGAAAAGACTTTTTACACTCATGAGACTTTATGACACTCGCTTACGGCTCGTGTCACCAAACTGTCTCATTCGTGTGAAAAGTCTTATTTTCAGCCACAATATACTATTGTGCTTCTAAATGGAATATTAAATAACTCATTGCAAAGAATAAACCTAGGAACATTTTTGCTTATTCTCTATATAACACCTCATAATTTTTATACAAATGGGCAATAATAATCTTTCATAAAAACAAGACATCTCAGAGGCGATATATTTTACGATCCATCGCGTTATAAAGTCCTTAAAAGGAATACATTTAATAATTTTGTTTGGTATGGGTGCTAGTATTCTAGTCTATAAATACACATTATATCTCGGATTCCAAATCACATTTCCGAAAATCAACCAAGCAAGAACAAAAAAATGATATAAACATATAATCGATCTGACATTAAAAAATTATACACATTGTTTTTTATTTCTTTGCTTCAGATCGAAGCAAGGTATTTAACTCTCAGATACATATGCAGGGCAAAAACTCGAGAATCCTGCCGCCCTCTATCCTTTCAGGAGAGAATCCTTACAGTGACTTGTATTTATATACTGGAAATTGCTAGCCTTCTATTTAAAAATCGGTATAGATCCATGGCAGAAAACCCTAGGTATATGACGCGTCAGCAAAACAATTTACATCTGCCCATCCCTACATCCACTCTAACGCAGAAATCAATTTTTTATGCGGGTGCAACGGTTTTCAACCACCTTTCGCGCGATATTAAGGGGGCAGCTTCACTCAGGTGTTTTAGGCGGCATCTGAGACAGTTTTTGGTGGAGGGGGGCTATTATAGTCTTTCTGAGTTTTATGCTCAATGACCGTAGCTAGTGTAAATCTTTAGTCTGTGAGTATGTGTATTTTATATTGTGTTCTGAAATTTTTTTAACCATCTTATCGCGCTTTAGTATTGAATACTGTATTAGGATTTAAAATATTTTTAACTTCTATTTTGCTTTGTTAATAACAATTTTTTTGTTCTAACAATAAAGCATATTTTGACTTTGATTATAACGTATAAGCAATCGTTTGAAATACTTCAAAGCTTTCCCGAACAAAGTAATAATGCAAAATTTCTTAAATTGAAAACGAAAATATTTAACAGGATATCAAGACTTTCCCGATGAGTTTAGGTCGACTTGCAATACTTTTTACTATAAATATATTTCTAGGTGGAATCAATCAAGTAGGATCAAAGAGATGTTTTTAGAAAAATATAGAAATTGGCTTACAACTGTTGTAAAATTAAAAACAAATATATTGAAAAAGGACTCAAAACAGTGAGTGCTGTAAGCGGTCATAAAGATGGGAAACAACGCCACTTGGAGAAAATTCAACACAACAGGAGTCAACTTGAGACTGACGATCGTAGCACGGCTCGTATGTGAAAATCTCGTATAATCGTGCACTTGTTCCGAAAAGTCTGTTTCTGTCATGTGTGCTTAGTTTGTAGTGCAGTGCAAAGCTGGTAAAATGGGTGAAACTATTAACGAAGAAAGTTTAATAATACTCGTTCAAGAACAGCAGTGTTTATATAAATTAGAGCATAGAGATTACGAATATTTTTTACGACGCTTTCTCATTATACTCCTTTTTTTCAAAATCTGAACGCAAGTTGTTATTATTACTAAATCGTCATCGGAAGATTTTATGCTGTTCGTTCCTATGGTTACAACTGCAGAAATGGCACCGGTTACAAAACAACATAGTCCTAAATATGAAAGTATACACGACTCGCGGCGGCCGCCGCATGGTAGGCACACGGTGGGTGCACAGACCCAAATATGAAAATCAGCCTTTAGGTCGCTCAAATGTGCTACAGATCATGTGGTAACTTATCCGCATCGAAAGTTCTCAAAATTATTAGTAACGAACCCGAGCAAGAAAAAAATTTTGAAAACAAAAACAATCAAGATAATTTACATTTAAAATTAAATGCTGATGAAGTATTAGCTCTAATAATTGTCTAAGCATCAGTATAAATTTATCAAAACGGCAAGCTGGGCAAAAAAATTGCAACTTATATCCTGCGTACGACAAAGTTTTGGAGGCCAAAAAAATGTTATCCCAATTCGGAGTAAAATCGAATTTCGATTATTTGTAAAATCGATTAAGGTATATTTCTAAATGCCTGATAGCACAGCGAAAAGGGCTGGGGCCGTAAAACATCATTAACCATAGGCGCTACAACTTGCGTCTAATTTGGCATATACAAATAAGTTGATTGTGTTTTTACTATATTATATTTTGGAATTACTAGCTGTAATTATATTGTTATTATACTAAGTTAGTTGTAAATTGTTACCATTATGCTATTATAAATCATTAATGGTACCTGATCGCTTTATGGTTATAAACCCGGCCAATTTATACCTGTAAAAATATATTTATGTATACCTGTCAAAAATGGCGTGCACTCAGTATTCCTGTGACTGTAGGTTTGCAAACATGGAGATATTTATTCCAAGCAAGATAAAAGGTATTCTTGATTTAAGAGCGAAAACTATACTTTTAAATGTTCAAGATTCCTTGGCTACTGTGAGAAGTCTAGTTACGAAATATTCGAATGTTACGGGAGTTGGTGAAGCTACGATTTATAGAGTTCTGAAAGAGAGAAAAAGTGGAACTGTTTGTGAACCCAAAACATCTACGGGGAGGAAGCAATCGGTTGTTGATGACTGTTCCAGAAGCATAATAATGAGACATGTGCACGCGTTTTATTTGAGTAAGGAAATACCAACTCTCGATAAAATTCAGAAAGTTGTAAATGAAGACGAAAACTTGCCGGTCATGGGAAAAAAGAAACTTTGGACTACTTTAAAGGAAATGAACTTCTCGTGAAAAAAGCGCAACCGGAAGTCTGTACTCATTGACAGAGAAGACATAATTCTTTGGAGGAGGCAATACCTAAGGGACATTCGTAAATACCGCAGGGAAGGAAAATCTATCTTCTACTTAGATGAAACATGGCTGAATGAAGGACACTCTGTTAAGAAAATCTGCCAAGACAATAGCATTAGAACTTCTCGTGAAGCATTTTTAGAAGGATTATCGACAGGTTTGCAAATTCCTTTCGTGAAAGGACGCAGGCTAATTATATCGCATATTGGGGGTGATAACGGTTTCGTACAGAATGGATTACTGCAATTTGAATTCAACAAGGATTATCATTGGGAAATGACGGCTGATGTTTTTGAAGATTACTTTTCCGAAATGATAACATTACTTCCAGAAAACTCTGTCATAGTTATGGACAACGCTAGTTATCATTCGAGATTAGTAGAAAAATTGCCAACAAAGAAAGAGGACATTATAGGTTGTTGTCTCAAAAAGATATTTCATTCGAAAACGGAATGCTGAAAAAGGAGCTGGTACAAATAGTTAGGAAAAGCAAATCACAGTTTAAAAAATACGTTACTGACGAAATGGCTAAAGCACGTGGAATAAATGTGCTTCGGTTGCCACTCTACCATTGTGAATTGAATCCCATCGAACTTATATGGGCACAAATGAAAGGATTTGTAGCTCGGAACAACACAACGTTTAAGCTAAAAGATGTGCGAGAACTTATCTCTGTCGAAAAATGGACGAATGCTATAAACCACGTCATAAAAGAGGAGGAAAAATGTGGGATCTTGACAATCTCTTGGAGGAGACAGTAAAACCTCTGCTAATTTCAGTTGGAAATTCTGACGACTCTGACTTCAGTGAGGATGATTTATAATTAAATATTACGCACATATTTAGTTTTGATTATTGTAAATACTTGAGATTAACACTTTTTCTAATTGAAATGTTTTTCTAAGCGCGGCGGGTGACATTGTCTTTGTAGTTATGTTATGGTTTGCAACCTGTTACATTCACTTACCAATATAAACTTTAGACTTCTACTTTAAATTGGCTTGTTTATTATTTTACGTTGTGTGACAAAATATTTGAACAAAGTCATAAAATAAATTTTAAAACCCTAATACCCAACACTGATGCAGTCAGTCCCAGAAAAATATCTTTATTACCCATTGTTATACGAGCAACCCCTATTGTTCTCGGCAAACGTACTGGATGAGTTCAACTATAAATGTGATAAAGCTACCTGCATTTTATTGGAATATATACCCTTAAAATCAAATTGGTCGCATTTTATGTCATCTCACCCTGTACTCAACAAAACGCCTTTTACATTTATAATGAAGCTGTTGGGCTATCAGGCATTAAGAAACAGAGTATAACTGACTAATCGAAACAATCGATTTTCTGAAATATTAATCGATTAGTCGATTAATAGATAATTTCTTAAGAGTTAATCGAATAATAGATTATTTTTGCCCATCCCTAACCCCATAATATTGTAGTAAGTGAAAGTGAAGCTGAAATTTCGGTAGAATCATTATTGCACCATACTGGTACAAGCCTGATGTTATTACAAAAAGAGGTAATAAATAATTTGGCTGAATCAGCAGACAAAATTTATACTTTAGTTTTAATTTGTAAATATGGCTTTGATGGTACCTCGAGACAGTCAGAATATAAGCAAGTGTTTTTGCACAACAGCTGCATTGATGTATCTATATTTTTTACTAGTTTGGCCCCTATCAGATTAATTTTTTAAAATAGCGATCTCTGAAATACTTGTATGGCAAAATTGCAGGCTCTCATCAACGCGTTTCTGTCATCCAATTAACATTCATTTTGCTCGTGAAACTCCTGAATTAACCGTTGCAAAAAACAAAAATTGGATCATCAAATCTAAAAATTTAAAACCCTTTTTTAAAACGAAGGAACCCTTAATTTTCAAAATCATCTTCTAAAACGGTTTAAGAACACACAAATGATTTTTATACATGATTTTTATCGCTAGTGATAATTCATACACCATATATATAAATATAGATGATCCAAAAATTCAACAATAAAGTGTCTAAAACACGATATTTTAAACGTGAAATAATTAATAACTTTTATGTCATATTTCTGGTAAACCTTATTATGGCCAGCTTTGCTGGAAGTTCGACCAGTGTGCGCCGTGTCAAAGGTCGCCTGTATCCGCCGTTGACGTGCTGCCGCGGAGAGTAACCTTCTCATCGTATAGTTAATGTTCGGTGACCATACCAATCATTACAGCATTAGAAAAAAATCGCATTTAAAGATTCTGGGATAGGAATAACATAAATAACATTAACTGACAAAAAAAACTAGTGAGAAGTCTTATATTAAATTACAAAAGATAGGCATAGCGATACCTAAAGAAAATTGACGTGGTGCAAAGACCTACAACACAGAATGATCAAATATAGGAGATTCCTTTTTAAAAACCAAAGAAAATTAAGTTTAAAGTTCTAAGGTTGGTATGTGTGTAGGAAGCACACTCGAAAAAATAAGCAACATTTCATTGCTTATCAGTCTTCCGATAACCTTTGTCTTTCATAAATATGAAATAATTTTGTTTACATTTTTATTAGTTGGCAGATATTAAATATTTTATCGTGCCATGCTTTTTCCAAAATCTGAGGAACTTTCTAAACAATGTAACAATGGCGGAAAAATGTCTTGAACCAATTATGTTACTACATTTTTTATACCAATATCAAGAGCTTTGAACCTTGCGCCCCGCGCCGCACTATTGGGACACCTTACATATGGCCCACATGACTAATCAAGAAACTATTAAAGAGAAAAATTAAGTTTGGAAGCTTATAAATATGAATTGTTCAATCTTCACGCCCTAATTGAATTTATGGAATGTGCGCTTCATATATCATATCGGTGAAGATTCATGAAATGGGGCAGGTAAATCAACATTTGAAAAATAATCATTTAAATCAATCAAAACAAAAGTTTAACTCGAGTTAAAGCAAAATCTCGGAAAAATGGTTGAGGGCTTGTCCATAAAACACAAAACCTAAACGAATTTTAATAAAAAAATAACATTTTATATCTGTGAGCATAAGTAACTATGAGACCATAGAAGTTTTCTTCTAGGTATTGTAATTCATGCATATGATTTTATACATTTCAATCCTCTTGCATAAAGTCATAGTAAAAATATAAATTCCAAGGTAAATAGAATATGATGAAAATTACCAATTTTTTATATTCGCCTCCGCCGCTAGGTGGTTTGGGACTAGCGGCCAGCGCTCTCTTATGGCCTAGCTCACTTTTAGCCGGCCACGTTGGGAACATGGCTGGATCTATCGGCAGCGGCGGTTCCGTGAAATAGGCGTGTTTTAAGGCTTCCTCAGCAGTCACCCTCTGAGCCGGATCAAACGTGAGAAATTTCAGCAACATCCCCAGTCCAATTTCGCTAAGGGTACTGAATTTTCCCCGAAGGTTTGATACCGGATATTCATTGAATTTCATTTTTTTAACGGCTGGTAGATTATTGAAGCCTGGCCAAATTTTTTCGCTAGGCGTACCCAAATCCTAAAGAAACAGAAACATATTTAGATATGCAGTATTAGGGCGTAGACTTCCCCCCAGCTAAAGAATATCTCAAAGCTGTTCAAAACTATACACCAGAACAAACATCATTATCTGACAATTAACATAAAAAAAAAACGGATATTTTCAAAACGCCTTAGGTTCTATTGAGTTTTAATCAATTTCCTGGTGTCTAGTTTGAATTTCAGTTAGCAGCTTATTCTCCGTTTTTAAGTTTTGGGCCACCGAAATATTAAAACCAACTTGTTCGAGCATAATCTCAAGACCTCAGACTAAGTGGTAGTTCCTGCTTGTTGAGAAATTACCCAATTGTTAAAAAATAACACGCTTCTAAAATATAAATATAAATCAGGCATAGCAATATAGAACTACTAAACGGGAATTTTCGCTTGCTGAAGTATAAGGAATTATTATTATTAACCAGTGCTGTAAAAATTATTTAAAAAAACATTTTTTATTACAATAATGTTATTTGAACATGATATGTTTTAGTCAGTAGGTAGTAAATTATTTATCTTTTTTTCATTATTTTCAATAATTATAAATGTGCTGTTTAGAAAATGTTATTAGCGCTAATGGGGAGCAGAAGTCTACGTTATATCCATGATTAAATTATATTCTTGACTTGGTGAAGCTGATTTCAAATATCACTTACGGGGGAAATGCAATAATTTAGTGCTAAAAGTTTAATAAACCTTTTGGAGAATCAAATACCCAAAACTTGTTTTCAGGGGAGGGAAGCATATATTATTATATAAATAGGCTTCAAATAGTATGGAAAACACTTTTAAGAATATTGCGATTTTTGTTTTTTTACTGTAATATATTGATAGATATACCTTGAATACTCTATTTAGTTGATCCACTTCTGATTTTCCGGGAAACAGGGCATTCATAAGTAGCAGTTCGGCAAAAATACATCCCACTGACCACATATCTATAGGCGTTGAATACTGAAACATAAATAAGTATATAAAACAACTATTGAGACATAAGTGTGTAGAAAAGAGACACTTGACGTTTACTTAAAGTTCATCTTCTGAATACTATTACGTTTCAGCAAGATCCATACTTCCATTATAACAAGTAGAACAAATAAAAGACAATTTCAAGATTGTATCAATGTTTGCAGTCAATAATATTATCGACGAAATCTGAAAATGAAACGTTTGTATTAACTATCACAGAAAATTAAAAAATGCTTACCTCTTTGGCACATAATAATAGTTCTGGAGCTCTGTACCATAAAGTAACGACTATAGGTGTGTAGGCTTTCAGAGGTGATCCATACTCTCTTGCCAAACCAAAATCTCCAACTTTCAGTATTCCCTTGTGTGATAGAAGTAAATTGGAAGTTTTCAAATCTCTGAAATGAATTAAAGTTTAACACTAGAGAGACGATATATAAGTACTAAATTATCGAACACAATTTTGCAAAATAGCAATCTATAAATCAAAAATAGCAGTTTAACAATGCAAAAGTGTGGAATTAAAAATCGTACACCTAAAAAATAATCACAAAAAGGAATAGGTCAAAATGAATTTGTAACTTAGCAGTTCAAAATAATTTAAACTTGCACTCGGCTAACCCAAACTAAACGATCATCTTAAATTAGTTTAAATATGAAGTAACATCAAATATGGCCACCACTAACAAAGCATAAACTTAAACGTATATTTGCGCATCAATGTTCTTCAAACTTGTTGGTATATCTATTTTTTTACCACAAGAAAAATATTTACAAATCGGTAATCAGGAACGATATGGTCCGTAATGAGGGACACGAGGCCGTGGTTATTTTATTAGAAATTGATTGAAACGATTCTTGACTAGTTGTAGGTTGTAATTAGGAGGAAACAGATGTCCAGGGAGTGAGTTCCACAGTGATGCAGTGCGCCAGACAATGGAGTGCTTATAAATCGATGTTCTAGGTGTTTCCAGTTGTACGCCGAACTGGTGCGCTCTTGCGTGTCGTGACAGGCGTTGCCAGGGGCGAAATGAGGTGGGCCAAATACTGGGAACATCTGCCGTGAGAGTACAGATAATTTCAAAAAAAAACTGATACGACTTGAAAAATTCGTTCTTTATTTTGAGCAGTATATTCCTATCATGAGGCTGACATATAGGTAACCTGCGTTTTGACAAAAAGAAATGTGATTTGACGTCCAATAAGGGAACTAATGGTCTGTTTAAACGCAAAAATCGTAAGCGATAAGTGATGATCCCCTTATTTATTTTGTACTTTGACAAATATCTCTTGCGAAAAATTTATATGTTTAGGTATTATAGTATTCAATATTTCTTTTGTTTATCATTAGTTGTTCTCATAGGTATTATGGTTAAAAGAATGATTAATTAATAAAGGTTGAATACAAAAAGAAACAGTTAAAAGCAACTTAATATTTTGTGAAATCTCCATCTGCATCAATCACAGCTTGAAGTCTTCGACCCATGGTCATAAAGCGGGTAATGAAGTTTTCTTCAAGTGACAATTCTTCCCATACTTCCTGAATACGTGAAAGTACAGATAATTTCAAAAAAAAACTGATACCACTTGAAAAATTCGTTCTTTATTTTGAGCAGTATATTCCTATCATGAGGTTGACATATAGGTAACCTGCGTTTTGACAAAACGAAATGTGATTTGACATCCAATAAGGGAACTAATGGTCTGTTTAAACGCAAAAATCGTAAGCGATAAGTGATGACCCCATTATTTATTTTGTACTTTGATAAATATCTCATGCGAAAAATTTATATGTTTAGGTATTATGGTATTCAATATTTCTTTTGTTTATCGTTGGTTGTTTTCATAGGTATTATGGTTAAAGGAATGATTAATTAATAAAGGGTGAATACAAAAAGAAACAGTTAAAAGCAACTTAGTATTTTGTGAAATCTCCATCTGCATCAATCACAGCTTGAAGTCTTCGACTCATGGTCATAAAGCGGGTAATGAAGTTTTCTTCAAGTGAGAATTCTTCCCATACTTCCTGAATACCTTGCCATAGCTCCTCGCTGTTCTGAGGCATAAAATTTCGTCGGTAAAGCCTTTTGACTATTAACTCCCATACGTTTTCTATTGAGTTGATATCGCGCCCGTTGCTCGGCCATGGCAAGGTTTTAATGTTGGCATTTTAAATCCATTGTGTGACGATGTTCGAAGTGTGTACAGGGCAATTGTCTTGTTGGAAGACATAATTATTTTCAGGGTAAAGCTGTTCTACACTGGGCACCATAACGTTCTCCAATGATTGAATATGTTTCACCAACAAATCGTCCGTGAATCCACCAGACAACTCCCATTCTTCGCGACGAAATCCGTCCCACACGTTTACACTGAAATGGCCTGTAGCTCTATACCTGTCGACGTACCGAGGATTGAAACGCTGGTCGTTTGGTCTGTACACCTTAATTTTGCATTTTTTTGAGGATTGGAAGATCTTTTCGTCAGAAAATATGACCCTAACTCAAAACTGCTGTTCACGTGCATGGTAATTGAGAGCGAAGATTAGCCGTGCTTGTTCTGTTGGAGAGTAAGTTTCGTCTTTTTTGCCGCAGTCCGGCATTTCAGACGCGATGCCGAAATTCTACGGCAGACTGTTGCTTGACTGCCCGGAAACTGCGACAGAATTCTGCATTCTTTGCGCTTTCAAACGGGTCATTTTCCAGTACTTAATCTTCCTGAACTAAACTTACTCTTGGTAATTTTTCAGTTTAACAACCATTCAATTACAGACTTAAAACAAATATTCACTAATTCTAAGCAACGTCCAGAATACAGTCTATACCATTATATGCTGCGCAAAGCATGAAAAACGTATGTAATTAATTCTTTCCACATTTGTTGGTGCACTACAAGCGCCATTAGAAGAACAAGAGGCCTACGTTTTATTAAAGCGACTGATAGCCCCATTAAATAAAATTAAATTTTAGTTGTAAATAAGTAAATATATCCTCCTTGTCACTGTCAGTACCCATTGATTCAGTTCAATGTTTAATTTGTCACAAGCTCACTGTTGTCAGATTTCTTTTTAAAAATTTCGCTGTAAATTTGTTACCAAAATTCATTATTGAAAATGGTGCACAATGATTGCCTTTTACTCTCTTTTATTCAGGTGAATGATGCAAATACACACAATGAAATGTACCATTCGCTTTTATGTATGGTATTAACCCAAATTAATGTTTTCTAATGCATTAAAAACCAGCGAAAACAAGATTTTATGCATATTTTTTTTAACAATTTTGGTAAAATTATAATGAGGCTCTATCCAGTAATTATGAAGTGGTTATATTTGTTTAAAAAATAAATATACATCCACATTCAATAAAAATATTATTTTAATGAAAAATAAATACACGAAATTAATTTGAATCAATCACATAATCTATCTCGCGTAACGCCTAAAGTGTGTGATAACTTAAGACGTGCGCTTCGGGCACGTTCCTTGCTTTCTAGACCAAATTAACCCAAATTAACTGAAGCTAACCAAAACTAACCCAAGCTAACCAAAACTCACTACAGCTAACCCAATCTAACCCAAACTAACAGAAGCAAACCGAAACTAACTCAAGCTCACCAAAACTAACCCAAGCTAGCCAAAACCAACCCAAGCTAAAAAAGGCTAACCGAATCTAGCCCAAACTAACGGAAGCAAACCGAAACTAACTCAAGCTAACCAAAATTAACCCAATCTAACTACTAAAAGAAAAGCGCGCAATCCTTTCTTCACACAAGTGCGTAGTGTTGTAAACGAGACGAAACTATCCAAAGCTAACCGAAGCTAACCAAAGCTAACCTAAACTAACCAAAGCTAACTAAAGCTAACCCAAACTAACCAAAGCAAACCCAAACTAACCAAAATTGTTTCGCCTAGGCTTGCGTGAAGCCTTTCTTCATGCAAGTGCGTAGTGGCTTAAATGAGACGAAACTAACCTAACCTAACCAAATCTAACCCAAAGTAACTAAAGCTAACCCAAACTAATCAAAGCAAACCCAAGCTAACTGAAATTGTTTCGCCAAGGCTTCACGCGAGTCTAGGCGAAACAATTTCGGTTAGTTTTGGTTAGTTTAAGTTAGCTTTGGTTAGTTTGGGCTTTGTTTATATAGGGAATAGTTATTCAACCTCGAACTGAAAAAAGGCCTCATCGCTAGATGGCGTCCGGCCTGAAATGTGCCCATTCTTGAATTTCAAAAAATTACTACGGGTCCTACGAGAGACGTTGCAAGGAGGGAGTTCCTACATTTCTATTGGTGCATTCCCAAGGGCTGTTACCTGGCGGCGCGGAGTGGAGCCGCGTGGACGAGTGTTGCTAATAATTCCGAATATCTCATTGTTTATTTTTAATATTCCGCCATTGTTCAAGTTGAAGAAGCTTTACTTTGTAAAATGTTTGTGTTTGGGTTGTAATGATTAATTTTGCCTAAGTAAATTGCGATTATCTATCTACGTTTTTTGTCTAGGTAAGTACAAAAGTACCCACTTCCTTTGTTTTGTAGTTTTTGTCGGAAATCAGAGTATTGCAATAGCAGTTTCGAAATTTAATACACAGAACAGGTTTAATTAAATAGGATGAACATTTTTCTAATAATCATATATATGTAGATAGGGATAGAGTAAATCTTTACATCTACTTTTTTATATCCATCAGTATGCTTTCTCATAATATTAACGTTTATTTTGTACGTAAGTACATATACACAGATGTTGCACGTCTAGGTGTCTATGAACAGTTTTGAATAGTTAATTAATTGATTGATAGGCATGTATAAGGAAGGATGACAAATGTATGGAATGAATATTGAATTTAATTAATAGCATATTATGATATAAGTGTATAAGAGCACTTTTAAAGCACGCGCGTTTAGATGTCTTTAAATTACTTTTTTGGGTTGTTCCACATTTGTATTTTTTTTATTGTTTCAGTTTTTGACACACAAATTCTTTACAAACTAAGTCAAAATTACATTAGATTTTAATTTGTTTCAGATAACGTCTATTTTGAGAGCATCAATTTGTAAAGGAACATGCCCTGGGCGAGAAAGCTTTCTTTGATCGCTGTGCCTACAAAGTATGTCTTCGTCATTGGTGCCAAATATTTTCCCATTAAATGTGGTTCAAGAAATCTGAGCAGTTAAATTTTTAAATACTGCTTTTTGTGTACTTGGGTACACAAAAAGCCTTCCCCTGATCAATACATCCCTTACAATAGGAAGAGTTCCAAAGGCAATTAAGACTAGTGTTATTGTGCCTATCCCGAAAGTGCCTAGACCAAATAAACCAGAAGAATATATTGACCCATTAATTTATTATCTGTAATAGACAAAATTTTGGAAATTGTGGTATGCACAACTGCGACAGTTTCTAGAGGTAAACAAATTGTTATTTAAAGGTCAGTCGGGTTTTTGGGGAAAACATTCGTGCGAGTCAGCATTACAGTATGTGTGTTCGAAATGGTGTTCATATGTTCATGATGGAAATGTCCTGAGCATTTTCATTGACCTTCAGCGTGCGTTTGAGACCATCAATAGGAGAAGACTTATCCACAAACTACAGGCCTACGGAATTACAAACAGTGCACTTATCACCTGGAGGATCGCTCCCATGTGACTAGAGTGAATAATGTGTCCTCAAATCCGTTTGATAGTGAGATAGAGGTGCCGCAGGGCAGTGTTCTGAGCCCCCTTTTGTTTGTGCTATATGTCAATGACCTAGACCGAGTTTTAAATGATATGTTTCTAAGTTTGTTTGTGGACGATATGTTGATCTGTGTGTGCGGGAAGGATTTTAATCAGGTAGTAGATACTATGAAATCAAAACTTGACATCCTTTATAACTCGTGTGTAAATAGGCTTAGGTTAAAAAAAAAAGACAAAGTACATGTTTTTTTGGCTCTAAGCAGAATTGTAATAGATTTCTAGAAAATAATTATTGGATTAAGATAGATATCTAATAGCCTATTTGAAAATGCATCTAGTAATATTTAGGGGTAGTCTTGGATTCTCAACTTAATTTTCCGTTACATGTAGATCATATTAGAAAAAAAATTGGAAAAGATAGAATTTTTTAGGAGAATAGCTGAGATTCTTAGTCACTGGAGTCGTGTTCTTATATATAATACCATTATATATCCGCATTTCAATTACTGTTTTTCGTTGTTGATATCAGGTATACAAAGACTCCAGTTGCTACGAAATAAAGCTATGCGCACTATATTGTTCTGTACACGTTATACTCCCATTAATTTGATGCTAAAGCCACTTAGACGGCTTTCAATACAGCAAAGCGTAGAGATGTCCAATGTACTATTTATTTTTAAAACAAAAAATCAATTATTGCCCGAATAAGCTGGTTTGAAGGTGATTCATGTTTATCCCATCGGGAATTCATAATTAATGTTTTATTAAGGACTTTAATATATAAACAATGTAAGTCATATTCAAAATGCGAATTGACATTATAATTTTTTTATTCACTATCCACTTTTATTCACGGAGTAAAAAACAACATTTTAATATTACTCCAAGAGTTATTTTTAGTTACTTAGTATTCAAAAAAGTTGTTTGCAGTTTTTTTAACTGGAACATAAAACTTTAAATGTATATTATATAATTGTATTTTTCCAATTTACTACAATTAAGGATTTTTTCACAGTGTAAAAAAGTAATATTTTTCTAGCGAGTTTGAATTTTTTAAATTAAAAAGTAACTTTTATGGACCAATATTGTTTGGCAGGAAACATGATTTTCAATATGATTTGACAATTTTAAATATATATACATATATGAATTTTTAAATACTAATAAATGAGATCTGTGAATCATCTTATATTTAAATAAAGATAAAACATTAATCGACGGATTACAATTAATTTATTAGTTGATTCTTATTAAATGGTGATGCTTTTAGGTTGTATCTATGTTAATGTAGTCCAATTACTTTTCGACATTTAAGTAATATTTATAAGTACTTATTTATGGAGTTGTAGTCGATCTAATCTCTTGATACATCAGTTTATCACAATAGCTATATTAGCAACTTCTGATTGAAAAATAGCAAAAACAATTATGGTTTCAAATTTCCTTAACTGGTGATTAATTGTAACTTATAATATACAAAAAAGTTATTTTAAGAACATGTATAACTTTACAAGTTTGATAGGCAATAACACAAAACTTTGATATGAAAAAATTTGGCATCTAAGATAAAATAAATGAATTATTTCAAAGGGAAATAATACAAGTGAACATAAAATGATCAGTTGAAAATAAGGGATGAATCAAACCAGAAGTTGCCCGAAACAGCACACTATATACACTTCTTAGTTCTTTAGTTTTAAGGGTTGTATAGGTTGATGTGTTTTATCAATTGAATTGTCTAATTTTCGAGTAAATATAGTTTTACTCGGATGTTGTTTATTTCACTATCCTAAATCCGAATTTTTTCAAAAATTATTTATAGTTCGCCCAGCCCTCGAAACGTATGCAATTGCATGCGTTTCGAGGGTCAACAACGGCTGGGCGTACTATACTTGATTATATCGAATAAACTACAGTATATATTTGGAAGAGTACATTTATATTAATTTAATTTGATTGTCAATTATGTAATAATGATAATAATGGCTATAAGCGATTGAAAGTTTTGAACATTGGCTGTTGGGCTGGAGCAATATTATATGTACCGATACATAAATTAGTATTAATATATGCCGAACTCATATTTTGTCTTCTTTCTATAAAAAGAAAAAATACATAAATTAACTATACCTACCTACTATTGGAACTAAATTTAATTTTTATCTATATTTCTCTATAAACATTGTAAGTTTAAAAATTGTAATACCTTACTTTTTGACTAATAATAGGAAACGAATAATCAATTTTTATAAATATAATTTTTTTTATAGTTTAATAATATGTTTTTAGTGTTCCTAATTTTGAATGCGTTAAAATATCCAGTTTATATTGTAAAATTTTACTTATATCAAGACAAAACGTTTTACATTTAGCAAATAGGATTTTATTATTGTTTATTATTTTCCCATTTTTTAATGGCATATGCAAATCTATTTTCTTCAACTACTGCATCAATTCAATTAGGCCTATATGAATAATAGAAACTAGTAAAGAAATTGACACAAAAATCAATGTGTTACAAATGCTAAATACAATTTTCCCAAACAATAAAATAAATTCAATTGAAAAGTCAAGATTGGGGAACCAGGTATTGGAAATTTCATTCTGTGTGTAAAAATTAAACTGATAAAACCGGTTCTAGCCACTTAGCCTTGGCTGAAGATCATTTCTTGGAAATCTACGGCTCGGCGAATATAATTTTGTATTCCCCTTTCTACCGCTTCCTTTTCGTATGTAGGGTAAACATTGCACGTGTTTTCATTCAGAAATACTGTTTTTGGTGCCAGCCACTGGGGGCAGCACCTCTCCACAGGCCCCGTTGAACGACTATTTTCTTATAAAGACAATGGTTTGGGTTAGTTTCGTCTCGTTTAAGCCACTACTCACCTGTGTGAAGAAAGGCTTGCGCGAAGCACATGCCTTTCTTTACGCAAGCCTAGGCGAAACAATTTCGGTTAACTTGGGTTTGTTTTGTTTAGTTTGGGTTAGCTCTGCGCAAGCCTTTCTTCACGATAGTGCGTAGTGGCTTAAACGAGACGAAACTAACCGAAAGTAACTAAAGTTAGCTCAATCTAACCCAAGCCAACCAAAATGATTTTGCCTAGGCTTGTGTGGAAAAAGGCTTAATGAAAATTATATGGCTGAGGCATGGACGAAGCAAGAGCGACGTAATTGCTAAAACGAGACGAAACTAACTAAGACCGTAAGAAATCTCTGGGTAGTTTGGAGTAGGTTTTAGGTAGCTCGGAGTAGTTTGGACTAGGTCGTAGGTAGCGCTGAGCAGCTTGGAGTAGGTCGTATGTTGCGCGGAGTGGTTCGGACCAAGTCGTAACTAGCTCAGAGTAGTTTGGAGTAGGTTGTAAGTAGCTCGGAGTAGTTTGAACTAGGTCGTAGGTAGCGCGGATTAGCTTGGAGTAGGTCGTAGGTAGCGCGGAGTGGCTCGGAGTAGGTCGTAAGTAGCGCGAAGCAGTTTGGAACAGGTCGTAAGTAGGTCAGAGTAGCTTGGACTAGGTCGTAGGTAGCTCGGACTAGGTATAGTCCATTCAAGGCTATTGCGCTGTTACGTCAGAATTTCTGACGTCAAAAGAAAAGATCCGTACTTCTTAGATAGACTCGTACGTTATTTTTTACACTAGCCAAAAGATGTCTCTGTACCTGTTTTCTATTCAAGGGCACATTCCCTTTTTATCAATTTTACTATTTTACATACTTATTACTTATGTCAGCTTCGGAGTGGATTAATTCAATGCACAATTTCGACACGAAAATATAATGCCACCAGGAATAACATCAACATACATACAACAGCTTATTTACCTGGTAATCGTGCGCCGATATCCTTTGATTTGGAGAAGTCAAAAACCAACTTTTTCAAATTTTAGAAGAGTGCTATGACAATATTGTTTTAAGCGTCTGGGCATGTGAATTATACTTATGACAGTTTGTTTAATTTAAAGTAATAATATGCTTTTTATCGTCTAAAATCCGTTTAAAAACGATTTTAAATGGCAAAATTGTATAAAAATCCGAAAATTCGGATCTTTTTTAGGCCAATAGCAATGGCTTCGGACAAATTTGTCGTGGATTTTAAAGCGAAAATTCATTTTAAATTCAACCGTCCATTAAAAATAAGCTGTGCTATGGATCGAAATACACTGCGAATATAATAATTAAAAAATAATACTTTTGACGGTTATATATGCATATAAATATGCTTTTTTATCGTCTAAAATCCATTTAAAACGATTTTAAATGGCAAAATTGTATAAAATACCGCCCTAGCGGCTAGAATTGGTTTGCGCATTTCCGTCTCATTTGCCGAGATTTGTCCTCATATCGCCGCGTAAGATGTTTACACATCAAAAATAATTTTTTTCTAGAGATATCATTTTTTAGTATTATCAAATAAATAAAATATATATTACTTACATTGTGCACAGCTTTCCAGGGTAAAAGTGGCTTACCAGCATCCTTTTCACGTGTGAAATAATGCACTAATTTTAAAATTAAAGCTTGCTCTTTCTCACTGAACCGGTGGGGCATCTCCAAATAATTTTTATTAGCAATTATTAGCGTAAAACACAAACCAACTACCAACAAACCAATAAATGAATGAAATCTGTTATTTTCGTTTGATATTTTGACATTGACGCAAATCGATGTCAAAGATTCCAATTTGACGGACCAATTTAGTACATACGTTCATTGCATAAAGAAAGATGGAATGATATGACGTAACAGCGCAATAGACTTGAACGGACTTTAGTAGCATTGTTTATATTTATTGGTCGTAGGTAGCTCGTATTGTAGTCCATAGTACATGTTTCCATGTAACTGGAAAAATAAAAATTATACATTTTCGCAGAAAAATTTTCGTGAATTTCTATTTAGAAAAGCTTCTTTTTTTCAAAAATTTCTAAAAAAATTAAAATGACTTATTAAAACAGAAACATGTTTTCATGTAACTGATTTCAGTTATTCTAGAGTTGAAAAAATGAAAATGATGAATTCCGCAGATTTTTTTTTAATGATTTTGTATTTTGGGGAGGTTGCTCTATACTAAATAAACAAATATTTCTTACATAACTGATTTCAGCTAAGCGGAAGTTGATCCAAGCAAATTAACCAAAATTATATATTATTCCCACCGAACTATTTCCTCTCAAATTTACTTTTTTAATGCATAGAAATATAAAAATCGAGAACTTCTATGATATCCAATAATTATCTAAACTTACAACAATTAACCAAAGAAGTGATTTATTTTTACATTAATTTGGGTTAGCTTTAGTTAGTTTACGTTAGTCCTTTTTGGTTGCGCATACGTAAATTTGGGTTAGCGTTTGTTTACCTCGTAAGGAAAAGGTGCAACCTTTGGCAACATTGCAACAGTCCTCTTGCGTCAGATGCCAAAAATGCCATGATTATCAGACCCTCAAAAGTCGAACTTTGAGGTTTTTTTGTGGAAAAAACAAAGAATTGCGCATTATTTTAACGATCAAAAACGTCTTTTAAAAGTGTCTAAATAAAGAAGCAAAAAGTGTTATACAAAATTCCAATCGTTGTTAAACTGAAAAATTATCTTACTCTTCGTCTACCAGATCCCCGTTTCTTCTTGTCTCCATCTTTTATTAATAGAAAAAACTGTTGTCCTGCTTACGTTAAAATGTTGGGCTACCGCTGATAAGGACCAAATCTTCTAACTTGGTTACAATTCTCGCTTTTAGGTCTTTACTGGCATGTGGAGCCATTTTAAAATGATTTTCACACGGTTGGGTTACTCCTTTCTAATTGACAACGCTGACTATTTTTTAATTTGACAGTGAAGACGACATGGTGGCCTGAATACACTGCTCAAATCTAAGAAAAAAATGTTCGAAGAGCAGTATCAGTTTTTTTTAAACTAGCTGGTAAAACAGGGATATCTAGGCCACATGTCTGCGGTGTCCCCGACTATCCAGATTCCGGGTCGCCGACAAGACGCACAGCTCTCTTCTGAATGGAAACCAGCAGCTTTAGGGTGTACTTTGGTGCGGCACCCCAGATGTGTGAGCAATATTCTAAGCACGGTCTTATTTGCGCTTTGTAGAGCAAGAGCAACTGTTGCGGTGTATACAGTTTTTTGTTGCGAAATAGCGCACCAAGCTTCTAGGAGGCTGATTTTGCGATGTTAGCAACGTGGTTACGCCAGGACATATTGCTGTTGACTGAGACACCCTGTAGACCAACTGTAATTGTGTACTGGTCAGGATTGGTGGTTAGAAAAAGATCCAGGAGGGCAGCGAATTCGCCCCTCTCTGAGATATATAATAGAACTATAATATCATCCACCTAGCAATTAAAAACAAAAAAATATAATACGGTAAATTTTGCAATAGGAGCTTTTGACTGTAAATATAGACATTGAAAAAATTGGTTCTTAAAAAGTATACTATCTACACCAGTTCTGTAGCTTCATTTGAGATACACTCCATGAGTCAAGTGATTGATTAGTATTAGACTTACCTATGCAGAATCCAATTATCATGTAAATGAGCAACCGCCTGTAACAACTGTTTCAAGAGACATTTAATTTCGCCAGGCATAAAGCTTTGCTTCTTGTGACGCATCGTTTCCATCAGTGACTTTAAGTCATGTTCCACATAATCCATCACTATAAATATTTTATCCATGTTGCTGCCTACCACTATTTCTCGAACAGTTACTATGTTGCCATGCTGACCTAAAAGTTATCAAAAAAAATCCTTTATTGTCGATATTTTGTAATCGTTTTGGCGAATTCATTTTTCTACAGTAAAATTTGTCCTTTTGCCACTTAATTATGTAATAATGCCCCTAATTAAGTTGACATATCTAAAAATTGGTCCTATCTATTACAAATTCAGGTGGCGTAAACAGCAAACATTTATCCCCAAGAAATAACCTTGTTAAACGATTCACATTCCAACAATTGTGCGTGTGTTTTTTATTATTAAGAAATACTTCCTTTTCAAGATTATTTTTGTAATAAGTAAAAAAGGAATATATTTTTGCTGTCACTTGGGACTCAGGAATATATTCAAGTTCAACCAAAAATTATTTTAATTCAATATTTAAGATATCCTACCCATATTTATATCTTTTCTCCAGATGACATTAGAGAAATACGGAATCCTAAATTAACTAACCTTTTAAGGACATTAATATAATACTTATTCAATAGTTTTTCATTAATTAATTAATTCATAAGATATTAATTTGAAAGTAAAGAAGATTTTGCTTATTTGAAATGTTACTAACCCAAACTAAAAATATTATTAAAGACAACAAACTAGATTTGAGAATCTATTTATTTTATAATTCAGCAAGATCATTGCGTGTAGGGGTAATTAACTTTCTTGACGTCTGTTTTGGCATTTATAGGTATGAAAAATTTCTCCATTTCCTATGATGGAGATTTGGCATATAAACACTTAATTTTTTAAATTCCAATGAAAGCATAACTTTCTACTTGCAAAATAAACACAGTTAATTTTACCTTTCAACAAAGTATTAATTTCCCTCAGTGAAGTAATAGGAAAGCCTTCCTTCTCTTTTTCCATTTTCAGCCTCTTCAAGGCAACAATTTCATCCGTCCTTTTATCGCGAGCTCGGTAAACTACACCATAGGTGCCCTCCTCAATACGATTTAGGCACTGGAATTCTTCAACTGATCTACAGCCCTACAAAATTAAGAAACTAAAATACACTGATCTGCAAATGTTATAATAAGTAAACAGTAAAAAATTATTATAAATAGTCAAGTACAAAGTAATAGTTATTTGTGTATTTAGAGCGCAAAGTAACGGATTGCCGCTTGAGAAAGTAGTCTTTCGAAAACGGCAATCTTACTTTGAGCTCGAAAAACACACAGAACTTTTTCTACAGCCGCATTTTTTAAAATTAAATGCACATTTTTCTCTATACTTATTCTGAAATTTGCAAATGACTGTCGGTTTTGACATATTATATTCGGGCCTTGTGGCATATTTAGAACAGGATTGCCGGCAACAAACTGTAACAAACGCCCGATTGTCATTTATTTATCTTCGGTTTTCATAACCATTCATAGCACACTCGACGGAAAAAGTGAGAATTTTCTTTTCCATGTTCGCGCTAGAGCGCAAAATAAGGATCCACGGCATTCGTCGATTTTGCGATTTCATTTCAATTTAGTAATTAGTTATTTTGCGCGCGGCTGTAGAAAAAATCTATAGCCAAAGTCAAATAAGCTTTATTGTCCAAAGATAATAAATCTCATTGACAAAGCAAGGTCCTAAACTAAATGATGTAAATTAGATTTACATTCAAGTACCTCGTTTTCTTTACGCGACAAAATGAAAAATAAAGGAAATTTTTACCTGTACTGCAGGGTAATATGGAGGCAGATCCACATCAATTTTCTGTTTCTTGTCTTCTTTCTCATCTTTAACTTTAAGCATTTCGTCTTCTTCGGGGCTGCGTGACCTTGATCTCGACCTTGACCGTGATGGAGATCTATCGGAGCTTTTGCTTCTGCTACGACTCCTAAAATATAAACGAAAATACTTACAACAAGTACATCCCCTAACAAATTTTTAAGTAGTAATGAAATTCATGGTTCATGTTGTCTTGCATGTAACATTTGCTGAAAATGCATGCATTCCTAACGTGAAGCAATTCCTAGGAATAAATAAAAGTGACCTTAAATTTGAAAACTATCAAGTAATTATGGAAGATTTATTCAAGTCAGCATCTGAAATCAGATAAGTGTCTAGCAACGTTATTCTACTTTAAATTATACGCCTAAAAAAACTTTTTCCTAAAATCCCTTATGAAAATGAAAAATCGTGCGGAAAGTCCTTTCTTCGCAGCATGCTGAAAAGTACTACATTTCTTTCAATTCAATATTGGCAAAAAGCTTTGTATTTGAAAATTCATGAAAAATCAGATACTAATATTCCAAAATACACATTGAAGGCTTCAAGAAGTTCCTGAGCAAACAAAAAAAGTAATTAAAAGGAGTTTGATGCTTTGGTAGAGTGGTGCAAGAAGAAGAATAAGAAGTGTACAGGGTGTCCGGTTACAAATGTAACACCCCTTTTACTTTTTTATTTGCCCTCGTATAAAAAAAATGTTAAATGCAAAAGTTGTAAGGATTTTCATACAGTTTTCTGCGGTGTTACTAGAAAAACAATTGAACATCGAAATTCTACTGTACAGATTAAATTAATGTTTTTTTTAATGGGACACCCTGTATATTGTGAACTAATTAAAATCATTAATTAAATATCACCCTGTCGCAAGTTTGAACTTGAACTTGAAAAATGTTATATAAACATTCACTGTTAATTATAAACAATTTGAGCGGTCGACGGGAGCGACTTTAATCCTTAATGATGCAGCCGTCAGCATTTTGTAACATATAAATACGCAGGCAAACGCCGAGTTAATTAGACTTTCGGGTCTCTCAAACCGCTCAATTGGTCGCTGGGCAGTATACAGGTACGTCCACTTCTAGTTGTTCTATCCCACAACCCCCATAACTGAGAACACTTATACACAGGTATAAGGTTGTCAGGTCCTTACCTAACCTGGGTGAACGTATGCATAGGTATACGGCATTCGGGGGCTACTAAAAAGTATAGAGAGAGTCGAATTTATGAAGTATCAGAACTTCTAGTGAAGGGCTAGTTTTTGGGGAGTTTCAAAAAGTAGTGAAAGTGCCTTAGCAATTTGTGATAAACTTAAAAGTCTTACCTTATAAATATCAGAACAAATACCTAAATAAAAGACAACCCGCTCACATAAACTTTATTAATAAAATAGTGATGTCGCTTGCTAGACAAACTTTGAACTAAGCCTCCCTCGAGAAGACATGCATTTCATATTAATTGGGTATAGTGTAAACTCTTAATTCATCTATAATCTTAAACACGCCTTTATTAGTATACAATCTAACCGTTGTTAAGTTTGTTTGTAAATAAACTTGTTATTGTTTTTATCGATGTGTCTCCTTTATTATCTCTTCTCAACTTGACGTAGTGCGTTCCTAAATCTGAGTTACTCTCCTACACGCTAAGTAAGGCGTGTCGTCACAGATAAAAAATACAAATCGTGACAATATTCTTCCGAATATCGGTAGAGCTCTTTAAGACGAGTTCAGTAATATAGGGTTTGTTGGGTCTAGCTATAATAGTTACCACGTAAATTGCGAGAATGTCGGGTATCTGATTATTACTGAACCCCTCTCCTAACTTCTTTATTTGGTGAGCTAGAAGCTTTTCTGCGGTGTTACTAAAAAAATAATTGAACATCGGAATTCTGAACTAAATGTATCTCCCCATTAACTTTACTATTTAACGTTTAGGAAAAATGCGTTTTGTGTAAAAGTTTAATGGTTCAAAATGATTTTTTTAAAAAACTTCCTTTCACTTATACAGAGTGTTTTAGAAAGTCTGGGAGTGGTCCAACTATCTTATTTCAAATGAATTCCTTTTTTTTATTTACTTCAGTTTTGCATTCTCCTTGAAATTCTAAACATTTTTATGTAGCATACCCTATGCCTGACATTAATAGTTACATCGCAAAACGCAAAAACTATAGTTTGTAAACCGAGCGTTGATCGTTACGTCATACCTTGTCTTTTTCTCTCATACCACCGTCAATCGGGGGTGACAGAAGTTTGACGTCACGGACGTACGTTGAGCTGCGCATGCTAGGATTGCTAGGATATAGGATATCAGATGAATTTAATGAAATTCCTCATCTGTCAAAGTGTCAAATATATATTTATTTACTTTATTTGAGGTTCGTCCAACGTATTTTCTGTTTTTATTTGTGATTGTTATCGCAGTTGAAAATGCCTGGACATCGGTACATTGAAAATGAGCAAGTCCTCATTTTAAAACTAATAGACTATTTTAATTGCGAAAAAGCAGCAGGAAAAACGCTTTTACCCGTGAGTGCAGTATATACCTAATGTAAATTGATACAAAATTGCAGTTTTAATAATATATAAAGAGTAGGATTATTTGTTGTAGAGAGTTTCTGATGCTTTAGGAATATCGTCAGCCACTGTGCAAAGAATGCATTGAAAGGCAGTCTAGAAATTTGTTGACTTTAAAACCAAGGCAAATGTTGCTATTATTTTCTCTCATGGAGAGCCTCTTCACAAAGTTCATTGCCATACTATAAGGAGAGCATGTATGCTATGTATGAGAAAGGTAATCTGCATTTAATTTTTCATTATTTTAAATAATTTGTTCATTATTTCGGTTTTATTGTAGGCGAACAACTCACACTGCGTTCATTGCAAACGAATCTGGTGAATATTGACTGAGTGCAGATATCTACGGATCTGCTAATAAAATCCTATTGAGATGGTCAGAATTTAAGCATAAGCATTACTATGAGCCTTGTATCAATTCGATACATCCTGTCACAAACAGATGCATCAGTTCGATACATCCTGTCACAAGCGAAGCTGTTTTAAATTTGTGGAATGAAGCACTTCAAAAGGTAAGAATCTAGTCAAACTCTTAGATATTGCTATTTTATAAGAGAATCTGTTTTAGATTACACCAAAAAAATGGAGAAATTATGTTCATCACCCAAATGCTATTATACCTACAATTAGCCGAGGACTGGAAAAAGGAGAGATGCTTTGGATATATTATCGGCCATTATCGATCTCAATTCTTGTCACTCGGATGAGAATGATGAGTATTATTTTAGCGATGAGTGTGCTCATAAGCACAGAAGATGCTATGACCCTTTTCGTAAAACATGATACAAGAACCTTAAATTAAAACATCTCTTTCCATCGATTGTGTGGTATGGTTTTTATAATGAGTGAATTATTGTGTTTTTTATGACGAGTTGAATTATAGTGCTTTATTATCTTTTGTCTTGTCTGTCATTTGTGTCTCCCGATGAGTTTTGTGGCTGACTGATCGATACCTGCCAATAGTATTTTAATATTATATATTATAGTACTCTGTTTTATTTCTCTCTGTGCTATGTAAGGTGTTTTTTCCAATCTGTTTTTCATTGGTGTTTACTGTAAGTTTGTATAAAGAAAAATTTACTGTTGTTGTATATGAATCATGTTATAGCACACTTTAGGTTATATAAAGTGTTTTGTTTTCCATTTCATAAACATTTGGGCGATCTTTGGAAATAAATTAGCATTGTTTTCGTTTTCTCTCATACTTGAGTTTTATTTTATGGTATCAATCTACTCTACTTTGTTTAAGTTACTTTTGGTTATAACTGAAGTACAACAGACTCAAATAAAATATTATGCTATACCGTCACCCATTTAATAAATTTTTATACGAGATGTCCTATATTAAAAATAGCATAAATATTATTAAAAGTTTGAACTAAGGCCGTAATGTCGATATTTACAGCTACATAATAAGCAAAACTTGTACAGAAATGAAATAAATGTTTACGAATCTAAGCGTTTGAACCATTGCACTACACAAATAAATTATAAACAAAACTTACTTACCTACATGTATAAAACTAAAGAAAAGCTATTTGTTTGAGGTCTTTCAGTTTTATTAACTACAGAACACTGCTATAATGTGAATTGATTAATTAAATGATAAGACAACAAAAACAGTAGCTAACCGAAGAATAAAATTGCAGTAAAATTTAAATATATGCCAGTTTACTGCAATGGTAAATTTCTCTTTTTATTAATTTGTTTACTGCACTTTACAGATGCTTACAAGTTCACAATCGTATGACAAATAAAAATTAATTGGTAAAGAAAATGTCCAAATCACGTTTCAGTTGCATATCTGATATTAAAAATGTCTGTGATTTTTTATACACTATTCTCACGGCCAAGTTTGTTTCACAGTACATTGCTTTTGAATTGAGTTTGAATGAATGTTTCTTCAATTAACCACATATCACATGCATAATTACATGACTTTCCTCGTAGCAAAGATTCCACTTATTATTAGAAATTTCGCAGGTTTTAGATGTTTTCATTCACACAAGATAACAAGACCCCTGTATATCTAAGAATTTCTGCTGGAATTTTACTAGAACACTAGAATATTTCTGTTTGTATTGTGTTGTTAATTTAAGTTCCTATTGCAAACCTCACAAGACTTTTTTCATTCACCTAAAACAAAGTAGATTGCATAAAATTATCGGTTAGTTTCTTTAAATTAAATCTATGAATCACGAGTTCATGAGCATGACATGTTGTTTGTTATTGTTTTGAATGTTTTGGTTTTGAAGTCAGCGACCTATCTAACCTCACATTCGAGATCGACAATAGCCGTCTATTTTACCGACACGAAATGGATCATGCACGAAGTGTAGGTTATGCTCCTCCCAAGACTCTTGTGAATCAATTCAAGACATGCTTCAAAACTGATCTGACGTCAGGATTTATGACGTAACGATCAACGCTCGGTTTCCAGACTATATAACGTAATCCTACATGTAAAATAAAAAAGTTAATGGGGTGTTACATCTAGTTTAGAATTCCGATGTTCAATTGTTTTTCTAGTAACACCACAGAAAAGCTTCTGAAGGAACTTACAACTTTTGTATACATTTTTTTCTAGCTCACCAAATAAAGAATTTAGGAGAGGGGTTGAGTAATAATCAGATACCCGACATTCTTGCAATTTACGTGGTAACTATTATAGCTAGACCCAACAAACCTTATATTACTGAACTTGTCTTAAAGAACTCTACCGATATCCGGAAGAATATACAGGGTGTCCCATTAAAAAAACATTAATATAATCTGCACAGTAGAATTTCGATGTTCAATTGTTTTTCTAGCAACATCGCAGAAAACTGTATGAATATCCTTACAACTTTTGTACTTAACATTTTTTTATACGAGGGCAAATAAAAAAGTTAAAGGGAGGTTACATTTATAACCGGACACCCTGTACATGGCTTACGCTCGTAGGAAACAAAACTTGTGCCTAACCGCACCCCCCTTTACCCATAGCCCCGAAGTAGAAACACCGGCAACGCTGCTCGGAGACATGTTAGTCACATGACATTTGACAAGTTTGCATGCAATTTTAATGGAAACAGGTCGCTCGTTTTCGGTACTCCTAATTAAATTGCATTTCTTACCGGGTTTTCGTTAATATTTTACAAAAACCTTTTGTGAAGTGATTGCCTAGAACCTTTACGAAGTATTTGTTACTATTTTTGGTGCGGATTCTCCTAAATATCAGTAAAAAAAGTGATAAATAGTGAAACCGGTTGGCCTGCCGGGATCGTTTACGTTACTCCAATGACGGCACATTCTGTGTCCAGTTAATTTTTATTGATAGTCTTGTTTATTTTAGCTTATAGCCGATTTGTAGGTATAAGTAAGTGAATTAGATTTAAAATTAGTGAAAAATATATATAGTTGCAAAAGCTTAGTTTGGAAAGGTGGTAAGTCGGTACCCTTTTTTACATTTATTCATTCATCTAATAAGGCATTTCACTTAAATATGATATGAATTTGAATTGACCAAGTACTAAGGCTATTACCGGTTTAAAAACTCTGAACAATAATTACAAATTCCAAAATATAACAGTATGTTATTTCGCTAGGTATAACAAAACAAGTTGCAGTTGAAAGATACTTATAATCACAATTCTTGAAAATATTGTTATATATACAGAGTCATAAACGTGGGAACAAAAACTCGACTTGATTTTTTTTTGTTTGGAATTAAAAGGAAAAGCATAGAAGTACTAATATGAAAGAACCTGTAAAACAAACTTTATATAGAAATTAATGTAAAGGTGTGGTGTTCAGTTTTCGCATACTCTCACATACTAAACATAATTAACTTTTACCTAGTTATATAAACAGTGCAGTAATAAAGTGATAAATTGAACTCTAGACTTTATAATGAACAATAAAATCATATACAATATAAGTTAATATTGATCTGATGGCAACAGTGTTTAGAGGTGAGAAATACAAAAACAAATTTAACTTAAAAGTTAAAAACTCATCAAATATTATATACAATTTTAAAGGCAAGAATAGGAGGTACTAGTAAAAAGGGGTGTAGGGATGTGTCGAAGAGGTATCACCTTTTGTTCTAAACGGTCACCCCAAGCGTCATAGACGGGCGGGGCGGTTTTGGAACATCTGGTCCTCACGAGACACCCAACTCTTACTTGATGGCTCCAAGCGCCACACCCTGGAAACTGTGTTGACCCACAGGCTAAACCAAGTGAGGGTAACCAGATATGGTGATCAGTAGCGTCTGACCCAGAGTGTGCGGTTAGAAAACCATCTTCCAACCCGTCTGGCCAGCGTGGAAGATTATGGATAAAAGCCTTCCAAAATTCACATGGCGAAAGTTGAAAAACCCGGAACTGGTCCCCAGGTGGGTGAAGCATCTAATGCCTGTAACTCCCACACTCCGAAAGGAGTCTGCCTCACGGAATCTGAGGGAGGCAAAAATTCGCCACAAACTACAAGGCAAACGACGAAAAGCCAAAACCTAGATAAGATTCTCTATGCCGCAGCCTATAGCATTCGCAGCATGAGAAGCAACCATCATTCTCAAGTCCGGACACCTTCTATTGTAAAATAACAAGGACGAAAATTCACCCATCTGTGGCGTAGCACTGTTAATTCATAGCAGGAGGAAACACCTCATCGCCAAGACCAAGTCCATATCAGACAGGGTGATCTACGCCGTACTGAAATTGAACCAAATGTTTAGCATCCAGATCATTTGTGCTTATGCCCCCACTTCCACCTCAACCGAGGAAGAAGTGGCCCAGTTCTACGAGGATTTAGCAACAGCAAAGAACACAGAAAATACCCCATTCTCCATTATACTCGGCGACTTTAATGCCAAAATAGGAGCAAAGTCCCCCACGGACTTTATTGGGAATTTTGGACTTGGAAGACGAAACAAAAGAGGACAAACGATGATAAACTTCCTCAACAAAGAACGTGTCTACTGCATGATCAGGGACAAAATACATATCAATACCCAACTGGAGAGAAAACGTCTAATAGAAAGGAAGAGCCGTCCCGCCATAAGTGAGCTAAGAGAAAAAGAAGAGGAATAAAACCGATATATCGACAAGAAGCTACAACCAACAGAAGCATTGCGAGAAATGGAATTAGACGAGCTCTCAACCAAAATTACTAACAGCGTTCGAACAGCAGTAAAAAAAGTGAGTGCACTTCAAAAACAGGAGAATCCAAAATTCAGCCCTGAAACAAAAAACCTTATAGATGAACGAAGAAACGCTGACAAAAACTCATCCACATAGAATGATCTCAACAAAGAAGTGAAAACGGCTATCAGAAGGGATCAGAGAACACGAAATACAAGATTCATCGAGGATACCATCAGAACAAACACGAACATGAGAGCGTTTCGTTCTATGCGATCTAGGGACAAGCTGATCATTCACCACATGAAAAATGACCAGGGAGAAATTGTCACTGAAAGAGATAGGATCGCTGAAACTGTTGAGAACTTTTATCGAAAGCTCTACAAACAATCAGTGGCAGCCCCGCAAGACGAAACACGAAAATCAATCTTGAACGTGGGATCAGAAGCATTATAGCCCATAAATAATAACGAACTTTAAAATAGCTCAAAAATTGTTAGGCTCCAGGAGAAGACCAGATCACGAACGAGATGATAAAAAATGGAGGGGAGACACTTAAAGAAGCCCCCTTAATTCTATTGAATAAATGCCTCGATGAAGAAAGCATTCCAGATTCCTGGAAAAATGTAGAGGTCATTCTCCTCTTTAAAAAAGATGACAATACGAACATGGAAAATTACAGATCCACCAGCTTGCTGTCCATCTTCTACAAGCTGTTAACAAAAATCATAACAAATCGCCTGAGCCAGAAGTTCGACTTTTATCAGCCAGTTGAACAGGCAGGATTCAGAAAGGGTTTCAGCATAACCGACCATATTCAAACAGTACGCACACTGATAGAAATGTACGGTGTACAACATTCCGCTTCACATGGCCTTTGTAGACTACCAGAAAGCGATCGATCGAGATCTGGGCAGCACCTGCATGTAAACATTGATGAAGACTGGATAACTGGAAAGGATTTCGTGGGGCGGGGGGTCAGGCAAGGGAACACAATTTCACCGAAATTGTTCACCTTGGCTTTGGAGGACGTGTTCAAGTGTCTATCCTGGAGGCTGAAAGGCGTCAACATAGACGGAAAACGTCTCAACCACCTCCGTTTTGAAAATGATATTGTCTTGTTCAGCAACGAGCCAAACGAATTATCAACAATGATTCAAGCACTCAAGGATGTCTCCCAAGCTATTGGACTCAAAATGAACCTTCAAAAGACCAAAATCATGAGTCCAGATTACATTATAGTCACCATTGAGAATCACACTCTGGAGGTAGTAAATCAGTATAACTATCTGGGACATAACATCCAACTTGGGAGAGAAAATCAAACAGCAGAGATCACCCGACGAATCGGCCTCGCCTGGATGGCATTCGGGAACCTCAGCTACATCCTTCGTCAACCGATCATTCCTACAAATCTAAAATGAAAAGTCTATGATACATGCGTGGCGACACTTCGCGGCTGGACTTGAAGTCGGCTGTATCCTAACACATGCGGAAAGTGTCTTTTCCACCCCTGACGACTTGATCGGACTCCTCCGCGTCGTTCGGCCAACTGCCGTCCTGTGGGGAAAGGTGTAACTTTCCGCACTTGATAGGTACCTAAATAATTATTCAAGGCGACTCTATTTGAAGAGTTGACAGCATATTTGATTCGGCACTTTGACTTGACAGATAAAGATGACACGACAAGTACTTTTCAACACTTTTGTTAAAAAGCTAATTTCAACAAGTGATATATTAATTGTTTTCGTAAGGATCTAAAAAGTGTGTTTTAACCTCGGAAGGATATCCGCACTCGCTGTGATAAAATCCTCCTAGGTTGAAAACTAGTACTTCCAAGAGTTGTTATATTATATGATATTTACCTGCTCCTACTTCTACTCGGACTCCTACTCCTCGATTTTGTCCTAGATCTTTTACTTTTATCTGAATAGGGACTCTCGCCCGGAGAGTAACTTTTGCTCCTACTGCGACTTCTGCTCCTGCTAACACTCCTCGATTTGCTCCTACTTCTACTACGACTACGGCTTACGCTTCCGTCGCTTGCATCATCGTCATTATCACTTTCGGTTTTATCCGATTCGTCGTCATTGTTATTTTCTTGATCGGAAGCGTCAGAAACGGTTACAACCTACAGCAAATTGGTTATAATATTTCATGTGCTCAGCTCAAATACATTGAAGTAGTGTACGTCAACAGGAAATTGGCACAAGGGAAGTTCGCCAAAGATATAATACTGCGTGTAAATTACCTAATGCTGTGTCATATTTTATATGTAGCCACCCCATCATTTATAACTCAATTAAAATTTTGTTGCTAAACGGTTCAAAAATTACATTAAATATACAAGGTGTCTCACTGGGAAATGCATTGACCGATATACAAGTATGAAAAACCCACAAATATCTTGCAGGTGGAACGTAGAAAAAGGGATAGACGGATCTGTGTGTTGGGCGGAGAAGGAAATAAGCCGTGATCGGATGTTGCCTAGAAAAACATTTTTACGAGCTATATCGTTCCTCTAATACCCCACTCAAATCAAAACAGTGATGTATTTTTATTTCATAAATTATGAGAATGCTAATTACGTTTAACCTTCATACGGCAAAAAAAAAAAACAGATAAAAATCGTCTTTAAATTTTGATGAATTTATTTCAATACATCAAAAACTGGAATACTTAATATCGGTCTTTTCATAAATAATTACTGTATGTGCCTAATATTGACGTCAACTTTCGGCTTTATCATCAGCTGTCTGTCTGTCAACAGGAATGAGACACTTTCCACCTCGGTATGTAATATACAATGCGCATTGCCAAAATGTGTGCTAATTTTGAAAACTAATAGTCTTTATAACATCTATTATTTGTTGGTTAATTAAAAATCCGCCAGAAAGAATTGATGTATTTGTCTATTATTGTGAAAAAATAATTCGTGTTATAGTATCTCATTGTAAATTAAAAACTTTACGACTAAAATTTAGATAATTCCGGCAGGTTCTTTAGTTGGTATAGCTATTTCCAGCGATAATAATGAGTCGTCCCACCAAAAGAAACATACCGTTTTGCCATCCATCTCCACGTCTTTGCGTTTATTAACATCAAGCCTTGTAGCTATATTATAGATCATCTGCAAGAAGAGAAGTTATGATTAATAGAAAACAAAATATTTCTAAATGAAAGCTGGAGATAAATGTGGGGTTAAGAATTACAGGCCAGTTAAATTATTTCAGGTCACTGAATTTCCAACGGGTGAACTGAAGATGGATATGATTGATTTGGCGGTTTGGAGAGGGGGTAAACAGATTTCTCCAAAGTGATTGATAGGTTTAATCAATCAGCCTCTGATTTCTAAACTTCCTAAAATGGCTGTCTGCAGGACTCTGCTGAGATGGGCGGACTAATATTTGTCTGAGATAAGCCAAATTGTAAGAATGAACAAGGAAATTCAAATGGCATGAGGGGAGCTCTCATCTTGAGCCGCTCTTATTTACCGACTTTAACGATCTTACTGATTATATTGGCCTTGATTTTTTTTAAATATTTGTTGACAACAAGTGGCTCTAGCCCGATTGATGGTTCATGACTTTGGTGTCACTATCAGACACCCACTTTTGTCTCTCATATCCAGAGTATTACAAATAAGGCTCTTTAAATGCTGGACATTGTTATATGTCTAACCTGCGATTTTCAAATGATACTGGCCGTAAGGTTGTTAAAATGTACTTTAGTCCATCCATGAGTCGAATATTGCTCTTCTGTCCCCATACTCTGCAGTGCACATTCACAGATTTCTAAGCTACACAGCTTATAAAAACAAATCTTGTTGAATTTTATTACCTTCAGATTGACTTACAACAGGCGACGGCAAAAGGATTTCAAAATGATATTTAGCATTTTGAACAATTGCTTTGACTATCTGGAGCGACTATAGTCTATTTGGAAATGCTGCGAAGTTGTAAATTATTGTCCGATAGAATCTTATTAAAAAGTATACCGGGGGCCAAAATTAAATTGCTTATTTTATCCTAAAGCTACATACAATAAGCTTTGCCATATCCGAATACACCATAAAATATACAATAGACTTCATTTACATATGATAGTAGAGGCTTTATTATATTAATTCAAAATCCGAAGGTAATAAAAAATCATAACGGTTTAAAGAGCAGTATACCTAAAAATCGAGATTATTATATGAACGTGTAGGATATTAAATTATGAATATTTCCATATAAAATTCATCTACATTTTTGTACGAATTATATTTTTTATCATTGCTTGAAATATGCAGATTACATTGGCCCTTACGGCAAAATAAATCAAAACATTTAAATATCCCCCTTCGAACCTGGGCAAAATCTGATTGAAATATACGCATTTTTGTATTCACCTCGCATTCTCTCCGAAATGAAGGCACAAATGAAAAATTTTTATTCTTGCAAAAAGTTTGCCAAAAGGTGCATGAATACATTTTTTTTTCCTCAAATGGTAATGGAAAAATAGAATTAAATGTAAAAAAGTAATCGCGACCGTCCGATCTCGCGCTTCCCGAGTACTCTCGTATCTCACTTTTCTTCATAGCTTCCTCTCTCTCGCGCCTATTGTACAATACAGTAAGTGCTTTTACACCATTACGGGTTAGAATACTAATAATAATAATAGCTATTATTAATTGAATAAAGTCAATGAAGATATTTTCGATTATACTGAAATTTATTTTCCCTATACGCTGCTAGGTAATAAAGAAGTAGAAAAAAATCATATACTTAATGCAACTGCTCTTAAAAAAAGACTAGCTTTTATTCAGAATAGAAAAACTGAAAATGTAAAAAATCTTTATAAAAACAAAATCTATTTATCGTCAGTGTTCGTATCTTCTTCAGGAATAGACACAATGACTTCAATATTGTCTTCCAGTATTTTTTTGCATGATCCTATGCAACCTATTTAATTTCTTCTACGTGTACAAGCTTTGCTTTCATACAATCTAATAAAAAATTATTTAATTAAGTTTTATTCTGTACCGATTTAATCTAATAATAAGTTCCCTTTTTACATCCAAAACAGTGGAATTTATTTATCCACTGTGATTTTAGTTTAAAAAAAAAACAGTTAACGAACTTTTTATCTGAACGAGCACTCTCATAAAACGAATTTCAAGTTCGCAACTATAGTGGGGGATTTACCAATATTTTTGATAAGAAAACAAATTTCGAGCCAATTGACAACAAATTACTATCCTCTATAGTCACGAAGAAGCTGATACTAGGATTTTGTTGCATTATACTCTCTGCTAAGGATTATATGTATTATTTGACATGCATAGTGGACTCCAATGACACTGATGTACTTGTACTTCTGGTAGATATTAAAAATATATATTTCCAGAGAATTTGGGGTAAAATGTGGAAGAGGAAATTCGGTGTGATATGTGGTCATTCATGACATCAATCTAGAAGAAAAACTTGCAAAAAAATTACCTGCATTTCATGCTCTAACGGGTTGTCATACAACCAGCCAGTTTTCAGGATTAGGAAAAATAAAATGTTGGAAAAAATTATTCCGATTATTTAGACGGTATTGTATCCAGGAATTTTCAGATGGCATGTTCAATAACATAGACAAATTTATCATAAAGTTATTTTCAACAAATCCAAACATTTCGTCTATTAATATTTTCAGGACACTATTGGCCTCTTCATCGCTAATTGAAAAAACTAGCCCCCTACAAAAAATAGATTAAAATTTCGCAGTATGAGAGCACATTATCAAACCACGGTGTGCTTCAGTTCTTTAGAACCAAATCCCCTATTACCAGAGGTGACAGAATGCGGATGGAAATTTGGGGAGGCAGGTGATATCCAAATTATCCCCAATTTTAACAACACCAGCATTTCGTTCGGATGGAAATGTGCATGCGGATGTAAAAAAAGGTAAATTATTATTAGATTAAATAGGTACATAATAAAACTTAAGCAAATAATTTTTTATTAGATTGTATGGAAGCAAGCTTGTAGACGTAGAAGAAATTAAATAGGTTGCATAGGATCATGCAAAAACATTACTGGAAGGCAAGATTGAAGTCATTATGTCTATTCCTGAAGAAGATACAGACACTGAAGATAAATATATTTTGATATTATATTTTTTTACATTTTGAGTTATTCTATTCTGAATAAAAGCTAGTCCTTTTTTAATAGCAGTTGCATTAAGTATATGATTTTTTTCCACTTCTTGTATGTGCATGTATTCATGCACCTATGTATTCTAAATACTTAAGGCAAACTTTTTGCAAGAATATTTTTTTTTATTTGAGCCTTCATTTCGGAGAGAATGCGAGGTGAACACAAAAATTAGTATATTTCAATCAGATTTTGCCCAGGTTCGAAGGGAGATATTTCAATTTTTTGATTTATTTTGCCGTAAGGGCCAATGTAATCTGCGTATTTCAAGCAATGATAAAAAATATAATTCGTACACAAATGTAGATGAATTTTATATGAAAACATTCATAATTTAATATCCTACATGTTCATATAATAACCTCGATTTTTAGGTATGCTGCCCTTTTGCCCGTTATGATTTTTTATTACCTTCGGATTTTGAATTAATATAATAAAACCTTCATTCTGTGAAAATTTCAGCTTGTAACCACGAGGTGCCCACACAAGTCAAAATAAGTTATAAGTAGCACTCTACTATGAAATAAATGCGAACTGTACAGATCTTTGAGCAGTAGTTAGTAGCGTCTCATTAACAACGTTGGAAATGTTTCCTAATATAAAAGCGGTTATTTTGTGGGTATAGAAATACATCGACATTAAGAAACTATAGGTGTATTGGTCTTTCTGAAACTAGACAAATTAGCAGATGTATAATAATTATTCAAAATATATGCTATATTATTGCATCAATTACAATAATACACACGATAATACTACAATAATACGATAATACAAATAATATATTCAATTAAAAAAAAAAATACAAATTGTCATCTGAACAATCGGTTGAGTTGTCACTCTCACCCACATGTATAATAATTGGTTCTACTCTTTCATCAACCATATTGTCAAGCTGCCACATTCGTTTTTCCTCGTTTATTACATGCTCTACACACATTCGCCATTTATCTCAACATGTTTAATAGCTTCGTGAAAGAGTACCTCAACATCCTTCATTTTGCAGCTGGATTTCTGGTGGCAACAATTTTTTTTTTACTTGCGCCCAAACTAACTCTATGGGATTTAGCTCACAGTGGTAGGGCGGAGGTCGAAGTATAACAATACGACGTTTGTTTGCCATTTCGTCGATCATATATCTAGTATGTTTGCTGTATTGAAAAGCTCCTTTTTGACCATGTCTTCTTCGAAATGGATTTTTTTTTCAAAAGCCACTGTTTTATGTCCGGTTTTCGCCAAGCACTTGTTGGCACTTTTTCTATTTTTCTAGAATGTTAGGTTGCATTGTCAAGTGCTATAATAGATCCTGGGGGTAGGAGATCTAACATTTGCTGAAAGTATTCTTCCAATAAATCTGCATTCAAGTCTTCATGATAATCTCCAGTGTGTTTTGACTTAAACGTCAACAGGCCCCCTTCTACAAATCCATTTACACTACAAATATGGACCACAATTAATCTGCTGCCTTTTCCAGATAGAGGTTTGATTCCTGTAGATCAGCCTTCCAACGCAACGCAGTTGCCGGAATCTTCTTATATTTTTGTCACGCCACATCTTGTTTAGTGTATGCCCTTCATTTACCCATGTTTCGTCCAAATAAAATATGTTTCGGTTTTCATTACGATAGTCTTTATCATCCTTAGGTGCTGTCTTCTCCAGCAAATAATTTCATCTTTTTCTATTAAAAGTGATTTTCATTTTTGTGTATCCCATTCAAAATTCATTTCTTTCAATGTTTTCCATAATTTGTCTCTACTTATTTAAGAACAATTTTCGTCATTTTTGAGTGTGATATGAATTTTATCTAACGTAGGGATTTCCTTGTTTAAGCAAAACGAATGAACTGCTCGTCTGATTTCTCGTTTTTCATTTTCATCCATAACAATTTTTCTCCTTCCAGATGGTGTTTTTGGAGCCTTCATACAGCCACTTGTTGATTCAATCTTATATATAGATGTTAGCCCGACTCCTGTCATTTGCGAACACATTTCAACAATTTTAACCACACCAGAACTAGGCTGTTGATGTTTAAGGGCATTGCACACATTTAAAATAATTTTCTTCTCGTTAACTGATAAAGGCTACTTAGAAATTCTCTTCACTGGGGAAAACTGAGAATTTGTTATTTTTATAGTTTTCGGTATCAACCGGTCTCAATCGTCTTACAACAAATACTTATACAAGCTAAGGGCCGGACATATCCAATAGGCACATCATAAATAATAATTTTCAGGTATGATCAGGTACAAAATATGCAGGTGGATAAAATAAGTAATTCAAGTAAATTATGATATTAAATAATATGTAATATTTTGATTTTAATATTTTCATATTTACGAGGTATTTTCGTAGAGTGTTAGATTTTTAACATCTTGACTTAAGGAACGCCCATGGAAAATCTGTTAAGATTCTATCAGACAATAATTTACAACTTCGCAGCATTTCCAAATATACTATAAATAGAATTATTTTTTTTAGCCCTCCTCATATCAAGGTTCATAGAACAAATTACGAGCTATATGCCACTATTCATAGAATGCTGCAGCTAGTTGATAAACACAAATAACCAAGTGGAATATATTTAATTCTCAAGTCAATATTAATAAATGAATGATCTAGAAAATTGATTAACACTAATTGTGTCCTTAACTTTAATTGTAATAATTGTGTTCGTTTCTATAATAAATATTACTATATATATAGTTAATGGGCTTTGCTCATGAATTAATAAAATAAAATAAAAATAAATAATATAATTTGATATATAAACTAATAGTGTGTTCCAGATTACCTGTGGTGGTTCTTCAACTTTCATTTTCTTATGATAGCTTTGCTCTTCCTCTTGCTTTCGTTTTAGAACTCTCGCTAAATGTCTTCTCTCGCGTTCAGCTTTGGTTCTTTCCTTTAAGCGCGCTATTTCTCTTTCTGGAAGTGAAGCAAAATTATCTATTACTATGTACCAATGAATTAATCCTTGGTACGTCAATGTCTTTTAAATTTTGCTGTGATCATGTTAGTTATTTTGTACATTTTATATAATATTAAGGTCTAAAATTTATATATTAAGTATTCGCATGTAATCCATATTAGTAAACATTAACTCATTAATAATACTAGGGATAATTAGTACACTGCTTTTAGCTGCTTCAAAATAATTTAATGATATTTTTCTCTACATATGTGTCGGCTTGATGAGGCCTTTATCAAGAGAAGTTGTATACTAAAATCTAAAATTGTTATACCCTACTAAACCGTCTGAGGGTATTTTGTTTTTATTGCACTGTCAACCATGCAGGTGTTTAAAGAGCAGGTCAGTTGGTCGTTCGTATTTATAACGTCTGTTTTTTTTGTGACTTTTGGATTTCTAGGTACTCCAAAAGATTCCGCCTTTTGCTTTTTGTTTCCGTGTGTAAAAGTTTGACATTATTCGTATCTATAAAATGGTTATTTTCTATACAATGTTTTGCTAATCCAGAGTTTTTAATATTATGTAAAATCGTTTTTTGTATTCTTTAATCCTAATATTTAAATTTTGACCAGTTTGTCCTACGTATACAACTTCACAGTTCACACAATTTATTTTGTAAACACCAGATTTCGATTTGTCAATTTTGTCTTTATTGTTTATTAGTCTTCTCCCTACATTATTCTTATTAACCTGAATTGTTTTACAGCCAAATTTATTTATTTTTTTTTGAACCTTTATCATGTAATTTTCGGAATATAATTGATAAATTTAAACGGCTCCTTTTCTAATTCTATAAAATGTTCTTCCGTTTTTTCTTTATTAATTTGTCAATCAAAGCAATCTTAAAACCGTTATTAATTGCAATCTGTTTGATAATGGATACTTCTTTTTGGAAACTCGCCGAGTTTAGGGGAAAGCTGAAAAGTCTATGGATGAGACTATGAAAAGCAGAAAGTTTTACTTGCCAAGATTGGTTAGAGTCTTTATGAATTATTGCATCTGTTGTTGTTGTTTTCCCATATATATCAAATTTAAACGAATCTCTTGTCTTTGTAATCTTTATGTCTAAAAAGTTTAAAATATTGTTAGATTCTTTTTCCATGGTAAATTGAATTCTATTGTTTACGGAATTTAAAAATGTTAAAAAGGCATCTCAATTTCTGTTGGTTCCTGTAAAGATGCAAAATATGTCATCCACATATCTACCCCAAAAAAATATATTTCTGATTAATGAATTGTTGGTGCTGAATAAATGCTGTTCAAAATCAGCCATAAATATCTCGGCAAATAAAGGTGAAATTAGAGAGCCCATTGGTAAACCATTAATTTGTTTGAATATTTCATAATTATACTGGAAATAATTTTAATCTATACATGTACGAATTATAGATTTGATATCGCTTTTTTCTTTTACTAAATTATCGGAGTTATCTCTATTTACTCCAGTAATATTAGGCCCGAAAAAGCAGCATCTGCTAAAAAAATGCAAGTGAGCTTTAATTTTGTTTACACCTTTATTTTGACTTTGTGAGCAATGTCTGAAAAGTCCCCATAAATATCGCGCTTGCGTTTTTAGTTATTTCAGGTAAAAGGCCATAAAACTTTTATTTTCTTAAATATCTCGCTTTCCGTAAATCGTAGGACTTTTTGGGTAATTACAAAAAATAAAGAACAGGGAGTTCTCTATAAAAAAAGGTTATATAAGTTCTTTCCGTAAAACCAACGATTCATTAAATAACATGACTAAATTATGCTGCAATGAGCGCAACGCAGTATGTCTCTATACAAACGATTACGTGATGCCGCGGTTAACTGTAAATACATTTAAAATACAATATGATGTATCGAAATGCGAAGTTACCTATTGTTAAAATAACGCCCGATGTCATAATAGTATATTATGATATAAGTGTATAAGAGGGCCTTTAAAGCACGCGCGACATATTTCATATTTGTAAGTCGCAAGGGCTTTAAATGGCTCTTATACACGCATATCATACGCTATTTTTTATTATGAATGCATCATAATCTCAAAAATCTTTTAAATATAAAACTTAAGGGATATATTGACGAATATATTAATCTGTCACATTTGACATGATCAAATGTTTCTATAGCAACCTTTAAAAAAGTAGGCGCATCATAAACATCATTTTAAGCACGCTGCAGCGTGCGATAATCGTTGATTATGATGCATGCGTAATAAAATAACTATTTATCACCACATTATTTAACCTTGAGTTCAAACTGTCGTCCCTCGTCTGCTGGTATAACCTGAGACTGATGCTCTTATTCAGTATTCAACAGACAATGCAGGTATCAATATCTCCACAATAGACGGCCACAACACACTTCACATTACGGGACTTATTAAAATAGTAACTACAAGCATCCCCATTGCTTCTGAAGAAGCCATAAATAAATCTACGACGATGCCTCCTGCTAAAGAGTTAGCTGCTGTCACACACGTGCCACTTCAAAATTGTAGTGCAAGAAATTGATTGTGACCAAAGTGCGGAGCCAATACATATAGCTGATTTATTATGGATGTATGGTAAATTCCAAGGTTTTCCGGGACTCCCAGGATGGAATGGATTCATGGAGTGTCTTACTCAAAATAACAAAAACTTTTCACAATCTCGAATTATTTTTCTGCCATTTATTCAGCACCCGGCAAGCAACTGCAATACAATTTATACGACACTAAATTGTGCCATGGAAAATGCACGGCTGCACAAACGCCAAACTTGTATAGTTACATTCGATCAGCCACTATATATGAAAGCTCCTGAAATTGTTGCTGCTTCTTTAGCTGGATCAGATATGTCAAAAGTTATAGTAAGACTTGGAGGTTTCCATCTGCTTTTATCATTTCTTGGATGTATTGGATACATAATGGCTGGAAGTGGCATCAAGGAAGCTCTCAGCGTTATTTACGCTCCTAATTCCGTTGATAAAATGGCAAGTGGTAACGCGTTTAGACGAGCTATCAGAGGTCACACATTACTTCTTAGCGCTTTGTTAAGCATTTTTAAAGGAATGGAAATAGGCTATGATGAAAAAGACGTTCTCAAAAATTACATTAAAAATATATTAACTCGAGAAATATCGTATGAAAACGTAGACGAAAATCTCGGTGTTTTAAAATTATTAAGGGAACAATTCATTGACAAATTAAATGAAATAAAAAGTCAAGATCCCACGTCGCAATTATGGGTACAATACATTGATATGGTATGTATAGCAAAAGAGATCATCCGTGCTGAGAGGTTAGGAAACTGGAATGGACAACTAAACGCTGTGAAGAAAATGCTTCCTTATTTCCATGCTGCGGGGCATTTCTTGTACGCTAAGACAGCGCATTTGTACCTTCAAGATATGCTAGAATTACAAACGAATATGAACCAGCAGGAATTTGAAATATTTTCCAATGGATTTTTCACGATTCGACGGTCAAACAAGTTCAGCTGCGGAACCTGGACTGACATGAAAATGCTTGTTGATGCAAGAGATTCAAGCATTAAGAGAGATAATGCAGACGTAAAAAAAATGGTTGACTGGTTTAATTCTTATAATCCTTTTACAAAAACAAATCAACTTATATCGCTAGCTATGGGTGTGGTCGGAACTGAAAAAATAAACTGTTACGATGCATACAAAATTGGACTTCAGACTTCATAGTTGCTGGGCTAAAATTTAGTGAAATAAAATTTAAACGTGCAAACAGAGTCCTTCCGCTTTTGTGACTCAGCAGCTCTATTAAAGTTCATGACGTAAACGTTGCTGTAGATCCTTTGCTGCTCTTTCAAAGAATCAGTTTGTACACGAAATTTGACAAAAACCTGAAAGAATATATGCAGTACGAGTCAAGTCCTTATCCTACAGCACTATTTGATAATGCAGGCATGCGGAAAACTGCTAATTCGATGCTCTATAAATGCTGCGAACCTCGGTGTGATGAAATACTAGCTGATAACGTTGCTTACGTCATTGATTCCTGCTGCACCGTGTAATATGGCAAAAAGATGATACTTTTGAGTGAATAATTAAAATATATATTGATTATATACAAGAACACTTTGGCTCTGACATTACGGTTGTCTTTGATGGATACAGTGACAATAGCAAGAATATAAAAACACTGGAACCACTTCGACGAAGCGCTTTAATTTCAGGATCCGTAGAGGTCATTTTTGGTGAGGCAATGCAAGTGACACTTGGCCAAGAAAAGTTCCTATCCAATCACTCAAACAAAACTAGATTAATATCAATGCTAATGTATAAACTACAATCTGTCAACATAGCTGTAAAACGAGCTAGAGACGACGCCGACGTTTTAATAGTAGAGACGGCACTTGAGAAATCCCAACACACATTTATCGTTGGGGAAGATGTAGATCTCTTAGTTTTTCTAATAGGACGTGCTCCTTCAAACCAGGATGTTTTCTTGTTTAAACCAGGGAAAGGGAAAATAACATCAAAAACATACTCTTCTTCTAACCTAAATAAGTATCCAAATTGTAAAAAGCATCTGTTGTTACTGCATGCAATTATTGGCTGCGATACAACCTCTGCGCTTTTTAATAAAGGAAAAATAAAAGTTTCTAAAATGTTCGAGTTGCTTCAATTTGCGGAAGTGTTTAAACAGGAAAAAAGTACAGTAGAGGTGTTTGTGGAAAATGGATTACGCATTCTTTGGGTAATCTATGGAGCCCCTAAAACAGAATTATCCATTGGAAACTATCTATACATGACATTTGCGAAATCAACAAGACTTAACACCGCAGTGAAATTGTCGTCACTCCCTCCTACTGCCGCAGCTGCATGTCAACATCTAAGTCGAGTGTATTATCAAGTACAGAGTTGGCTTGGTAATTACTTAAATCCTGAACAATGGGGATGTACGTTAAATAATAATATTTTGGAACCAATTAGGACTTTATTGCCACCTGCACCAGGTGTACTTTTATTTGCAACTGTACTAAAGGATGTAACACAAATTGCGGGTGCAGAAAAGTTGGACTGTCCTGTTCAATACTTTGCAATCATTGGCACGGTCAGTCATGTCTCAACGCAAATGTCGATTGCGTTACCGAAGAAACCATTCACGATGAAGAAGATAATCAGTTTGAGCCAGTTGACCTATTGACACAAAATATAACAGAAGAAAAAGAAAATGTTGGGGAAGACGACGAAAATCTGGAAAAGGGGACAAAGGACAACAACTTGGAGGAGATATCAGAGGACGAAGACGTGGAAGAGAGGACAGATGACGAGAATGAGGATGAGCGGTAGAAGTTACAAAATCAAGCAAAATCATGAATTAGGCCTACTGGGGAAACCATGTAAAAAAACGCGCATTGCATCCTGCCTCTGGGGTGTTGTGGAAACGGATGTACTGTTACCCTGTGTTTTCCTGACGTATAGTGTGAAAAAAGTTAGTTTTACGTAAAATATATATGTAACACTTTTTGAAGAGAATTTTTTAATCTCTATTTTCTTTAATAGCCAAAAAAGTCATAGGGCATACAGGAAACAAAATATTTGCGAAAATCCAATTTGTGTGACATTTGACCTTGAATAACTTGAAACGCAAACAAGATATCGCTGGGGACTTTTGACACATTATTAGTATAATAAAAGTAAAGGTGTATGTCGAATTTCAGCTCACTTGGATTTTTTTCGTAGATAAATTCTTATATGACGTCCGTTAATAATAAGTGAAAGTTCGTTTAACGGTATGGAGCTAAACAGACTCTTCACATCAAAGGAAACCAATATTGCATTATTTGGAATTTTTAAGTTTTTGACTTTATCAATGAATTCAAAGGTGTTTTTAAGTGCATAATTAGAATCGAATTTAATGAATTTTGGTAAAATATTCGTAACGAATTGACGTAATTTGTAACATGGAGCATTCACATATGATACTACTGGTCTAACTGGGATATTATCCTGCACCATGAATTTTAGGTAAGCCCTAAAAAATGGATTCATTAATTTGAGAAAAATTTGTGAGTTATCAGGTAGTACAGAATTGTTATTTTTTAATAATGAAATAATTTCATTATAACAATATAACAATTCTGTACTACCTGAATGGTAGCTACTCCACTTTAAGTATTTTTTTTTGGAATCGCATGTCATATATAGATCATATTTATGTGATTTCGTGACGTTGTCAAATACAGCCCTGTGGTGAGTGGTCCACAAGCACACTAAGTTTTTTTAACAGTACATAGCTGCTATGTCAAGTCTTTATCGAAATTACCTGCTTCCAATAGTTTTTCCTTTCTCTGCTCCTGTTCAAGTTTTTCTTCTTCCGTCAATAATATCTCGACATCTTTGTCCTTCCTATGTTTCCTCTCTTCAGTAGTAATATTTATTATTTCTTTAACATAACTGCCTGCCTCACCTAAAATAGGACATTTTTTACAATAAAAATATTTGCAGAACTAAACATTTTATTGCTTTATCTATATGCTCTCTCTATGTGGCTTTTTAAGATATACATTTGTTAACAAATTCAAGTTTTGAATAAAAAAATTTAAGATCTTACCTTCCAATGGATCTTCAGAGTTGTTGTCGTGATGCTCCCTATATCTTCTTTCTTTGCGGCTTCCTTTCTCATGCCTATGACCGTCTTCACTTTTGCGTTTCTCAATGAGCCTATAAAAAATGAAAATAATTTTTTTGTGGCACATCATAATATAATTGACTAACATACAATTTTATAAGCATTCTAGGAATCTACATACTTAATATTTTATACTATGCATGCAAACTCCTAATAGAAAATGAAATATGTCACAAAAATATATTTTCATTTTTGTAAATAAATACAAACCTCAACTCTGAAGTTAGTCTAAAAAAAGAATAACAGAAACAAACAACATTAAAAAGTGAGAATATAAAGTATTTAGTGCTATTGTACAAATTGTGAGAATTGTAGGGATAATTAAAAATCCTACCTCTCTCTAAGATCCGCTAGTGCCTTACTAGCTCTATCTCGCTTTTCATCATCATGCCTTTCCCTTTTGTGTTTGTCATGTGAATCTTTGCTGTGACTTCTTCTAACCTAAAAAAATCATACTCATTAAAATTAGGTGGTAAGATGTATGTACTTGGACGCAATTGCCAAATTAGGGCTGCTATTAACACTGAGATGAACACACCTCTATACAATATTCTTTATTTACTCAATGGTCATGTTGTATTATGAAACAAAAATCATTAGAAAGCTAGTTAAAGCTGGTAAAAGAAGCAAATCAAATTTGTATTTTCCAAGAACCAAACCTAACAAAATGGTTATGCACAATATAAATACAAACAAACTGTTTTAATAAATTCATACCTAACTTATGTAATCAAATTATATTAATGACATGACCATCCGTGAAGTAGACCATAATAAGAGATAATTAGGATCGCCACTTTATAATGTTCGTGCTCATTACAATAACTTAAAAAGTAAATTAAGTAGATGCCTTAGTAATTTAGAATTTATGCTTTGTAATAGGATCAATTCTTGTAATAGATCTATAAAGTCCAATAATTAAAAAGGGAATTTAAACACACTTAAGAAAAACAATAAGTGTGCAAACTAAATATGGATAGTCGAAATTAATGAAAATTGCTCTTAATGGCAAATTAAAAAAGCACTAAATATAAGTCGTGGAAATTAGACATTTGGCTATCAAAACGAAATATAATTTTATTGTCCAAAGATAATTCTTATTGTTCAAAATATATTCCCCACAATATAGTAAGATAATGCATAATATTATGATAAAATGTGAATAAAAAAATACACAGTTGTCAAAATATGTCATGAAGTATGAAAGAATGTCAAAGGCTTACAAATCAATGACACACCAAAAAATAACAAATAATTTAAACAACAAATAAAACATTAAAAGAACCTTTAAGTACATTGAATTTATATAAAGTAACACAACTCAAGCAAAACAAAAATAAATAATAAATATAAAACTTGAGAAAAAATGGTAGAACCCAGGTACTGTAAAACCGCGTGACTTTG
>MU182145.1:0-26327 GCA_016904865.1 Pissodes strobi
AGGCCGTCAGATGCCTTTCGAGGCCGCTTTGCTTTTAGCTTTCTAGACTGGCTGAGCATTATAAGATCCTTAACACAAATAGAGCACTATATAAAAATCGGCCTCTCCTGTTGGTCGATCTGTATGGCCCTCCGCTCGCTTCGCTCGCTACGGGGGCTCAAGAAAAGGAAACTAACCAGGTGCTAACCCAAACTAACCCAAGACATACCCAAAATCAAGAAAAAACTGTTTAGAAACATAATCTTTAAAAAAAAATAAAATAAAAAGCAACGGGGTTTGAACCCAGGCCGTCCAGGTGAGACCCAACGATCTAAACCTCTACACTACGAGAGCTCTTGACAGAAAATGATTGCATCACGAAGACATATTGTAATACGAGATGAATCGACGAATAGGAGAGGTCGATTTTTACATAGTGCACTATTTGTGTAAAGGATCTTAAAATGCTCTGGCTGATGCAGTGGATAAATGTTGTAACAAGAGATGGCGCTAGTAGTATCGCCGAGGTTTTAAAGTTTCTTCGGAATGTGAGCACAGTGGCGTGGAATGTTAAAATTGTACAAAATTAAATCGTTAGATTTGAAGAAGTGTTCAAATGGTTTTTGAACAAGTTGGAGTTCTCAGCATCATTCGATACCATAAACCAACGGGCACTTATTGCTAAAATCCACCAGACCACAAAGGACTTCCAGCTCGGCCTCTATTATTATTAAGACAGATTTGCAGAGCAGAAAATTGTTTATAGTTTTGAAGAATGACCATAAAAACGAACGACAGCAGAGTAGCATCTTGGCCACAATGTTACAATCTAGGAGATCTCTTCTGAGCTAAAGAAAGAACTTCTTGCTGGACATCTACAGCCATACACAACTTGGAGGATCTTAAACAGACTGTGAACTGATACAACTGGCTGTCGTGTTAACCTTATGAAGTGGAATATTCCTGTGGAAAGTGACCTGTGCGAGTGCCAGTGCGAATAAATACAAACCAGCCGACATATGCTAAACTGCCTCAACCTTTAAACATCCGGCAGAATGGGCTACCTGTACCTGGCAAATGACTATATAGTTTGACGACGTTCGGAAACTATGCCTCGCTTCGCTTGCCAAGGAAGTTCTTTAATCGGCCAATAAAGGAGACCAGAAGACCTGACTCTTACCAGCTCCCTTTCTCAAATGGAACAACGATGATAGTTTTGTGGGGCACCTGGTATTTCCTCCCTCTCACGCCAGATGTGAATGGTATTTCTTGAAGGATGTCAGAACAACATACACACATGTATCCTCTTTGCTTAGAAATCTTATTTAGATTTGTATCAGCCTCAGAATATTGTTAAAAAGGCAATTGCCCTTGGTAGGAAGTAGTATATTTTACCTTTTCACAAAAACTCAAAACGTGTTATCCATCTTGATGTACATAATGTTGGATAATACGTTTTTATCATATTTAGATCATCATAATGCATAAAACTTTTTAAATACATGCATTTTACATAAATAAATTTCGAAAATCCCTAAAAATTAAAAAATTATATATTTTATACAATGCATACATTTAAGAGGAGATAGTGCTAAATGAAACTATTCCGGACAGTATTAAACGAAAAGCAAAAAACTATGAAGATAAATAGAAAATTTTACTTGTATTTCAAAAAAAAAATCCTTAATCTTCAAATATACTGTACGATATAGGAGCATGGAGTAAATTAATCAAAGTTTTGTCTCAAAGAAATAAAATTAATTTTTCCAATGCTTATAAAATTTATATATGTTACATTGATTTTAATTGTTTATAAATTTCATTCATTAAACTCAAATATCTGGAAGCGATTGGACTTTAAATCACATTACGTGAGATTACAAATTATTGCACTTTTTTGGATTTTCATTAGAAAATGACTTTACAAAATGCTAATGCTAACACCTCCATTAGTTTCCAAACTATTTTACCTGAGCATATACAATTTTGCCTGCTAACAGGGCCGGCGCTAGGGGCTAGCAAGCCGAGCCCCTGCCCGGGGCGGCAACCTTAGGGGGCGGCAAATGGGCTGTAAAATTAACTAGTTTATGAATAAAATTAATAAATCAAGGTTTATTTGAACACATGACAAATTAATAGGTGGAATTTTAATAAAATTTACTTTTAATATGTTTTACGAACTTTTAAGTATATTTAGGTACCAACTCACTTCAAAAATCCTCAAGCATGAGAACGACATAAGAAGGTTGAGATGTGTGCTTCATTGTAATTTGGTACTAAATCTTAATTGTATCAATCCAATAAGTAAGCTCTTGCAGACAAAACACTCTGACTTTCCATCTGCTATGGAACTCTTGAAAAATTGTAAAGATTTTTTCAAGAATCTTAGATCGGACACGGCCTTTATTGAAATGCTCGAGAAGTCGCCGACGAAATTGACATACCGGCTAATTTTGAGCTTACCCAGCCACGTCATAGAGTTCGACGAAGAAATGTTAATTTTGACTATGAGGCACGAGATGATCCTATAGAAGATCCTAGTTTGAAATATAAGGCAGAAATTTATTTTTTCGCATTAGACCAAGCTATCAATGCACTTGAATCCAGGTTTGATTTGATCAGTACCCACAGCAACTATTTTCAGTTTTTATAAAATATTTATGATTTAAAAGATACCCCTCAAAGCTATTTACTAAAATATTGTAAAGAGCTAGAAATAGTGTAAACTGATGGGGATTCATCAGATATAAACGCACTGGACCTGGCAGACGAGATAGTATCGGTCTTGGCTTTAATAAATAAAAAAAAAATCCATCGATATTTTTAAATTCGTTTCGAAGCTGGATCTTGCTCCAAATCTCGGTATAGTTTTAGGAATCTTGCTTACTCTCCCAATAAGTGTGGCAAGTGGAGAAAGAAGTTTCTCCAAATTAAAGTTAATCAAATTTTTTTACGCTCTACAACAAAATTATCAAAACATTCTCAAAATTAAAAGTGAGAAAAAAACACATGTAAGTTTAACTGTATTTCTAATAATTATGTTTTTATTTTTAGTGGTTCTATAATTTGTTTTACTATTTTTTTTAATATATGCATTTTGTAATTATATACTAGATTTGTGTCTTTTTTTCTTTTCTGTGCAACCATAATTTCAATTTAGTGCCAAAATCATAAATCAAGAAATTGGTATTTTTGGCAAAACAAAACTTCAGCAGTTTTAGTAGCAATTTTTTGGCTCATTCTTTATTTTACCTACTACTAACCGTGGGAAGGGTTTATCTTTTAAATTTTGTTATAAAGGGGCTGCATTTTACCTTTTTGCCCGGGGCGGCGAAACTGCTAGCGCCGGCCCTGCTGCTAATATAACTATTCTGAATTCAATTTTATAAAATTAGTTCATTGAAACGAGCAATTAAAGTGAATAGGTTTGAAATAAAATAATTTGTATAACATTATTTTTTATTTTCAAATAGAACCTTCATAAATACTAAATTTGGATCAATTAAAAAATGCTATTTTCAAAACGTAGAAGTAAATTAAATTGTCCAAAAATATGACAGCTAAATTAAAATATTTCGAATTTGATTAAAAAAAAATGTTATTAAAAACTATGTAACTTAAACATGTTTTACAAGTCAAACCTCTGATCATTAATCCTTATATGCGAAACATTGTTCTTGCACAGTGTTAGATATTTAGAGTTTTAACTTTTAATACCACTAGGACAATCTAAGGTGGTGATGAAATCTAGGGTTCTTTCTATAGGAAACATGAAATGTTTCATAGGAAAGCACACGGCTGGGGAATGCTTGCTTTTTAAACTTAAATATATCGATCTTATATAATTCAATATAACTTTTCTACAGAGAACCAAATTATTAATTATTATGGAAATGCCTACTGCTTTAATTCTCCGCTAACCGAAACTAAGGGTGAAGATTCCTTTAAAACTCATTATTAACAAAGTTTTAACTAAAGTCAAGTATAAGAAAAATTTTATTACAGGTGCATTTTATATTTTAAATTACTGGGTAACCCAGATTTGTAAGTCACAAAATGGCACTATAGAGTTTTTATACCTATATTGTATTACCAATTTATAAAAAAATATTTGTTAATTTGCAATTTACCTTATGGTAAATAGAAATCTGGTCTACGTCTGGGATGTACCAGTTTGTGGAAGGTAACTTTTTGAAGTGAACTTTACTAGACAGTAAAGGTAAGCGCGCGCAGACACGTGCAGATCGCGTCCCACTCATCGCAAGAAACCATATTAATAAACATTCTAAGCAATAATGTAAATGAATCTGTGCTCACTAGATAAGGCTGCACGCCTCGTATTGACGGAACTTCGGCTAGCATTCAAAAAAGGAAAAAATAGAGGAGAGGCGAATGTGCTCGGGTGCATTTTAAGATCCTTGACAGGCGTAGACGACTATATCAAAATCGGCCTCTCCTATTGGTCGATCCGCATGGCCCTCCGCTCGCTACGGGGCTCAAGAAAAGGAAACTAACCAAGTGCTAACCCAAACTAACTCAAGACATACCCAAAATCAAGAAAAAAACTGTTTAGAAACATAATCTTAAAAAAAAAGCAACGGGGGTTTGAACCCGTGCCGTCCAGGTGGGACCCAACCATCTAAACCTCTCGGCCACGAGGGCTCTTGCGACAGATTGATTGCATCACGAAGACATATTGTAATACGAGATGGATCGACCAATAGGAGAGGCCGATTTTGATATAGTCGTCTACGCCTTAAGATGCTGCTCGGGCGATGCGTGCTGATGAGCATTTTAAGATCCTTTACTGTCCTACGGAACTATGCTATATTAACCGCTTTTGATTGGTGTGTTAACTTCACTTTCACTTTATCTACGTTCTAGTCAATTTATTCCAATAGGTCTAGTAGTGTAGTAGTCAGATCCTGAGTTTGTGGTGTGGACAACCGGTGTTCGGTGGCAAGACTTTTTTTTTTGTTTTGTTAAGGTTATGTTTGTTTCTTTTTGTAAATTTGGGTTAGTTTGAGTTAGTTTTGTTTGGTTGCGCCCCGGAATGAGCAAAGCAAGCGAAGGGCCTTGCGTGAAAAGTTAACAGTACTCTAAAATGACTCTAATCCACCAATCAGAAGCGGCTAATATAGCATAGTGTCGTAGTACTGTAAAGGATCTTATAACGCTGCTGATGACACGAATAAGAATTCCGTTTTGTGAGTACAAGATTTAAGTATTTGATTCTCCACCAAATCTGAAAACAAAGAGTGAAATTCCCCCAAAGCGAACCGCTTTTCACACAAATATTGTGAATCCATGCTCTTTTTTCCGCTTAATGATTATTTTGTCTACCCCATGCAACATGTAAAAGCCAAACGGCGATCGCGATTTTTGCGATGCGGGTATAATGGGTACACCTCGAAAAAAATCTGTCAATGCTATGATACTTGCGGCGCGTGTCAGTGCGCGCTTCCTAAGCTGGTGGATGTGTTACGCGTACGCGAACGAGAACCCAAAATAACCCATACTACTGTATTCAATTTATCATGTTCCCTACAAAATACGTAATTCCTGCAATCATCAGAAAACCATTTCCTCATCACAGTTAACCCTTCTTCTTTTTATTTTAGATCAGCGCCAGTTTCGGAGCGCCATGTCCGTTGCCGCCCCCCAACCCCTCCCACCTCTCCAAGAAATATCATCTGTCAGTGAAGCGACGTTTGAGCGATGCGTGCGGAGTGGTAGCACCAAATGTTCGAAGACCAAGCATAAGAACTGATTTAATGATCATGCGGACTAAAACATATAATTGCGGAGAGGGCGGAAACGCCAATAGCTCCCCCCTTAATTGGAGGAGAAACAATAATGGTTCGTGTGAGTTGCAGTGAGTTTCGTGAATGTGTGTAATTAATATTTAATCTGGGCAAGACAATTCATGCAAATGAGATGGAGAAGTCTAAGAATCTCTACCAAGAAAATCCTTTAAAAATGTAATCCATCAGTTAATTGGTCGGTTATAAATTTCTTAAAATCTTTAAAATTTAAAAAGTTATGGAGTTTGTTGCTGCGTTGCTTCATGCAATTAAACATTTATTAAAACCATTAGAGGCAAGCTAAGGATCCCAAAACTAATTTCCCAAACTTCGTATATAAGTCCAAACAAGACTGTTGTCGTCTCGAATCAATTGCAACAAAAATTTTATTAGTTTTTGTTATTTGTCTCCTTACATTGATTATTGTATCTTTAGCATTTGCTTTACTTTTTTATTCGAAAGTAGTCCAAAGGATCAAAAAGTAAAGATGTGATATTATTCCAGCCAATCCGTGGATAAAAGAAAATTACGGTCTCCTGGATTCGAATTAATTATTAAGATGGTCGCATTTTTTAAGCCCAACATATTTGTCTGTCAGTTTGTAAGTTTATTTTGTGACGAGACTCTAGCAATAGGGCGTAATTTTCGATGCCACATGCGCAATGGCGAAACAAGAATAATAGGTATTATTATGGCTTTGCATGGCCCTCCGCTCGCTACGGGGGCTCAATCAAAAAACTAACCACAACTATCCCAAGGCTAACCCAAGATTAAGAAAAAAAGGTAAATTAATAAAAAATAAACATAACCTTAAAAAAAGGTACATAAAAGATCTGTCGCGGCCGACGGGAATCGAACCCGCAGCGCAGGAATAACAGGCAAGCACTCTGCCTACTACACCTCCGAGGCGTTGAAGAAGTTTTGCTCGAACGTAAAGACATGGATAATTTCGTTCTTGTTTCGCCATTGCGCATGTGGTATCGAAAATTACTCCCAATGGATAGATGCTTTTTATTTCGTGGAATAACTTTTCTTTATTTTGTTGCTTTTGAGTAGTTTAGTTCTATCATTTAGTTTTTGTTGAACTGGAAATCCATCAAAATCCAAGATTTGTTATTTATCTTTTGTTGAGCTGTAAATTAAATCACTTTGTTTTTATCCGTTGTTAGGTTAGTCTGTTTTTCTGTCTATAATCGTTTCAACTGACAAGAGAAGTTTAAATGTGGTGATAATATTATAGTACACTGCTACTTCAAAAATCTTTAAGTAATAATTATTATGGCTTTATAAATTTATAGATAAAAACACAAATCATGGCATGTTTAAGACAACCTTCTTAATTTTCCTTTGCAAAATTAACATTATTTAACGCATTTACAAAATCTATATCATTATAAAAATTTGTTAACGAGAGCAACGAGACTTAGAGCGTTTGTTTACTATTTTAATCCATTCTCTCTGTTCGGGGCACAATTCAAGCTATCAAAAGAAGTAACATATCTAGGAATCATTCTAGACAAGAAGCTTAACTGGCAACGCCACAGATCTTAAGTATGAGAAAGCTGTCCGAGCCTTTTACCAGTATGAGAGCGATAGGTCGACATAGGGACTGTCACCTAAAATCACATACTGGATATACCTATCTGTCGTCAGGCCTATGTTTGCATATGGCGCACTAGTTTGGTGACCACAATCAGGAAAAACAACAGCTCAAGCCAAAATGGCCCGCCTCCAAAATTTAGCATGCACAGCTATCACTGGAGCAATGAAAACCACTCCCACTAAGGCAGTGGAAGTACTTTTAAACCTGTCTCCGTTAGATATTTTCGTGAGGTAACCGCAGTACGCTTGAACTCCACGGGTACGTGGAGGGTAAAAAGCTGGGGACCTCGACACGCAACAGCTCTAAACGAGGCATACCACATACAGCCAGCTATGAGAGTGCGCACAGACCTTGTGGTCATAAATTATTTTCGACAAACGGTTCAAAATCGAACTGGACTCAATAAATAATCTGTCACAAACTTATTACATCCACATCTACACGGATGGATAAAAAGAACCTCAGGAGACGAGAAGCTTGATGGTTAAAGAGTGCATAAAATCACTAAACCAAATATCTGCAGAAAACAGAGTAATCATCGCCTGGAAAAAAGGGCACAACAGAGACCTTGGTAATGAAAGAACAGACACTCTTGCCAAGAAGTAAAAACCCAATTGGTTCAGAACCAATACTACCAGTCACCATGAACACTGTTCGCGAGAAATTAAAAAAAAAATAGCAATTCGAGAATGGAGCACCACGTGGAAGACGGCAGAAGGGCTTGCCACTCTAGAGCAACACTAACAGGTCCTGGTAAATGCAAAACTAGATATTTAGTACGAAACATTAATTGACTAACATGATATCCAGATCTAACAGAGCATATTTGAGACATGACGGGAGAAACATTCGTAGTCGAGTTCCTGCTTCGATGAATGAGGAGAAGCGCTGGTTCGAGCATGGGAACAGATCAATCAATTCCATATCTCACCAAAACAATGCCAACGTACACGAAGCCAGTTATTCGTCAGGAACATGCCTGTTATTGAATTTTTTACCTTTGCTTGAGTATTAAAATTTGTGTTTGACCATTATTGTATTATGACAGTTCTTATATATTTTGTAAACTACTAAAATAGAGTTTTATCCACAATACCAAAACATAATTTTTGTACTCGGCGCACCTTTCACTAATCATATTAGCATCATAAACTTAAAATCTAACTCTATTTTATATTAACTGTTTGCTTAGTCAAGCGAAACCAAAACGAACCAATCCTGTGATCCTACTAGTCACGCTCGACCAACCAATGCAAAGGATAATACAAAATAGACTCTCTATTTATATTTAAACTATTGTTACATTTAATAATTTCCATACCTTCCTATGCATCTAATAATCTTCTATGCTTCTATCAGATATATTAAGAATTAATTTTGAATGCTTAATGCAATTCTATGATTATTTTCAAAAATACAATCGGCAACGCTTGAATTTTCTGTTCTACCATAGGTACTTTAAATGTGTAACTATGTGTTCTTTGAATCCCGTTTGTATAGATCTTCTAATTTTCCCCCATATTTTTGGTTACAATCCATGCACCCAATTTCATAAATTCCACTTTTTGCAATATTTAAATTTTATTCTTTGGACCACCCAGTAATTTATTAATGTTAAACTGAGTTTGGTATACTAATTTTACACCCACGTCCTTAAAAACTTTTTGGAGTTCTCTAGTATACTGAGAATTATATGATAGCGGACATATATATGGGCATATTCAGCATTTATTTTAATTTTTCAATTATTTTGTTAAGTTTAGATAGTTTCGTTTGATGATTAACAATTTGTTTTCAGTAATTATCAATACTAAAATTATTTAATTTAATGTCAAAATTATATTCAAATACCTTTAGCTTCATAGACATTTTTGACGAGACGACATAAAATCATTTAAAACAGATGAGATTTTCGAAGTTGAAAAATGGCTATTTTATTACAAGCTCTGTCTAAGTAACAAATTGTTTTTGAACCCATGAAAAACCTTAAATCCAATAGAAGTTGAATATCGCAAACCACACGCATCTAGAGAATTTTTGGTTTAAGAATTTAGAATGGGCTACGCCCGACTGGAATACCCTGTGTATTCATAAGATAAGTTTCTATATTACTTATTATTTAGAACTAACAAATATTAAAACAAAATCCCTGTTACAGCAAAATAAAAATAAAATGTTTGCCCTATTTCACCCAGAAGTTCGTATTTGAGTTCGGCCCCTCCGAAAACTTTTTTCTGTATCCATCAAAAATGCATTGTTGAACCTTCATACTGACTGCATTTAAAAAATTATGCGGATGCAAGACGTATTTTCACGATTTTGTTGGAACAGATAATTAAATATTAATATCAATATTTAAATAATATAGGATTGTGGTCCATATTTCGACCATTGTTGGGTGTTCAATTCATCAAAATGTTGGGTAAAAGTGCATAACTTTATATATCGAGTTTTATTGGTTGGGGAGATCACGTTATGACGTGATTATTATGATAAGGCATATTTAAATGTACTTTTCTATGTTGCCTTCAAAATGATTCCATTTCGACACACAATGGAGTGCCGAAAAAGACTCTTCGACACTACTTTTGTTAGTGTTTGTTAGTTTGCGTGAGATTTTGTCGTTATAGACTCGCATCGTCATGTGGGCTTTATAGATCACGTCCAAATTCCTTGAGAAAATCAAGTCTAAAATTTGCAATACCATGCATTGCAAATTGGTACAAAACCTTACTGTTAATTGCACATACATTTAACATCATACTAAGAATTGCCATGGGCCATCGACTAGATTTACGAGATGTGAAATATTTCGAACACTTTTGATCCAGGGAGTCAACACCAGCTTTTGTTTCGTTATAAAATAGAATCTCGGATTTTTTGGACTCTTCTTCTATAGAATTGTGATCATGCATTGTGGATAACAATACTACGGCTTTGTTTTTTTTTATACATGAGATACGATGGTATGATTTGAAGTTAACCCAAAAAGTAAGGCATCAATTTCACGTTATTTAAATGGAAGGAATTCAGGAGGAATAAATCTTTTATTTTTTCCCACGTGCCCGCATAAGTTAAATTTCGCTGTAAAAGTTCATTGCTCAATTCCAACGAGGAATACCACACACAATCCCCAGTGATAATCCTCCCAGTACCACTTACAGGTTCAGCAAGGCGAAGACCGGTTTCGGTTGGTACTGAAAATTTACTAGCAGATTTTTAATTTTGTTTTCAACAATATATTTCAGAATTGATCACGTAGTGTGTTTCTGAAACTGCTAAAATCTGCACTTTTATACCGTACCTCGATGGCTTATTTGATATATACATTCTAAAGCCGCGTCGGAAAGTACCAACATTTCGTCTACTGCTGGAAATTCTCCAGGCCAATAACAATTCTTTTAATTTTCAATAAATTCGTTATAAACGGTTGAAATCGCCGCCAAATTATCTTTCTTTATTCGGTCTCTTCGACTTACAATAACGACCGTCGAAGTACTACTTCATTGTCTAAAAGTGTCACACTGTGCACAAGCATGTTTCGATACTTGGATAGCGTTGACGGTATAAGCTATATAACAGGTCATGGTACCCTCACCGGTATATTATAGGCCTTAGCCTTTCGTGTCCAGCGGTACACACATAAAAAAAACCTTCGTCATCAAACCTGAGACAGCACAGCAAACAGGAAAAACGCACCAAGGACATAGTGCATCGAGAAATGCCTCTTTCTATTCCATCAGAAGCCCAAATTGATCTCAGGTATTTATGCCCAGACTTAAAACAACCCAGTAAATATAAAAGGCCAAAAACTGCCTCCTATTTTTTTGTTTCCTGAATAAACGTCGGAAAAAATACCAACCTACTATTCCTTCTTTTTTTAATTTTTTTGTACTTATCTACTTTGCATACTTCTTATCTCTGCGTTTGTGTGGCTTACTATTTGTTCAATAATGGGATTGATTATTGTTAACCTCCAGGATTCCAGCCCTTTCAAACCTGGAAGAACTATCACAATATTTTTTGGCTTTGTTTTTCTTCTTCTATCCTGTGACATTTTTGACCATTTAGCCCTATCCTTGCAATACCACAATGTTACTAATAGCTGCGCTAAAGGGGTGTCCTCGCTTTCATTGGATGAGCTTCCCGGAGAAACAGTAATTTCATCGCAAGTGTCGGATTCATAGTCAATATCACCCTCCGATTCATGTGCACTCAACTCTTCAAAATCTCTCTTCAGTATCGCTTTCGTCTCCGCCGCTAAACATCTGACAGCACGTATTTCGTTTATCATCCTTGTTATCTTGAATGCCATTTGATGTAGATGCTTCAACAAAAATATTTTTATGACCTTTGTCGTCATCAACTTCTAACTCAAGATCTCCCCAAAAGTACTCGCCTTCGCTATCAACTCTAATTCAGCTTGTGTTAACGGTTTATCCATACCTACTCTGGAAAAAAAAAGAACAACACAATTATTTCTGGCAAGAAACAATCGCAAAAATACACATAAAATATAAATATTCGACTATAAAACATCCTAAGAATAATTATATACTTACGTTATTACTATCCACGGGCAATTTGACTTACCAGCCTCGGAAAAAGTGGCGAAACAGTCATTTACAAACTCACAACCACTACTGTTTCTACAAGGTATTACCGTTGGCTGAGTATCAGTCAACGGTATTACGCTCTTTCTGTCCTTCTAATGGGCGCAAAGCCTTCACTCCAGCTTATAAGGAACTGAGAGTGAATACTTTCAAATTGAAATAAAAATTTTAAGTTTGAGAATTTAAATTAAAAATTGAATGAATTTACGTATGTCGATGCGTAGGCTAGAACGAGTTGTCGCCGAGCGTACAAATTAGGCCCTAGCTCAAATGTCAGAGAGTAGGGGTGGGTTTTATTCATAAGGCGTCACGGGCTTGTAGACGGCACAAGCGAGAAATCCCCAAAGTTGAAATATGGAACTCGTTTTAGCTTAAGCTTCGCGACAAAATAAAAGGTTAATCAAAAATTTGTTATTTTTTTCCATCAAGAAAACCGATCAATAAATCGACAAAAATAATTTAGAAAATTGGATCAGATTTAAATGCCGGAAATTTATCAGTATTAATTATGGAAAAATAAGTACTCAAAAATTAATCAAAAATCGGTAATAAGCAAACACCCAAATATTAACCGAAAAGAACTAAATCAGTGATAAACAAATACTCAAATATTATTCAAAAATAAAGCCGGAACGTTTCAATTATTGAGCGCAAGCAATAAAAAAAAATCAGATATCTACCTCGTTTAGCGACCTTCTGCTTTGGAATATTAATCAAAAGCTAATTAAATAAAACAGGTAAAGAGACAAACAAAGAATCCTTTTATTACTCTTAAATGAAATATATCATGGCTGATCAAGAAGAAGATATGAGTAATTGGAGCAGATTAATTTATGGTAACCACTGTATTTCAACGAGAAATAGTAGCCTTTACTCGGTTACTTGATAAAATAAATCACACGCTTAATCTAAACAAACGCCGAAATAGTCAATTGTAATTTATGATGAACGCATTAAGCATTAATAAAAAAAACGTCAGTAAAATAGGAGCGAATGCCAACGATACTGCAAATATCTACCCGTTATAGGAAAATTCAAGTAACTCGAAAAATCACTTAATCAATGGCTAATTAACGGACGTCAAATCATGATTTGTTACAGGGCCGTATTACTAACTAACTATGCTTATCTGGGTATCAGTTATGATACGTTGGTAACAGCCGCAAAAATGAAAAATAACTAGTTCGACCTGGCGTTATTGTAGCAACTAATCAATTATCGAATTTAAGGTATGTCAACTTAAGCGTAAGTACTCCCCTGTCAAGTTACCGGTAGGACAAAGGTAATGAACAGTTTGATTGAATAAAAAAAATATCAAAGGCCACAAAAAAAATTAAGAATAACGCAAAGTCTACTAGGCCGTAACAACAATAGTAGTTATCTGATCTACAGGTATCTAACGTAAGACAGAAATCGTAAAAAAATGAGAATAATACTACAAATCTAGTTCGACTTACAACATTATTACGTCAGTCAATCAAAAGTTCAAAATATAATCCAAAATCGGATTGGTTCTAGTTCAAATGAATTTAACTGAATTTTAGAATTCGAATAAATAATATCAGGCGTCTTAGGCTAGACAAAATTGGCCCAATATTCAAAGTTCATTTAAAAGAAAATAAGAATAAAATAAATGTTACCTTAGTTAAGGAGAAGAAGTTAAAAAGTGAATCTGTGTTCGAAAACAAAGCAAAAAAATAATAATTAGAGGTCGTGGGTTAATTGCACGTAATTGTAACAAAATATATATAGAAAAAAATGGAAATTTATCACTTGGCTGATGAGTAGTTCCTTAGGCAGGAAGAAGAGACTTCCTTGACTGACCATTCTTTATATTTCCAGTTGGCAGTTGAAATTGTGTGTTTTCTTTCTAAATCCCTTCCTGCTAGTAATAAGTTAAGTTAATTAAGTGAATTTCTAAAAGCAGCCGGCAACCACGAAGAGAAGAGACTTCCTTGACTGGCGAAGGGCAGCAAGACTCTATAGGTAATATAGTTAGACAGGCGTAGCCAAGGAAAACCCTGTCGTTAGCCATGCTCGATAATAGCAATATCCGTCGATAGCAATGAACCCGACGGTAGAAGTAGACTTGTCGATAGGAGTAGTCCCGACGCGACGGTAGGACCCTGTAAAACAACACATATTCAAGGAACTGGAACTGAGAGTGAATAATCTCAACTCTAATAATCCCACACGTAATTCTTAATTAAAGAGCATTATAACTCAGTAATCAAAATCAACCATCAAGGAAAAGAGAAATGAAAATTTAAAAAAAAAACAATAATTTACCTGTGTAGGGGGTAGTCGGTTGCTTATCGTTAGATGGCCTTACAGTTGGGCGAGCAGGCCTCTGTAAGATGTTAAAAAGGGAATTAAAAATCCGCCCACGTGCGTCATAAAATGTTAAAATGATGGCGTTCACAAAAAGAAAAAAAATGCAAAAAACTGATCTCACCTCGCTATAGCAGCATTCAAATCCCACAAAGGGCAGCTTCAGATATCAACACTTAATAGAAGATAAGGCACAGATATGGACTGAAACTATTAAAAATGGCCCGGTTGGAATATCCCATAAAAGGTAAAATCAAAAACTGATTCGAACCGGTACCCAAAAAAACTGCTGACTCACAGAAAGGTCGACGTAGAATGACGCCAGTAAATCGAAACTCGAGGAACAGAGAATCCCTACTTCGAATATCTCACTCCACCAATGAATGCATGGCCTGACAGGTCACATGTTCCTCTCAATAATTGATCCAAGTGATTCAGACAATGGAAACCTGGGATTTCGATGTATCAGCATCTACCAAAAAAACTACTCAGAGTAGCCAAAAGAGCATTGTCATTAAACCACTCCATCTAATAAAATTTCCTAATTATTCCGCACTTAAGTAACTGCGCGCGATGCCCAACTCGACAACCAATCCGAAAACAGTATGCGCTACGAAAGCCGGAGGGAATCTACGAAGGTTTTTCGCTAATAAATATAATTGCGCTTGAAGCGATAGAAACGGTGACGAGTTCTAAGGTTATTTACGCTTCGATATTCCATAGCCAAATCGGCCAGTGACAAAGGCGTCTCCGATTTAAACATAACTCGAGCCGTATCATTACCTCCTACAGAAAAGCCTACTGGCTAATATTAAAATTGCAGTGACGTCACAACATCTAATCAAATTCTTTTGCCATAAGAATGCCATTGGATGGGAGCCCAGTAAAAGTATTGATTATTTAACGTGGACGACTGGAATTTCGAGTCCCAACTCGCCGTCTTCGATATATTGTGTATTAGGTTGATGCCCCATACAGCACGTCCAATTTAAATTACGTCTCTACAAGATATACACGTGAGAAACAAAATATGTTATGATGAAACTAATTGTTGATCTAGTACTGACGTACACATATGAGATACACCTATGTTTTTGTTGATAGAATTATGTGATATAATGTTTAATAATTGTATACCGTATGCACTTAAGATTTTAAACATTTTTATATAACGTAAAGAAGGATCATTAGAATGTTGAAATTTGACGTCCGTAAATGATGCCTACAAGGTTTAAGTCATATGTATGTGTGATGCTTTATGCAATATTTGTACCTACTGCATACACCACGTAAAAGTGCGAAATACACACATGATGCAAAAAACTATATATACACTCTTTAGTTGTGTCTTGTCGTATCTACATTCCACCATTCAGAAGCACGGCACAGTGCGCGCGCAAGCGTCAGCGTGAGCATACCAGGCATGTGTATCTCATGTGTATCCTCTTTCCTCTATAAAAGTGGGGTAGTACATCCACATCATATAGCAGCCATTTTTGTTTTATCATTTGGGAAGACGCGGAAGTGTGTGTGTCTCTGTGCACTTTGAAACGGATTATAAGGTATAGTAAAAATTGATAAATACTTTATTACTCCTAGGTACCATTAATATTGGAGCTACAATGTTTAATAATATTTATAACCCAAACTAACCCTATGCACCTAAGATTCTTAACATATTTATACAAAGTACAGATGGATCATTGGAATGTTATTGAAATCTAACGTCCGTATAGGTCCCTACATGATGCTTACAATGGTTTAATGTAATTTGTTGGATTTCTACCTAACATTTTTATGTATCTATAATAACGTAAAGTTAATGGGGTCGTTAGAATTTTGAAATCTAACGTTCGTACAGGATGCTGACAAAGTTTAAATCATTAGTGTGGTGATTATGTCTTTAAGTAAAATTTTGTGTATACACCACGTAAAAGTAATAGTACAGTGTAATAACATACACTCTGCAGTTGTGTGTTGTCGTTTCTACATTCGAGGGAGATGGAACAATGCCAGCGCAGAGCGTTAGCATGCTGGCCATTTGTATCTCATGTGGTAGCAGGTAGTAGTCATTTTACCATTTGTAAAGTTCTGGGGTGGTATGCACTTTCTTATTATAAAAAACCTAGGCGGTCATGGAAATCGAGTAACGATTCTCCCTACACTGATTTTTGATACAAAAATTTTCAACACCCTTTGATGCATGTCAAATATAAAATCGTAATGGATGCTTACATTTGCGATGCACCGGCACCAGCTCGTTCATATATAGCTCAAAGGCCACACTGGGTATGGATGCTGTAGGAAATGCACAATCAAAGGTCATTGGGTATCACGGCGTATAATGTTCTGCACATTTACTTTTATTAAATTGAAAAGTGAACATCCTTCAGAGTATTTACAGTTACAACCATAACAATTGATCTTTTGTGCTCAGCTTATAGGTACTTTTTTGTATTATTGCAGTGACTTTATGAAAGACTCTTGTCCAATACCCAATTTGCCAAATTTGAGCTCCAAAACGACGTGGCGGTCGGCGAATGGTTACGACAAACGACAAGCAATCAACCGACTGGAGGATTTTTTTTATTTCAAAAAACGAAGAATGGCTGAAAAGAGAGCTGCTGAGCTGCAACAAAGGCTGGCAATGTATAGCATAAGATATATTTGCGTTTTTATTATGTTATTTGAATATTTTCAATACATTTTAATATTCTTGTAAAAGTTCTGTCATTTTCTAGTGTTTTCCTACTTCTGCTTTCTGTTGCACCAATTGATAGCGTTCCGTAGTAGTAACTATATAAAGAGAGCGGCTAAAATATGGAACAAATTCGTTTCAAGGTCAGGTATTGATTTTTTAGGAAAATGCTCCTACACGTCCATTTTAATTTTTTGTTCTGCTTTTTTGCTCTAAAATGAAATTATGCAGGTTGTGTCAAAAATCAGATTTGACATCAAACTTAATTTATTTTTAAATGGAACACTATTGCTTCGGATTTTAAAAAATAGTGTTTTATTTAAAAAAAAATGACATCAAATCTACTTTTTTGAAACACCCTGTATATTTTCTTTTTGATGCAAAAAAAACGGAAGAGAAATTATAACTGACGTGATCGAACATTTTTCTAAAAAGTCAATACCTGATTTTTAAATGAATTTGTTCTATATTTTAGCCGCTCTTTGTATATTATGTGGAAAGAAAAAAAGAACAATTTTAAAGGAACTTTTCTTCAGACAGATGCTTTAGGAAAATAAAAGTTTCGCTGCCCGCTCTTTCGTTCTCATAAAACCATAATAATAATTTTTTTTTTAAATACCTGTTTTGAGAACGAATAAAGGTCAGGCGGCAAAACTTTTATTTTCCTGAAGTAGCTCATGAAAAATTGGTTTCTTTGACAGGGCGTATGCATGGGGCGACGGAGCTACATATACACGGAATAGTATATTTACGTCCAAATTGAGAAGGACAAATGCCATGTGTAAACAGAGTTTAAGCATAATACACAATCACTGTGCAGCCGATAACACACTGTGGATCATTTAAGTTGTGTATATGTAAATGGTATACTGTGGCTACATTGTGAGGCGGACGTTTAACCTTTGTGCATGCGTGTGTACCTGAAATGTGTAAACGTAGCACATTTACATCGTACAATTGTGCAACCCTGTGTCTGCATCTACATACATCGTCACAATGCGAACACATCGTAATCGTGATTTGGTGTGCTGTATGGGGCATAAGTCCGTAGCGTATTTTTTTCAAAATCTAAATTTATTGAATTCAGATAAACAAAACCTAAAAGCTACTCAACAAGGTATTTTCCTCCATTGCTTACAATTGTTTACCAACGTTCTGGCAATTTTTATGTTCCACAGTTGAAAAATTAATCTTGCTAATTCTGAAGATCAGCTTCGTTATGAAAGGAGTTACTTCGCAGGTTGTTAGATAAAGACCGGAAAAAGCGAAAATCTGATGGAGAAATGTCAGGAGAATAAGGTGGATGTGAAACAACGTTCCAACCCAGTTCTTGGATAGTGGCTTTCGTAATACTAACAGTATGCGGGTAAGCGCTATGCAGTTCGTTCAAGTAAAGAAGTACAGATGTTTACTCTCTTATTTTTGCTGTTGTCGCCCAACGCCTACGATAACCATATATCAAGTTTTTGCAACACTAAAGTGCGTGAGTTACATTTTTCTCCAGTAATATAATTTGGATTAAATCGGAACAGGATCCTAAATCAGATAAAATTATTACAGTACATTAAAACATGTCTCGATTGAAGAAAAATGCCATACCGACTATTTTTCCAAACTGCCCCAACTATTTTTCAAAAAATGTTTTTGTTTGTAAAAGTAAAGGCGAAAAAAAAAATAAGAAACTTGAGGAATTACAATTTTTGCAAGCAATAGAGCGAAGTAAAAAAGGAGTTTAATATCCATAGAGAGGCTACATGTTTTCAAAATTTTGAGGAGTTTTTAAAACTATTTTCAAGTTTTATTCTTAAGGATGGGTGATTTTCAGTAAGGGCTATAGATAAAATAACTATGTAAGCTTGAATAAACCCCTGGCCCTATAATAAGTTGGGCGATTGAAATAAATAATAATTTAAAATTAGAAGCATTTTTATAAGGCCAATCTACACAAAATCTGCTAATAACGAAGACTTTGTAACGCCATTAAATTTACTTAGGAAGTCGAAAACAATGGCCAACAACCATTTTTGGATACTTTAGTGATTAGAAACGATAATAACACACTAGAATTTGATATTTATAGAAAAAGTACAGTCACTAACCGCGACCAACATAAAATGGCCAAACTTCATTTTTTAGTACACCGTATAGTTAATTTTTCGGTAATTGTTTACTATATGGGCGCACGCTAAATTTTGCGATTTTTGTACTTTAAACTGTCAAACTCGTTAATAATGCGCATTTTACATCGTTTTTTGATGGCGGAACCATATTAACCAATATTTATATTATAGAGGGCGTTCTAAATCAGCGACCGTTTATTAAATAATTATCGCTGGGCTAATTGTTTACTATAGGGCCCAAGCTAACTTTTGCGATTTTGGTATTTTAAAGTGTCATAAAACTCGATAAAAATGTGTATTTTAAATCGTTTTTTGATAGCGGAAACCCAGAACTCTGGTTAATTGGCGTTAGTTTTGGTTAGTCTGGGTTAGTTTCGGTTGGTTTTGGTTAGTTTTAAATAGCTGTGGTTGTTTTAGTTTGGGGTAGTGAAGATACGCGCGCCTGTCTCTTTACTCTGGTTAGTTTTGGTTAGTCTGGGTTAGTTTTGGTTAGTCTGAGTTAGTTTTAGTCTGGGTTAGTTTTGGTTAGTCTGGGTTAATCTTGGATAGGCTGAGTTGGTTTTGGTTAGTTTGGGTTAGTGTTGATTTGTGTTATTTTGTGCAAGCCTGGGCGAAATCATTTTAATTAGTTTGGGTTAGTTTCGGTTCGTTTTAGCCAGTAAGAGGTGGCATTAAGGGTAGGGCGAAATCATTTCGATTATTTTGGCTTAGTTTAGCAATAGTTATTTTTTTTTGATTTGCCTAATTTTAGTCAGCTACAAATAGTTTTCGCTAGTTTCAGTTAATTGCTTAGCTTTACGTGGTTTCCTTTAAAATTGGTTATTGAAAGCCATTATTGGTTACTTTTAGTTCGTTAGCTTTGGTCTATGGTTTAGATCTCCCTGTATAATATAAATATTGGTTAATATGGGTTTCCGCCATCAAAAAACGGTTTAAAATGCGCATTTTTATCCAATTTAACAATTTAAGGTACAATAATCGCAAAATTTAGCGTGCGCCCATGTGTTGTTATAGGCCAGGGGTAATTATTTAATAAACGGTCGCTGATTTAAATCGCCCTGTATAATATAAATATTGGTTAATATAGGTTTGCGCTATCAAAAAACAATTTAAAATGCGCATTTTTATCGAGTTTAACAGTTTAAAGTACAAAAATCGCAAAATTTAGCGTGCGCACATATAGTAAACTGGTTTTTTTCTTCAAACGTCAGTAAATCCGTCATTACTCGACTGTGTAGGCGGCCGTGAAGTTTCGTTTTTCCTCCGCCGGAGCTTTACTTTTCACTTTTCCGCCGGCGGAGGTAAAAGTGTTGTCATAGCAGCATAGATACAATACAAACAGACAACAAAATAAGCGTCAACAGCTCAAGATTTATTAAACTACAATTTGTATTTATCACTCAATTTGTGACTGCATTTCTAAAAATCGCTAATTTAGGAACAAATTGGTTATTATTTAATCGAACTTACTCAATAACTTAGGCAATCTTAAAAAAATAATTATTGTTGACAGCACGATACACATATAACGGTATGCTCTTGCGCAGGCAGAACCTCCCACACAGAAACGTGTGACGTCACCCGGGAACGACGCTTTCGATTCTGCTATGTAAGCGTGTATAGAACATATGTTTTGAAATGCAATATTCGCAGTTTTGGGGGATTTTAAAGGACATTTTCGATAATAGGTACGTTCCTAATTATACGTGTACGTATAACTAAAGAATAAAAGCATTTTCATTCCATATTTATATTACTAATTATAATTGATATATTATACATAGTTTTACTCTAGAAAATAATTTAAATGTATAAATGGGTAGTTAAGTATTATTTCAACATTTGAGAACTAAGTAAAAAAGTCGGGATGAGATTGGTTGATGTGATGTTTATACTTGATGCGTAGAATCGAGGGGCACGCGGTCATGATAGTTTTGATTTATAATTCATTCCTTAATAAATTAATTTTTTCTTAATTTAAAAAAAATACGTAAATTCCAATATTTTGTACTCCACTGAAGTAGATCAGCTGAGAGAAGTTTTTTTTGATTCTAATAGCTTAGCCCATCATATCCAAAAATAATAAAAAAATCCCAAGCAAATAAAAAGTCATTAAGCATTAAAAAATTATCCAATTTAATTTAGCCCACAAGATATAGTTTTACCAAACTTAAAGTACAATTTTAATTTTCTTTGTATTGACCTCATTATTTAATAGTCAATATTCTGAACCCTTTCAAATATTTTTTGCCTATTTTTACATATTTATTTCATTTCCACTGAAGTAGACTACATTTTCAAGAAATTTCAAGATTTTGTTGGTTTCTTTCCAAGAAATCTTGGACTTGAGAACTAATTTCTTGTCTTGTCTTGAGAAACAAAGATCATTTCTTGCCATGATCTTGTCTTGAAACCAAGACAAAATCAAGAAGTTGCCAAGGAGATGACGACCCCTACATATCGTACCGGATTTGGTTAAAAAGTAGTTTTTTAAAATACCTACATCATTTTTTAAATATAACACTAATTAACAAAAAGGGAAGGCCTAAATGAAAAAAATATTCTTCATAAAAGTTTCGCTTATGTCTTGACAAGATAATAGAGCAAATCCCATATTTTTTGCTTGTAAGCTAACAAACATATCACAATAAAATCAAATACATATCGTAACGGATTTCGTTAAAAAGTAGTTTTTTTAAAATATACCACTCAATTAACAAAAAGGAAAGGCCCAAATGAAAAAAAAATTATTCATAAACCTTAAAAAAAAATTAAAAAAGCAACGCGGGGTTCGAACTCAGGCTGCGCCGCTCCGCCGATAGAGCCGCCGAATCGAGACCTAACCACCTAGACCATTCGGCCACGAGAGCTGTTGGAACAGAACGATTGCATCGCGAAGACATGGCGCGATTAGGTGCGCAAATCAATGAGCTTTTGTAGCGCTACAGAACCTAACCGATTTTAGCACCCTGGTATCATCGTATGTGAGCATGTGTAAATATTCCTCCCGGCGCGCTTTAAGAAGTTTCACTTCAATCACACTTCAATAATACATGTTGCTTTATTTTTTTACTTATTTAAATTTTGGCAAATATTTTTTTAACCACATAGTTTCTGGCTGGACCGTGAACCGTGGCTTGATCGTGGTATATCTAAAAAGAATGTTTAAAGAACGGAACTAAGGCACAGCAGCACCCGAATGTCGAATTAGCGGCAGCTAAAATCACGGTACGGTACGTGAAATTAGGATCCATCTCTAGCCATAGGATGTTCCTTTAGAGTGTGTGCCACTGCCATAAAAAATCATGTAAACCGTGGAAATATGTAATAAAAATAATAAATAATAAAGTAAAGCTTTAATAATTAAAGATACTCGCTATCTTTTATGTTAATTCCATCTTCTCTTCGACAAGCACGAATCCACTGATTTACTAACTCGTGTTTAGAAAAACGAAAATATTTAATATTACTTCCTTTGGTGGCCCTATTATTGTTCTTACAAGTAGCCACAGCACAGTTCGGCATAATTATACTATAAGTTTTTAATTTAAATAATACTATAACATTATATTATAAACACAAAACAAATCTAAAAATTCACTTAATTAAATAAACTATGACGGCGTCAAATTTTCCCGGATGACGTAGATGCGCGGGTGAGTCAAAAACGAGTCTAGAAATCAGCATACCGTTATATGTGTATCGTGGTTGACAGTGACCACTGACAGCTTTATGTTACCGACACCGCTCTAAGCCGCCTTGCGAACCCACTTATCCTTAATAATAATTAGATATTATTTCTATTAAAAAGAGATGTTTTTGCATTAATTTGTCGACATTTGAAGAAAAAACAGCATATTTTATTTGGAGGAAAAGTTACTTTTCATGGCTTGCTCTCTATTACCAGCCTCACTCCGTTCGGCTGTTAAACACGAAGGGGCCATGAAAAGTATCACTTTTCCTCCATATAAAATAATATACTATTCTCTCAGCACAGAATACAGAAAGATTTGACAAAGAAAATGAGACAATTAACAAAACAGTGAAAGGTAATGGTTTCCATACTAGCTTAATAATTAGACTAATTAATGGGCATGTGTTTAGAAAGACCATTCGTGATTCCACTTCTTTCGTTAGTCAAGATGAAAATACAAATATGTCTCGATACCTATCCTCAGTATACCAGACCACTCCAAAAAGTATTTAAGGAAGTAGGTTTAAAATTAATATACCAAACCTAAACTGAGTTTATTTGTAGTAAGAAATTATTGGGTGGTCCAAAGGGCAAAATTGATGTATTGGAAAAAAGTGGAATTTATGAAATTGGATGTATGGATTGTAACCCAAAATATGTTGGCCAAACTAGAAGACCTATACAAGTGAGATTCAATGAACACATGATCTCATTTAAAGTATGGTAGAACAGAAAAATCATGTGTTGCCAAGCATGATTTTGATAATAATCAAAGAATAACAATTAAAACTTTAAAATGAATTCATAATATATCTGACAGGAGATTATTAGCCGCATACGAAAGTATGGGAATTATTAAATGTAAGAATATAGTTATCAAATAAAGATAGAGGGCCTATACGGTAGGGTCCATTGTACTGGTTGATGAGCGTTACTAGTAGGATTCCAGGATTGGTTCTCTTTGGTTCCGTTTGATTAAGCAACAGTTAGTATAAAATTGAGTTAGGTAGATTTTAAGTTTAGTTTTAATCATCTCCTGATGATGCTAACATTTTTAGCGAAACGCGCGAGAGTGCAAAAATTCTATTTGTTGTTTTAGCGCATTTTGCCGAAGGTTCCAAATCCCAACATAGCAGCCTATTTCTGTTTCAATAATAAATTTAAAATCCCCATTTATAACCGGCAGTTTGGATGAATTAGAAAGTTTAATCGATACAATTAATAATATGATATCAATTCCTTGTCAGCCTACGAGGCTCCGATGAACTTACACAAAATCTAAAATTTATTTCAGAACAACTAACTGTTGAGTATCTCAAAAGAGAGCTATCGATATTCACCGGGCACTATTGTTTTATGTTAAATTTTGTTTGCTATAAGCCCCCGTTCCTATAAATATTTGCGTAATCATGCTCCTATTATTTTACCTTATCCGAATACAGTAAAATCTATTTCTAACAGATATTTAACAGATCTCCATATTGATTAAAGACAGCTTTATTAACCTATGCTCGTACCATTTTTCAAAATTTAACTGATAAAGATAAAACTCTTATATTACTATTTGGATTATAAGACAGGAACACTGTAGGAACGTCAGTAAACAATAGCAATTCTTTAGCATCATCTGCAGTTGCATTTATGATCACAAGTCCTTGCTCAAGCCTTAAAGAAGTAATTCATATATTATGTCCTGTAGCTAACTCGATTCAGAATTCTTATATACTTCTATTAAGACCCTAATAGAAAATTTGGAAGAAATTGGCTACATAGTGTTTTGTTTAATTAGTGACAATAATGCAGTAAACTGAGCAAGGCAATGAGTAATTTTTCACCCCGGACAGAGCTCAGTATAGTTTCCCCCCATCCTATTCCCCGAGAAAAATCAGAATTCTACTTTTTTGACACTGTTCATCTACTAAAATGTATTTTTAACAACTGGTTACATTCTATATCTCTGTTAGACAGCTATATGAGTCAGAAAAAAGGCTAAGAATTCAATCTTTATTATCATCAAAATCTAAACATTCTGGAGAAATAAATGTAAATACATTTTTTGATCTCCCCAAATATGAACCCAGTCATTAGATCTCTTTAAATTCTGAATATGTTAATAAGTTATTGGACAAAATTATGATTACACAGTCTGATACAGAAGCTATAACATCTGAAATACCAGTAATCACTTATTTAATTATTTAAGTGGATATTGCTGTTATATTGTTTTAAACAAATTAAGTTATGAATTTTGCAAAGAAAATTTTGTAGAAGATTCTTAAAATTTAATTAATTCGTTAAGTGGTGGTGCTCTTTTATATCCTCGTGAACAGGTAGTGGACGTAGTTTCAACAGCCTATATATATATTATATTTAAAAAACTGATTAATGAGTTCGAAGATACATCTTTGGATATTTACAATAAAAAGTATTTCCTTTGTGAGCTGTTGTTAAACTGTCTGAATGAAAGCAGCCTTTTGACTCCTTATGAAAATTATAAGAATCACCTTAAAATTGATATTTCAAAAAAATTTCTTAGCAGCCAGCATTTCTAAAACATACAATTTTTGTTCTAAATATAATCATAATCTTTTGAGTAAAAAAAAGGAAACTGAGAACTTTTAATAAATAAATATTAGACCCAATAATACACCCAATCTAACCCAAAAAATAAAATCTGAAACCTGCTTTTTTCATGTTTTATCATAAATAAACTACCTTAAAATGGAAAAGAACCAGATTTAAGTATTTTTTTCTATTAAAACAAATGACAGGTTCTGACAGCTCCCTCATTTTTTTATTTTTTGAACTCACAATTTTCATACAAGTCAAAAAGGTTAAATAACACAACATAAAATATGAAAAACTGAAAAAGATGAGTGAATTTTTCGATTTACCTTGGTCAACTTAGTAGATGTCGATATCTCGATCATCAAGACCTGTCATAGTTAGTCGGCTTTTGGTATTTCCATTATATGTGTATCGTGGCGTGGGTATTACATTACAATTTTTGACAGCTAACACCGGCTCACCTGTCATATATAAAAAGTTGTGCCCATGGTAAAAATGTTGCTTAGGACATCCCTAATAACATACCTAAATTTCATCCAAATATGATGGGTAACCAATTTCCATTTAAATACTGCGGGGTCCTTAGGATGGAGTAAACACTCTACCACTTTTGACATGACTATTATCTATTATGACACCTTTATACCTATAGTGATATTTTATCACCTATCTGTTTTGATAAACTGTACATTCAAAGGTGTTTGCTATGAAATTTCATTCTCCTTTTAAAATATCGAATGAGGCGCGTTTATGAGCAAGTTCATAACTCGCAGCCTTGTTTTAATCGGAAGCCCTTAAATATTATTTATGTATACAGAAAAATATACGTAAATTGCAATTATTTATTATTTGATTGTAAAAAAAATGAGAGGGCTCTAACCCCCGTGTAAAAAAAATGAGTAGTAAACATTATCAGT
>MU182145.1:31327-48485 GCA_016904865.1 Pissodes strobi
AAATCTTTTGGTTGGGAGAAACTTTATAAGCATCTTAGTTATAACGATTTGAAAATAAATTAAAAACTTTGCGTCATATATCCATGCTATTCGATGTTAATAAACTCATCCTTAATAATAAAATCATACTTGCCCGGGAGAAACTAAAAATCTTGCAAAAATGAAAAGTAAATAAATCAAACCTTCAAGACCAACCATGAAACTTTTGTATTCAAATATTCATTTCCTCTCTCTTTTATCGTTTTCCAGATAAGAGGATTCTTACCTTGAACGCCCAATCATTAAACTTAAAATCAAAATTCATGAGTAGCAATAATATAATATCATATAATTTTAGGCAAACACAATGGCATAATACAATTTATTAAATATATCTAAGATTCTTACTTATTATATATTATAAATTAGTGTAAAAGAATGCGCCTACTGTTGATGTAATTTTCGACCAATCAAATGTATACAATTTAAATATCCTTATTTGCTTAGAATATATTATTATATTTTATATTATAAGTATTATGTACATATCTTCTAATATTACCCTTGAGAAGGAATATAATTTCTTATTGTCTTTAAACATTTTTATGGGTTTTTATAAAATTTTACAATGAGGCAATAATTTAATATTAATTTTTGACAATATTGTTAAAATTTTCGAAAAATATAAATAGTGAATGTTTTTAAATTTTATCTTTGTGTCATTTGAATACCTCTGAAATATATTAAATTTACACATACAAACTGTATTACAATTTATAACAGCAATGTTTCCTTATTGATCTGTAATAATGCATACAGTTCCTTGAAAATAAATGGAAGGCAAATTTATGTTCAAAATCCTATGTATAATGCACAAAGAATTTAATATATTTAATTTATAATGTATTTAATCTGTTTTTCACTTGAAAGTAGAACTCTAATAATTATTGGTGCGACCGTTTTCTTTTTTTGGAATGCATCTTGAAAACAGATAAGCTACAGGTTGGCAATGAAAATAATGCAAACCCGTGAAATTTCCACCATTTCAATGTTTAATAGCATAATATGCTAAAACGGTTTGTTTTGGTATTTGTTACAGTCTACTGTCTGTGTATTGCATGCTGGGGTATTTTTTAACATTTTAAGAAATGAACACAAATGGGCCGAGCTAGCAACAATATTTTATGTCAGGTTTATTTTTGGAGATATAAAAAAACTTAAAACGAAGGTAATAGAGTTTTTCCTAATCTGTCAGAATCCGACATCAGATAAACCAAATAAGCATTGTTTCTGGAATCTGGAAATGGCGGCAGAGATGATTTGATAGATTCCTTGAAAGGTCACGGCACTTAGGCCCCAGTAAACCCCTGTGCGTTCTCCTTAAGTCAACCAATCCGTCTAGGCCATCGCCGAGCAGTGTTGTAAAAAAGGCGACGATGTTGCCCGAGGAGGCTGGCCTGAGAAAAGCCATGGTTGGCCATCGTTCTCCCAAAATGGATTCCCTTAGTTCCGAAACAGCGTTGCAATGGCAGAGCAGATGCTGTACTAATTCGTCCTCCTGTTCACAGCCTCTGCATAGAGGTGTCTCACATAGTCTCATTGTGGAGAGATGTTTCCAGTCAGAATCGCCATGAGTCGTAGGTTCTTCCTTGACATAGGTACCCAGGTATGCCTTTGCTGCAAACTCATTAGGGTAGCTTAGTAGCTCTCTGGCCGGTTGACAGTTGGATGTTTGGTCCAATCTTGCCCTAAAGTATTCATGGGCGATATTTTTTCATATGTATCAACGTCACGATAGGTAGGTTTGAAGGGCCGTCTCCCATAATGTTTGAACCGGCTGCTTTTCTAGCCGATTTACCCGCTAATTTGTTTCCTTCGAACTGTGCATGTTCTTTAACCCAGCACACAGCACAGAAATTCTGTTTTTGCGAGCGGCATCCTCCAGTGAATTGTGGCATACTACTAGTGAATTGTGGCATACTACTACTGACCTGGCTATAAGTTTATACCTTTTCAGGGCCAGTAGTGCTTGTCTACTGTCCGTGTAGATTTTAACAGTCTAGCCCTCAGTATTACTGCGAACAATCTCTTTTGCGGCTATGGATATAGCGGCATTGTTTAGACTTGAATGGGCTCTATGAACTTTCCTGATTAAAACGAGACTAATTTAAATAAACATGTGTATTGACTCAAAAAAAAGAATACATTAGTTTTTGGAACGAAAAATCAACAACAATATCTTCACGGCGCGGCGACAACCATTTCTATAGTTACGGCGATAGCGCTGTTACCGAGGTTAACATATGTCTCTCAAACATGCCGCCCGCCTTGAAATGTCAATTTCAACTGTTGATAATAAGTACATAAAGTGGTAAGTATATCAATCAGTCGCACACACGTGCCACCGCAAGTTTACTTACGGGCTTATCACCTAACTTCAAACTAAAGCGAATCATGCCATCTGCACCGGTTTGAAGGTCGGTCAATTATCATCTTTAACAAGAACTATAAACTTCCTATTTTAAGTAAGTTTGGATAGCTTTTTTTTTTCATTTGCGTAATTGTAATTCTGAGACATATACTTTACTCCAACTTTTCGAAAAATGCTGGACCATGGACTACAGATGTTGAAATGTCTTAAGTCGGTTTCTTGGAACGTCATCAGTGTAATCTTCGTCAGGTAACGTGGATCTCGTGGATACGAAGATAAAGGAGAGAGTGGTTGGAGTTTAATACCCCCTGAATCAACACTGTGCTCAAATTTTCGTAAGTAAGACTTTGTGCCTCCGAAAACATGTTTAAGGTGATATTTTAAACTCCTTACACCAGCCTCCCATAAACCCCCAAAATTTGGTGGTCGCGGTGGTATAAAGTATCAGGTTATACCCGCATATCACAGAAAAACCTTCGTCTGCTAGAGAAGAGGCAATCCCGTCGCTATTTGTACACAGGAGTACAAGTGTAAAGGCTTGCCACGGCAAGCACAAAAAACGTTTTAATACCAAACGGAAAGATCCGTGACAGCTTCCAAGTGTAAACACTTGGTACTCATACATATGAAGATGCATACATATGCCTTTAAATACTTAGGATTTTTAGTTTTTCTATCTTTAATGGTTATAGGTCCGGCATAATCTAGACCGAAGAGATTTTCAATAAATCTTAAACAGTAAGCAAAAACTCGCTACAATTTCAGGAAAGACGAATACCTACTTATCAAATTCAAAATCTTGAACGTCTTGCATAGTAGAAGAATGGGAAACTAGCTTTTCATCAGGTAAGATTTCTGGTATATTTGCTGACTGGCATTGATATCTATCTGACAGAAGTCGGGCCCTTCCACCATGTATCAAAATTTAAAACAATGTTATGATGTTCCTGATTACAAAAAGCACATTTTAATTTTAAGTACTTCATAATTTATGTTTTTGTTATTTTCTGAACCTTGAGAAAGCAGAGATGATTTGATAGGTTTCTCCTTTGTGCCCAAGTTTATCGCTTTAAACGACTCCATACTCCATTTCTACATTTTCGAAGGCAACGCATCTTTTTTCCAAAAAAAAACAAGTAATTCATCTATAGTTGGCAGCACCGCTGAAGATCACCCCACAATTTCTCCAATTCGTATGCTCCATGAGTCTGAAAATCTAGCTTTTGTGTAAAAAGGTAAATTAAAAGTACAGTTCTTTAACGGGTAAATTATGAGCCTTTAAGGAATTTAAATGTTGACTTATACTTATAAGTTAAAAAAGTTCTAAGTTGTTTTCCTGATCCTTTTGTTATTGGAGGTGTGTCCAACATACCCTTTAAACGAGCGTTTATCACCACTAATTTATTGTCATACCTTTTACTAAGCAGGTTTGAAGCATTCACATAATTTGTATTTGTTAACGGTAAATCATTTATTAAATGTAAAGCTTCCCCTGATAACGCGCCGTTTAAATACTTTAAATAAGGAAATTTCTGAACATCATCTAAACTATTGTTATTATCAATAGCCGCTTTAAAAAGATCGAAAAAGAATTGCCAATCTTCAAGTTTGCCCGGGAAGGTTGGTGCATTTATAATTGGCAGCCTTGTATTATTATGCAAGTTTGTTGGTTGTTGGTGTATTATTAATATTTGCGGCACTAAGCTTTTGAATTATGCCCTTTAATTGTGCCCAAGTAGTAAGATATTTTGACTCAATTAGTTCCTAATGATTACTTTCGCTTTCATATATTACAAATATTTGACTTTGAATTATACAATATTCATCAGACATGTTTCGCAGATTTACAAATTTTCCTTCGTTACAAATTCATTAACATTTATTCCCGGTTTAATTTAAGTTAACTTTTAAAAATTCAGATTACTTACCTACTAAAAGATTATGTGAGAATTCTAATTAACACAATAAAAAGTCATTATAACAATACATTTAATTTTAATATGCTCGCTTAATATCAGTTAATCAAAACATTTGTAAAATTATTTGTAGAGGTTTATTTTATTTCGATTTAAAATCGAGTTTCTGAGAATAGTAATGTTGCGCGTAAAACCCTTTTAAATGTATTAGCAAGATATAATGAATAAGATGATACCTACCCTTAAGGATGCGGCCAGCGCAAAATGTGTGCTCCGACTTGCTGGTCGGCGTGGGAGTGAGTCAATTACTTACTCTTGGCCAGGGCGTCACTAGTTTGAAATATCCAAATCCGCAGACCCAAACAGGAAGATCCTCGGTCTTAAGAATCCATAAGGGCGATCCAAATCGACGATTATCCGTTAGCAAGGACGATTCACATCCAAAATAACTGCACTTATTTGGTTGAGGTATTTCAGAGCAAATAAAAGACGGTAGCGTTCGTGCATGTTTAAGTTTTATTGGCGTTCGTTAGGTTAGACGATAACGTGTTGTCATATTGCTTTCAATAAACAAAATGATATCAATATAAAAACAGGTAAAAGAGCTCAATTGGAAACAATTAATAACTTGATATATTCTCACGAATATTGAACTAGATCATATCAGATGTAACAGTATGACGTAATAAATGATTGCGGAAGATCAAAAAAAAACAATTCCAACTAATTAAAACTAAACGCAATATGAATAAGGTATCTATCGTCACATCAACTAATAATTAAAAGTTAACAGGATAATACCTATTACTATTAACTCCGTTGCGCGTGTACCATGGCATACGTGTCGCAGTTGTACATGAATACACCTTAAGATTCAATTTATGAGATACCGCTATGTAAAATTACTATAATCAGATATTTAGTCAATCAGAACGACAATGTTTATCATTTACCACAATGTAAATTAAATTGTAAGAATAATGAAATATAGCATATAAAAAACTATGAGCATTAATTGAATCACACTAGTAAATATCGCGCAGTTATTTATATACGCATTGGTAAGCTTTGCTTACACCTAATCCGTTCATTATATCAATACCTCGCAGAAAGAAATAAAAACACGCTGAAAATATCAATAACCTGCCAATAACATTAGGTAGGAAGATCACAATTATAACCTAAACTTATCTTTATAGTCTTCGCCGATATCACCTCCGGCCTTCTGCGCGTGGACTACTGCTGAGCACCTTGGGACCCATAAACTCTCAGTGGAATTTAAGGTAATGCCTCTACCTCTATGGCTACAGTCGGTACCAACGAAACACCACCAACTGTATTGACTGGCAGCTACTTGGTTAGCTACTTAAATTCTCTCCAAGCAAAGCTCGCTCCAAACCAAAAATAGCTTGCTCCATATACACAACTCCAAGCAAAAATAGCTCCAGCCAGAATTAGTAGCTCTCAGGAAAACTAGCTCCCGGTAAAACTGACTCCCAGGGAAAAAAATGGCTCCCAGAAAAAAACCCTGAAAGAGAACAAGCGCTAAGTATGCATTCTCTTACTGCAATTTTAGGCAGCTCCTCCTTCAGAATACTCTCCACTCAAAGAGTATTTATAAAAATAATAATGAGAGTATTTAAATATAATAATGAGGCGTCTTGCCAAAATGCTAAGGTCATAATAAAACCAATATCATATCACCCTACAGGTGAAAGACATAAAATACTAAGAAAACTGACCAATAATATAACCACTGTTTGCTCTGCAGGCAAGAACAAAGCTTGTCCTTTTATGTCATTAACATTAAATCTAAATTTACTAAGCTTAAGTACGACTTTAAAAGTTCTTATAAGCAAAATTTAAATCAGAAAAGAAATTTATCAAAGATTATATACAACTTTATACAACATTAAACCCTATTATACACTACGGGTGCCCATAAAAACAAAGAATAAGCTGGGAGTGCTCGACTGCCATATCATACCGAAGACGGTATCGGAAACTACAATTCAATACCCTTGATTTCCCCAGAATATTACTTCTTGTAAAAATAATGAGTATGAATAAATCAGGCTATGCCTGTTCCAGGCCTAAGTTATCTTTTGTTTGACGATATTGCATGATTTACGTGCAAGAATTAGTAAATTTTCAAAAGTGACACTATATATAGCAGTATTGTGCAGTATTTCAATCCCTTCTGTGACCCGTTAGAAGACTATAATATACCCTGATAAAATAAATCCCCTTGTACAGAAAATAAATGAGTATGTACAAAATGTAAGATATGTATATTTATTTACCTAACTACGTAGGGTTTTTCGATGGTAATGACGAATTGGGGAGCAAACGCTCTCTTCTACAGGCATTCCTCAAGGAAGGAAACGGCGTACTTTGTTCCAGAATCCACTGCACGTGGCAAGTTACCCACCAAAAATCTTGACTCTCTGGCAAAAATCCATGCAATCCAGTCAAATAATTCGCTAAAGCAACCTAGTAACTACGCCATTTTTTATCGCACGAAATAAGTATAATCCCCCTCAGGGAGAATTAAAAATTCTTAAACTTTTTATCAGACATATATCCTTAGAAGGTTTGCCGAAGAATGAGAACGAAATCTTGTCAAAAACGACTACCTAGGTCGTGAAATTCAATGTTAAAAAGCTAGCAAAAACTCAGCCCACAGGCCCGCTGTACACTGTCCTGTATCCGACGTAAAAATACACCAGCCGATTGTCGCCAAATTGTTTTAACATCTGAAATATGCAATGAAACGTCCCTAAGGCTGTGTGATATTACGTACTGCTGGCGGAACAAGGAAATCCATCATTGACAATGACCACACAAACAGAAACCGATTAATTCCGAACGATGGCCATTTAAAACTCCTAACACCAAATCTGTTCGACGCATAAATCGATGATCAATCGGAATCGGACCTAAAAGTTCCTTAAGCTAGACTCGTTTTTACCTTGCTGAAACACTCGCGAAACGATTCGAGCGACGTTGCCAAGTTAGGGTATATACGCATTTGCTAAAACATCCTGACTGCGTATAATTAAAGCGAAAGCGAAAAACAGTCGTTTATCAACAAAACAAGAGTAGGATATCAATTAATTATTGCATTTTCCTGTTGGTCTAAACTGTAACCACGTCAAAATCGCAAGACGACCGCTTGGCAAATATAACATCTGGCAACGTTCCAAGAATATCCCTTCCATTTACTGCATCCATCCATAGGCAACCAACAATTCTTTTAAGGTATAATACCGCCGAAAAGGAAATTATTTGTAAGGTAAGAGATTTAATTGGACGTTTCCGAAGTGCACTGCTATATACTTAAATGTTTTCTTGATAGCGATGTAGAATACGGTACGATCTAATGACTGATTATATGTTAAACCAGTGATATCAAGAGCGAAAAATCAAATGTATGGTCAGCTAGACAGGGTAGCATAAAAGACGCAGGATTAAGGGTGGAATCTCTGACTTTATTTGACCTCTATCTGTTACATGTTTTTCATGCTAAATTGACATATAACAATAATTGGGATATTAGGCCAATTTTTACAGCATCCTTCTCACCTTCGTCGTCTAAGGGGACCTCAAATAAAAGGTCGCAGTAAAATAATGTACATGAAGCATTTTTCAATAGAGTTAAATAATATTTTAACAAACAGTCAAGTAAATAGTCGTCAAAGTTGGAACTTACTAATTCAATGAACCCATATTTAATAAAATATATTTAATTTGCATATACATATTAACAAAAATACAATATATTTAATTTACATATACATATTAACAAAGATACATCTAATAATAACAATCAGTTCTTATAACAATTAAATTATATATAGGATTCTAAATTATACATTGCAGTTCAATTTACGCAAAGCGTACTTGATTCTCATTTCAATGTTTTCATTAACATTTTCAATAATTCATTCATATCCTCTATTTTTTATATTTAATTATTGATTAAGCCCGAAACAAAACTAATCCAATCTAACCAAACATCATGCTAAAATATTTTAAGCTTATGGCTAGTATTAGCGTATTTTTACAAATTTCCCAGCGTTGAGCCTATCAAGATATTCTTTTCGGGCTGCCATTTCATCTACCGGACGGTTATAAGGAGTCCATACTGGCTCACCAACGAAAAATCTCTTTGCGACGATAAAGTTCTGGAAGAAAAAGTTACATTTTATTTAAACATTATGAAATCATGTACATTGTGATTGCGGAGCTTCTCGCTTATTAGTGAAGACAGAACCTTGTGGTATTTGCGAACATGTATCCTTTTCGTATAACGAAAGCTACCTTAAAATAAATTTGTCTAAAGAGAGATTGAAAACGTTGCATTTTCAAGCACTCCTCGTATCAGTTGTCTGACCACTTGTCAAAAAAGTAAAAACGGATCCTTATTTTGAACTTTAGTCCTTCTACAAGCTTCTCAAAAATATAAAGTAGTATGGGTCTATTTTTATAAACAACAGACAGATATTTTAGTTTGTAGATCGGAAAAAGGGAACAGTACTGTCATTATGTACAAACATGAGTATTTTGATTCTATGAATAGTATGCTGCATGATACGAGTACCTATCGAATATTGGCTAATGATCCAACATGCAAATTTGAAAGATTGGCAAATAGTATTGTCTCTGATTTGTGTAAGAATAAATATATCTCAGAGTCTCACAGCAAGTCATTAAAACGTTACAATTCGGTGTCTCCTAAGCTATATGGTCTGAGAAAAACTCATAAAACTACTTTAAGTTTGAGGCCAGTGGTGAGCTGCATTAACTCTCCATCTTATAATGTGGCACAGTTTCTACATAAAATTCTTTCACCAGTTCTAAGTCTTTCTCTGTATAGTGTTAAAAATTCTTTTCAGTTCGTGGATTTTATAAAGGATATTGTTTTACCACCTAACTATGTACTAATATCACTCGATGTTGTTTCTCTATTCACTAATATTCCCAAAGAACAGGTTAATAAAATAATCAGAGATAAATGGGGAACAATTAGGGCATACACAGACATATCAAAAGAAACTTTAATTAAGCTAGTCAACTTTTGTTTCGATACAAGCTATTTTAGCTTTGATAACAAAATCTTTCAACAACTCGATGGGACTGCTATGGGAAACCCTGCAAGCCCAATTCTTGCATCCCTAGTAATGGAAGATTTAATCTCTGAGGTATGTAGAAAAACCCCCATTGTTATCCCTTTTATAAAAATTTATGTAGATGACACAGTTTTAGCCATTCCTAGAACTGAAATTAATTCAATAATTAAGTATTTTAATAGCTACCATGCAAAATTGAAATTCACCATAGAAGTTGAATCAGGTAATAAGATCCCTTTCTTGGATGTAATGCTGTATAGAGAAATTAACGGAACAATCAGAACAAACTGGTATAGGAAACCTACTAGTTCGGGGAGACTACTGAACTTCTTGTCAAATAATCCTGTTCAACATAAAATCAACACTATCCGAAACCTATTTCACCGAGCAACAGACCTTAGCCATGAATCATTTCATGAGGATAATTTGCAGGTTATCACTTCCTTATTAATTCAGAATAACTACCCAACATCATTTATATCACAAACACTCAATAAATTAAAATGTAGAACAGCAACGGATAAAAATAATTTACTCACTAATAATGAAATTAGATATTTTAAATTGCCGTTTATCCCTCAACTTTCTTACAAATTTAAACAACTTTTTAAAAATAATGATTTTCAGTTGGCTTTTTATAACATAAAAACAGTATCTAAATTATTTTCAAAACTAAAAGATTCTATTCCCATAAAGGATCAGTCCAACCTCATTTACTCCATACCCTGCTCATGTGGCAAAACATATGTAGGTCAAACCAAACAAAAATTGGGAAATAGATTGAAACAACATGGATACGATTGCCAGGAAAAGTATCGCACCAGGTTAGAAAAAACTGCACTGGCAGAACATCATTTTGAAACTAGCCATGTTTTTAAATTTGATGAGGTGAAGGTTTTGGATAGCGAACCCAACTACTTCAAACGTTGTGTAAGCGAGATGATTTTTATACGGATCACAGACAATATTAATATAAGGACGGACGTTGCGAATCTTAGCAATATCTATAGTAACTTACTGCGTAGAGCAAGTGAAAGTACGTAGATAATACCGCTCTCATGGGTCCACCACATTCCATCGGGATAACAAGGCGAGATTGTTTATTTACTTTTTTTCTTTTTTTAAAACCAGACTGATCTCGATCGCTGTAATGTATAGATTAATTGTTCTGTGGAGTCCTATAACATTTAAGCATATTTGAATTTTTCTGTTAATCTAAATTTTAATTGTGTTCTTCGTGTTTATTTTAACTTAGTACTATTTTAACCTGTGATGTACCACTGTATGGTTTTAAAAATGCCTGCTTGCCTATATTTAATACATGCAATGACGTAATATTTGGAAGGTAGGTTGTCTTACAACTGACTTAATTAATTTTTTTTAAGTGATTGTGTTTGTGATTTTTTGATTTAATTGACCTAACTCTTGTGTCTCTTGATTTATGTATATTTAATTTTTTTCACCTTAATGTATACCTAGTTCTCATTTATATGTTTCTATTTTTAGCCTGAAGAAGATGAAATATATCATCGAAACGTCGCTGAACGAATAAATACGTTTTTTATTGCTGTCCTATTCCCGCTACCTGTAATTATTCTTATTTATATAGAAGCAAGGACGCTACCATAGAATGGTTTATAAACAACGACAAAATCGTAATTTTCATAATCCGCCTTCAAAATTTTACAGTAAACCATGTACATATTAAGGTTTTTTATTAAGCGTTACATTTTTGCACGTCTATTGTGACAAATATTCTTTCTACGATCGTGCGAAAAAGTAATCTTTTCCGCGCCGTTTTGCATCCGGAAAGTGGTACTTTTCCGCATTTGTGCTGTAGAATTACTTTTCTTCACGATTCAGAAAAATATAATTTCCTCAGTCTTGTAAAGAAACTTTTCCCCCACGTTTTTTTTCAAAAACAAGAATTTTCATTTAACACAAAAATAATAATTCTTGACATGTTTTCTTAATTAAAAAGCTTCAAATTAGTAACATTAAATATGTTGTTTTTCTCTTAATTTGTTAATTTGTTTGAAGTTAGCCTGCCCTCGTAGGAAAAATGTTGTATGTACAGGGTGGCTCGTTTTCGTGTCTATGTATGGAGAACTCGAAAACCGTAAGAGATACAGTGTCGATCAAATTAAGGCAAAATTGCGCATTTAGGTGCCTAACAATATGCCGTTTAGAAAGTTTCAAAATTCCGAGTATTTCCGGAGATATCCGGAAAAATCGAAATCTTGAAAAATCGTTTTATTTTTTTCCTGGGCTTATTTAAAAACGTATCTCAAATTGAATTGCACTTTTGCACTGCCACTTTCTCCGCTCTATCAAATGATGGTATCCAGTTTGAAATCCGACGTTTCGTCTTCAAGGGATCATCATCAACTTTCTTTTTTTAAATACGTACTTAATTTTGTTTATGGTTTTTCAGATGGTATTGGCGTTAGGTAGAAAATGACCTAGATATAAAAGAACTCCCATTCGCGTTTCTATCACAGTCATAATTATCTAGGCTAATTATATGGGTAAAAAAATCACAACTGTTTACGAAGCCGGCAGTTCAAATGTGGTCTGGTGAAAATTAAAGAAGGTGAATGAATACAGCAGACCCCATTTTCACCCTCACTTAAAAAGTTTACATTAAAATCACCGCAATACGCAACATTAATTTTTTATACATATGTCGTAGCCAGATTACAAAATCCGTCGTTTTATAAATTGCCTAGGCGTTTTATAAATAGCGGCCAAATTGTCAAATTTTCGTTTACCTTTCATTATTTTGCTGTCTGGCTAGCCGTATTATCAAATGTCTAGGCGTTTTATAAAACGACGTTCAACACGAGGCCAGATTGTCAAATGTTAAGATAATAACAAGCGGCTAAAACTCAAGTTACGTTCCGTGTCTTATTTACCGTTTCTTCTCAATTTTGGGTTAGCCCTCAGTTAGTTTGGGTTAGTTCTGGTTGGTTCTTGTTGATTGAGCCTCCGTAGCGAGCCAAGCGAGCGGAGGTACATGCAAAGCCATAATAATACCCCGTCGCCCTCAGTTGCGATCCGGGTATTATTATGACTTTGCATGGCCCTCCGCTCGGTTCGCTCGCTACGGGGCTTCAATCGACAAGAACTAACCAAAACTAACCTATATAACATACTTAAATACATTGATTAAGATTTTGATTGCCCTAACTTTTAAATAAAACTTGTATTTTACAAAATGACTACAACGTCTCACCCGCCAGAATGTCAAGCAGAAGTTAATCTTAAACATTTGATAATCTGGCCGCGTGTTGCCCGTCGTTTTATAAAACGCCTAGGCATTTTACAAACCGACTAGCCACATAGGAAAGTAATGAATGTTAAACGAGAATTTGACAATCTGGCCGCCTTTTGTAAAATGTCTAGACATTTTATAAAACGGCGGGTTTTAGAATGTGGCTACGACACATAAATTGCATAAATGACCCAAAGACTTCAAAATTGTATCAAAGTGTCACAGGCACGTGCAATAGACGCATGCAAATATTAGATTTTGTTTTGTATTTTTTACTAACTGATTTTGAGTTAAGGTAATCAGCCTGGGCGGATTTCAACGGAAGTGTACTTGTTAGAAAGCCCTTATCTATAATATAGGGCTTTCTATAGGGCGAGACCAATCGGGACAAAAACTTCGTAACGGTACGTCGGATCGCTCTGAAACTTATACCAATCGATTTGTAATCGAAAAAAAAAATTTTGATTTTTTGTCTGTATGTGTGTGTGTGTGTGTGTGTGTATGTGATGGGATCGACTACAGGTCGCAATTTTGAAGGTAGCGACTTGAAATTTGGCATAGAGGTAGAGGTCCACGAACCCTCGGAACCTATTGATTTTGGTTATGATCGGTTAATATACAGGGTGTGAAAACAGGACAAGTTACCGTTTTTTGGCGTTTTTGGCATAAACAAGGACCAACATTTCAAGATAGCGACTTGAAATTTGGCATAGAGGTAGAGGTCCACAAACCCTCGAAGCCTGTTGATTTTGGTTTTGATCGGTTAATATACAGGGTGTGAAAACATGACAAGTTACCGTTTTTTGGCGTTTTTTGGCATTTTTGTCCATGTAAACAAGGACCAACTTTTCTATTTTTTGATGTCAAATGAAAGTATTCGGTAAGACACGTATTTTTGTTCCTTTGCTCTTTTGCTCTAATTGTTATACAGGGTGTGAAAACAGGACAAGTTACCGTTTTTTGGCATTTACTGGTCACAATTTTGAAGATGGCGACTTGAAATCTGTCTAACCCAAACTAACCCTCGAAGCCTGTCGATTTTGGTTTCGATCGGTTAATATACAGGGTGTGAAAACAGGACAAGTTACCGTTTTTTGGCGTTTTTGGCATTTTTGTCCGTGTAAACAAGGACGAACTTTTCTATTTTTTGATGTCAAATGAAAGTATTCGGTAAGACACATATTTTTGTTCCTTTGCTCATTTGTTCTAATTGTTATACAGGGTGTGAAAACAGGACAAGCTACAGTTTTTTGGCATTTCAGGTCGCAATTATGAAGATAGCGACTTGAAATTTGGCATAGAGGTAGAGGTCCACAAACCCTCGGAACATATTGATTTTGGTTACGATCGGTTAATATACAGGGTGTGAAAACAGGACAAGACACCGTTTTTTAACATCTCTGTCCGTCTAAACAAGGATAAAATTCTTTTTTTTTATGTCAAATGAAAGTATTCGGTAAGACACGTATTTTTGTTCCTTTGCTCTTTTGCTTTAATTGTTATACAGGGTGTGAAAACAGGACAAGTTACCGTTTTTTGGCATTTACAGGTCACAATTTTGAAGATGGCGGCTTGAAATTTGTCATAGAGGTAGAGGTCCACAAACCCTCGAAGCCTAATGATTTTGGTTACGCTCGGTTAATATACAGGGTGTGAAAACAGGACAAGTTACGGTTTTTTGGCATTTACAGGTCGCAATTCTGAAGATAGCGACTTGAAATTTGGCATAGAGTTAGTGGTCCACAAACCCTCGAAGCCTATTGATATTAGTTACGATCTGTTAATAGACAGGTTGTGAAAAGAGGACAAGTTAACGTTTTTTGGCATTGTTGTCAGTGTAAACAAGTCTCAACTTTTCTTTTTTTCGATGTCAATTTATAAGTAGAGGTGAAAGTATGTTAGCATTTTTTGTTGACAACATGGTTACCATAGCAACCAATTTAAAATATGTATATCACTAATAAAAGATATAGTATGGTACCTAGGATTGTTTATGAAGCCTAATTTGATACTAAAAAATTGGTTGCTATGGTAACCAAAAAAAGTAAAAAGTCGTCATAATTCGTCAATCCTACGACTTAGAGATTTGATATTTGGTATTTAGGTAAAGATTAAAAAAAATAACGATTGACGTTGACAAGTCGGTTACCATGGCAACCGATTAATAATATGTATATCACTAATAAAAGATATAGTATGGTACTTAGGATTGTTCGTGAAGCCTAATTTGATAATAAAAAATTGGTTGGTATGGTAACCAAAAAAAAGTTAAAAATCGTCTTAATTCGTCAATCGTCCGACTTGGAGATTTGATATATGGTATTTAGGTAAAGATTAAAAAACAATTAACAATTGACGTTGACAAGTCGGTTACCATGGCAACCAATTAATAATATGTATATCATTAATAAAATATATAGTATGGTACTTAGGATTGCTTATGAAGCATAATTTCATACTAAAAAATTGGTTGCTATGGTAACCAAAAAAAAAATCGTAATAATTCGTCAATCGTACGACTTAGAGATTTGATATTTGGTATTTAGGTAAAGATAAAAAAAAATTAGCGATTGACGTTGACAGGTCGGTTACCATGGCAACCAATTAGAAAATTATCACGGTAAAATTAGACTAGCGATTGGTAAATCTAATTATAAGGGCTTTCTAATTATAGGCCACGGTACGGATAGGAGCGTGGCAACAATGTGTGACCGAAGGTCACACAAACGAGGCCCGAAGGGCCTCGCGCGTGCCGCAGGCACAGGCGGCCACGCCGCTTGTTAGAAAGCCCTTATCTATAATATAGGGCTTTCTATAGGGCTTTATAACGGACTTTTTGTCTGTATGTGTGTATGTGATGGGATCGACTACAGGTCGCAATTTTGAAGATAGCGACTTGAAATTTGGCATAGAGGTAGAGGTTCACGAACCCTCGGAACCTATTGATTTTGGTTACGATCGGTTAATATACAGGGTGTGAAAACACGACAAGTTACCGTTTTTTGGCATTTTTGACCGTGCAAACAAGGACCAACTTTTCTTTTTTTTTATGTCAAATGAAAGTATTCGGTAAGACACGTATTTTCTTCATTTGCTCCTTTGCTCTAATTGTTATACAGGGTGTGAAAACAGGACAAGTTACCGTTTTTTGGCATTTACAGATCGCAATTTTGAAGATAGCAACTTGAAATTTGGCATAGAGGTAGAGCTCCACAAACCCTCGGAACATATTGATTTTCGTTACGATCGGTTAATATACAGGGTGTGAAAACAGGACAACTTATCGTTTTTTGGCATTTTTGTCCGTGTAAATAAGGACCAACTTTTCTTTTTTTTACGTCAAATGAAAGTATTCGATAAGACACGTATTTTCTTCATTTGCTCTTTTGCTCTAATTGTTATACAGGGTGTGAAAACATGACAAGTTACCGTCTTTTGGCATTTACAGGTCGCAATTTTAAAGATAGCGACTTGAAATTTGGCACAGAGTTAGAGGTCCACAAACCCTCGAAGCCTATTGACTTTGGTTACGATCGGTTAATATATAGGGTGTGAAAAGAGGACAAGTTACCGTTTTTTGACATTTACAGGTCGCAATTTTGAAGATGGCGACTTGAAATTTGGCATAGAGGTAGAGGTTCACGAACCCTCGGAAGCTATTGATTTTGGTTACGATCGGTTAATATACAGGGTGTGAAAACACGACAAGTTACCGTTTTTTGGCATTTTGACCGTGCAAACAAGGACCAACTTTTCTTTTTTTTTATGTCAAATGAAAGTATTCGGTAAGACACATATTTTCTTCATTTGCTCCTTTGCTCTAATTGTTATACAGGGTGTGAAAACAGGACAAGTTACCGTTTTTTAACATTTACAGATCGCAATTTTGAAGATAGCAACTTGAAATTTGGCATAGAGGTAGAGCTCCACAAGTTACCGTTTTTTGGCATTTTTGGCCGTGTAACAAGGACCAACTTTTCTCTTTTTTGATGTCAAATGAAAGTATTCGGTAAGATACGTATTTTTGCTCCTTTGCTCTTTTGCTCTAATTGTTATACAGGGTGTGAAAACAGGACCAGTTCCCGTTTTTGGCATTTACAGGTCGCAATTTTGAAGATAGCGACTTGAAATTTGGCATAGAGTTAGAGGTCCACAAACTATCGAAGCCTATTGATTTTGGTTACAATCGGTTAGCATACAGGGTGTGAAAACAGGACAAGTTACCGTTTTATGCCATTTTTGTCCGTGTAAACAAAGATAATATCCTTTTTTTATTATGTCAAATGAAAGTATTCGGTAAGACACGTATATTTGTTCCTTTGCTCTTTTGCTCTAATTATTATACAGGGTGTGAAAACAGGACAAGTTGCCGTTTTTGTCATTTACAGGTCGCAATTTTGAAGATAGCGACTTGAAATTTGGCATA
>MU182145.1:73168-188506 GCA_016904865.1 Pissodes strobi
TCCTTTGCTCTTTTGCTCTAATTGTTATACAGGGTGTGAAAACAGGAAAAGTTACGTTTTTTTGGCATTTACAGGTCGCAATTTTGAAGATAGCGACTTGATATTTGGCATAGAGGTAGAGGGTCCACAAACCCTCGAAGCCTGTTGATTTTGGTTACTATCGGTTAATATACAGGGTGTGAAAACAGGACAAGTTACCGTTTTTTGGCATTTTTGTCCGTGTAAACACGGGCCAACTTTTCTTTTTTTTTTCGATTTGAATTTATAAGTAGAGGAAAAAGTATGTTAGCATTTTTTGTTGACAACATGGTTACCATAGCAACCAATTAATAATATGTATATCACTAATAAAAGATATAGTATGGTACTTAGTATTGTTTATGAAGCCTAATTAGATACTAAAAAATTGGTTGCTATGGTAACCAAAAAAAGTAAAAAATCGTCACAATTCGTCATTCGTACGACTTAGAGATTTGATATTTGGTATTTAGGTAAAGATTAAAAAAAGATGGCAACCAGTTAGAAATTTATAACGGTAAAATTAGACTAGCGATTGGTAACTCTAATTATAAGGGCTTTCTAATTATAGGCCACAGTACGGATAGGAGCGTGGCAATAATGTGCCCGAAGGGCCTCGCGCGTGCCGCAGGCACGAGTGGCCACGCCACTTGTTAGAAAGCCCACAATTATATATGGGCTTTCTATAGGGCGAGACCAATCGGGACAAAAACTTCGTAACGGTACGTCGGATCGCTCTGAAACTTATACCTATCGATTTGTAATCGAAAAAAAAAATTTTGATTTTTTGTCTGTATGTGTGTGTGTGTGTGTATGTGTGTATGTATGTGATGGGATCGACTACAGGTCACAATTTTGAAGATAGCGACTTGAAATTTGGCATAGAGGTAGAGATCCACGAACCCTCGGACCCTATTGATTTTGGTTACGATCGGTTAATATACAGGGTGTGAAAACAGGACAAGTTACCGTTTTTGGCGTTTTTTGGCATTTTGTCCGTGTAAACAAGGACCAACTTTTCTTTTTTTTGATGTCAAATGAAAGTATTCGGTAAGACACGTATTTTTGTTCCTTTGCTCTTTTGCTCTAATTGTTATACAGGGTGTGAAAACAGGACAAGTTACCGTTTTTTGGAATTAATAGGTCGCAATTTTGAAGATAGCGACTTCAAATTCGGCATAGAGGTAGAGGTCCACAAACCCTCGAAGCCTGTTGATTTTGGTTACGATCGGTTAATATACAGGGTGTGAAAACAGGACAAGTTACCGTTTTTTGGCATTTACAGGTGGCAATTTTGAAGATAGCGACTTGAAATTTGGCATAGAGTTAGAGGTCCACAAACCCTCGAAGCCTGTTGATTTTGGTTACGATCGGTTAATATACAGGGTGTGAAAACAGGACAAGTTTCCGTTTTTTGGCATTTTTGGCATTAAACAAGGACCAACATTTCTTTTTTTTTATGTCAAATGAAAGTATTCGGTAAGACACGTATTTTTGTCCCTTTGCTCTTTTGCTCTAATTGCTATACAGGGTGTGAAAACAGGACAAGTTACTGTTTTTTTGCATTTACAGGTCGCAATTTTGAAGATAGCGACTTGAAATTTGGCACAGAGGTAGAGGTCCACAAACCCTCAAAGCCTAATGATTTTGGTTACGATCGGTTTATATACAGGGTGTGAAAACAGGACAAGTTGCCGTTTTTTGCCATTTTTGCCCGTGTAAACATGGATAAAATTCTTTTTTTTTATGTCAAATGAAAGTATGCGTAAGATACGTATTTTTGTTCGTTTGCTCTAATTGTTATACAGGGTGTGAAAACAGGACAAATTACCGTTTTTTGGCATTTACACGTCGCAATTTTAAAGATAGCGACATGAAATTTGGCATAGAGGTAGAGGTCCACAAACCCTTGAAGCCTCATGATTGTGGTTACTATCGGTTAATATACAGGGTGTGAAAATAGGAAAAGTTATCGATTTTTGACAGTTATAGGTCGCAATTTTGAAGATAGCGACTTGAAATTTGGCATAGAGGTAGAGGTCCACAAACCCTCGAATCCTATTGATTTTGGTTACGATCTGTTAATATACAGGGTGTGAAAACAGGACAAGTTACCGTTTTTTGGCATTTTTGTCCGTGTAAACAAGGATCAACTATTCTTTTTTTTTCGATGTCAATTTATAAGTAGAGGTGAAAGTATGTTAGCATTTTTTGTTGACAACATGGTTACCATAGCAACCAGTTAATAATATGTATATCACTAATAAAAGATAGTATGGTACTTATTATTGTTTATGATGCCTAATTTGATACTAAAAAATTGGTTGCTATGGTAACCAAAAAAAAGTAAAAAATCGTCACAATTCGTCAATCGTACGACTTAGAGATTTGATATTTGGTATTTAGGTAAAGATTAAAAAAATTAACGATTGACGTTGACAAGTCCGTTACCATGGCAACCAGTTAGAAATTTATCACGCTAAAGTTAGACTAGCGATTGGTAACTCTAATTATAAGGGCTTTCTAATTATAGGCCACGGTACGGATAGGAGCGTGGCAATAATGTGTGACCGAAGGTCACACAAACGAGGCCCGAAGGGCCTCGCGCGTGCCGCAGGCACGAGTGGCCACGCCACTTGTTATTTTATACTCTATTAAATATACGATCTAGAAAAAAAATAATCTAACTAAAGAATAAGAATAACAATAGCTAAGTTTTGGAAATACAGACATTTTCTTCGAAAAAGCGAAAACAACAGGCCATTATTTCAAGCTGAATTTTCTGAACAAAATTTTCCTTGACCATCGATACTAAAGTTTTTTACTTTTGGTTCTTAGTGGTGCTTGACCATCCTGCTGAGTAGTATGCACACACCCCCTCATTCCGCCATATCAGGCTACCTTTTCGTATCCAACTCTGACGAATTCATTTTCCTGCAGCTTTAGCCAATGCTCAGATAAAGAAAACTCTTGTTGTTGCCCCTCAGAGTATTTAGAAAGAGCTCTATGTCCAGAATTTTGTTTCGTGGGCGTTGGACATTGTGATGTGCAATATTAATGACTTATCAGATTGCTCATCCTTGGATAATTTGGTTGTGGTGGCTAAGTGTTATGAGTAACCACACCAAAGGATGCCTCCATGGTAGTCTCCAACAAAGATGAAAAAAATGGTTAACTACAATACCATTGTTCCAAATCTCAGGTTTCATTAGCTTTGGTTTGTCATCAAAACTTCCACCTTTAAAAAGCTTTTATATAACTGGTTTCCCTTTTGAAACATCTAGTTTCCAACCCCGTGCCAGCCCTGTGTGGTAGTTCGACTTCCATGACATGTGGTTTAAAAGGCAAGATAAAGATATAGGTAAAGTTTATAGCAACTTCCAGGTCAGAACTTAACATTTTACCATAAATTGGCATTGGTCTTTCCTGTATTGGATACTGCTTTTGATTTTTCCGGCTTTGAGCAGTTTTCCACTCAAAGTTCTCATTTTCCACGTGTTTCTTCGACTTTTCCTCTTATTAATTTGGTAGCCTCGCTGTCTTCGCCCAAGTCATCTTGGGTCGAACATTACCATTTCCATTTTGCATAAAATCTTTTTAAATACAACTTCATATTTTTGTTTAAAATTAGCTGCTTCCTTATCCGGCGTCTTTTTTGTTGTTTTTGTCACTAGGTTTTTTTGACCTTCCAATATTCCTGTGTTTCCTCCAATTTACGCATGTTCTATTTCCAGTGTTCTGAGAATTTCTTCATTAGACTTTCAGATTAGATCCTTTTTAAAGCTGGTCAGTCTTGTTGAATCGATGGAAATAGCTTTTTCTGCGTAATCCCTTTCGACACAGGACTTGTAAAACGTGAATAGAAACAGGTTAGTTGAACGAAAAAAGAAATATTACCAATAACAAAATTCAAATATCAAACAATGCTACTAAACGTGTTTGGAATATTTTGAAGCAATTGACAGGGAATGCTAATGATACGCAATCCTTTGAAAAAGAATGGTGAATCAATCACTGATACTGATAGAATATGTAATGTGTTTAATGCCTGTTTCACTAAATGCCCCATGATTGGTTGGAAGTGGGGCTTGGAAGCACCCCAGTCTGGCCCTATAGGTGGTTTTTTCTCTTCTTTTTTTAACATCTGTGGATGAACACGAAACTGTAGAAATAATTAATAGGACAAGCTGAGAAAAATCATCCGGTTTGGATGAGATCCCATGTAATTTTCTAAAGAAAATTGCTCTCCACATTTGCAAGGCACTGGCATACATAATAAACAATTATTTTATTCCGGGACAATTTCCATCGGTTTTGAACAGAAGTATGGTTACACCTCTACACAAAAAAAAGAGAAAAAGAAGGATATGGAGAACTATAGACCAGTGGCCGTCCCGTCAGCCTTGTGTAGTTTGTTGATGACACCTGAGTTATAATATTAAATAGAAACGAAGAACTTTCTTTTGAACTAGCAAATCGTCAAAAAATGCAAGAATGGTGTAACAATAACTTGCTTCTGCTTGATACTGAGAAAACCAACTTACATATTTTTGCATTTTCAAAACAGAAATAATAATGATAAACGTCATTACTCGGTAAATATTCAATATAAAAGGAAATAGGCTGAAAACACAACATTTTTGAGCCTTGCTAGCCGTGAAAATCTTAACTGAAGTGCTCATGTACCGGGTGACATCGTATAAAGTACCACCCCCCGTAACTTTTTTACTTTTTATCATACGGGAAAAATAAAAAAACTTGCATACAGGGGAAATTTTTTCCTTCCCGAATGTCCATTGTAAATTTCGATAACTTTGCATATATACGAGGGAGGACGAAAAGTATTTTTTTTTAATGGAATGCCCTGTATATTTTTGGGTAAAATTAAAGATCTTTTTCTTCTGATTTCAAATATACCACACAACTTGACATTTGGCTCACTCATTTTTGCGTTATTTAAGTTTAAAGTTGCATTGAATTTACATTGTCTCGTTGCCATGCTTACTGCACAGAAAACAACTTTTTGAAGAGTAAGCCATGACAACAATAGGAACAAAATGTTTTTGAGTTGACATTGTCATTTATATAATAACTGTCAGTGCAACTTGCTCGATTTCTTTAGATATAATTTTTAAATGGTGTTTTCTGTGGCTGAGAAACTAGATATTGTTTGTTTATTTTCTGAAAATAATTATACTGCGTCTGCTACGCGACGTGCCTACGCGGCAAGGCATCCCAATGGTCCGATTCCCACAAGACGGACAATCAGAACTATTTTCTCTAAGTTTAGAACAACGTCAAATTTGCAAAGAAAAAGAAGGAAAAAAAAATGAAAATACGGAAAATCACGATTTGAATATTCTTCTGCATTATGTGGACAACCCCAGAAAACCAATTCGAACAACTTCTAAGGAAATGCGTGCTCGTTACGGACCACGAAGAACTTCGCGTCAGTATATCCGGAAAGTTTTGAAAAAATATGGATTTAGGCCTTATAAGTTTCACACAGTTCAGAAATTAACACAAACGCATAAGATTCAAAGACTCAATTTCTGCAACCTTATGTTGAATAGATTGAACAACGAAAGAGACTTCTTCGAAAAAATATTATGGACCGATGAGTCAAGTTTTTCTACAAGTGGATTACCAAACCGTCAAAATTATCGACACTGGGCTCTAGAAAATCCTCAATTCGCCAGGGAAATTCGATTTCAAGGTCCAAGGACAGTTAATGTATGGTGCGGACTGCTAAAAAATAGAATAATAGGACCATATTTTTTCGAAGGCACATTGACTGGACCGTTGTATCAGCAATTTCTGGAAACACGCCTGCAAGACATGCTAGATAATTTACCGTTGAGGCAGCATATAAACATAATTTTCCAACATGACGGCGCCCCGCCACATGTGATACGTGGAGTAAGCAATTATTTGAATACTGTCTATAATGCATGGACTGGAAGAAACGGACCTATTGCGTGGCCTTCAAATAGTCCCGATCTAACGCCTATGAACAATTTTTTGTGGGGATATATTAAAAATAAAGTGTATGAGCGTGATCTTGACAGTGTTGAGGATATGAAACATTTTATTACTCAAGAAATAAGGTATTTAAATGAAAGAAATAGTAATTTTATAGAGAATGGAATAGAGCACTTACAAACAGTTTACCAAGAATGCACAGATAATGAGGGGGGAAATATTCATTCTGATTAATATTCTGTAGTTTAGATTTATTTTATTGTAATCTCTATTTAGTTATTCAGTAAAATATTGCTTATTTAACATTTGCATTGCTGTTTCATTATAATTTATTTATAAGGAAACTAGTATTTCGTTTCATGCCACAGAAAAAACCATTATAATAAGCGAAATTATTAGAAGGAATTGATTTAGTTTCACTAACAGTTATTATATAAATGACAATGTCAACTCAAAAACATTTTGTTCCTATTGTTGTCATGGCTTACTCTTCAAAAAGTTGATTTCTGTGCAGTAAGCATGGCAACGAGACAATGTAATTCAATGCAACTTTAAACTTAAATAACGCAAAAATGACTGAGCCAAATATCAAGTTGTGTGGTATATTTAAAATCTGAAGAAAAAGATCTTTAGTTTTACCTTAAATATACAGGGCATTCCATTAAAAAAAATACTTTTCGTCGCCCCTCGTATATATGCAAAGTTATCGAAATTTACATTGGACATTCGGGAAGGAAAAAAATGCCCATGTATGCCAGTTTTTTTATTTTTCCCGTATGATAAAAAATTAAAAAATTACGGGGGGTGGTACTTTATACGATGTCACCCGGTACAGAACATATGTTGAAAGGTTTATCAGCAAACTATGCTATTGTTGGTATAAGGAACAGCATTGGTCATGTGCCCCTGTTGTCATGGTAGCATAATGACTGATTTTAAATATAACGGCTCTATAAGTCCAGCTGATATTGCAACAAGTTATGGAGATAATTTTACAGTTCCAAAGTACTCAGCAATTATGTATGACAAAAGGTTCTCACTATGTGGAGATAAAGGTACTTAGAAATTTTTAAATTGTAAGACCATATATTAGATTAAGGACAGTAATAAGAACGTTTTTTGTTCAGTATCAATTTTATTCAACTGAAGAGTAGGGGAGAAAATGTATGTGTAGGTTACCTATTGTGAAATAGCTTTTTACTTTCTGAATGCATGCTAGTACTTGTAGGACCCTCTGTTTGTTGTATATTATTACTGTTGTTATATTCTTACATTTTAACTATTTGTTTTTTACTACGTTTAGCTTTAGTATTGATAATTTAGTTTCATACGTGACAATATTCGCGACTGAAAATTCCCTGTAGCCTTAATGGCAATAAAAGATTTTAAATTTAAAAACATATTAGGTACAGGTAACTACCTATATTAAAGCTTACCTTAGTGTCCAAGGTAAATCTATGGTAAATGCCAGCTGGTACAATCAACAAATCCCCAGGAACCACTCGCACTCTAATCCACTGATCATTTTTATCTCTAACATCAAAATATCCGGAACCATCAACACATAAACGAATTTCTTCATCAGTATGCAAATGTTCGGTATAAAATATTTGTAACTTTTCCTCAAATGTTGATAAGGAATCTGGAGGGGGGGCCATTCTGACCTCATCCTCATATGTGTATCCTCTTTCTTGTTTTAATTTATCTAGGATTCCATCGCTTTGCAAGGTTTCTAAATTTAACTAAAATAACAAGATATAGTTTGGGTTAGTTGGGTTGCATGCATTAAATTAAGTGACTGTTCAGTACTTAAAAGACAAAATGATTAGATGTTTTTTTTTCTAATTATTAATCTGTCCCGGGTTAAGTATATAGTCATATATTTTTTAAAATCTTTGCTGCTCGCTAATTAATAGTGCATAACAAGCCCCGAATGGTGCTCATTTCTTATGAGTATGAAAGTCAGTAACAAAAGCAGTAGGCAAGTGCCGCAAATCATACGACAAGTTTTATGCTATATTTTTTCTACGACTATGGCAACATCTATGTGGAAAATAAACTTTTCTGGAAAACTCATATTACCGAGCTGACAAAAAAATTATCATTCACCATTTTTCTTTGTCGTATAATCGCTTATCTGAGTTACTAGAAAGGCATATATGGATCTATTTCAATCAAATGTATCCTATGATTTTCTCCTTTGCGAAATTTCAAGAGAATTCTATCAAGTATTTAAAATGTAAAAGCAAACTATAAGGATTATATCTGGCAGTCGGATCACAAATAGTTGTCCATCCCTCTTTAATGACTGTAACGTCCTAACGCTCCCATATGCCAATGCGTAACCTTTGTCAAATATAGCGAGTGAGACTTGACCTCAATAAACAGTTATTATTATTATTATGATTTAGCCTTACGGCATTCGCACTCACTCTAACGGGAACATTCACTTGTTCCAAATATCCCGGATATCAAAAGGATTAAGCTCTGAGGGAAGGGTTCTCTCATGTTATCGGGTCCTTGGTGGCATCTACGGATTTCTTACAAATTTTCGGACGGTACGGGCTAATGCGAGAAGTACTGCTTTCTAAATCAATCCGAGTTCCTTGATGTTTATTAACAGGTTCTTTGGAATTAGTCCTGCTGATGACACAATAATTGGCACCATTCTTATTCTCTCCATTCCCCATTCTTGCCGGATTTTCTCTTGTAAATCTCGATATTTGGCGACCTTTTCTGCGTGCTTGACCTGCAAATTGTTGTTGTTGGGTATGGCGATGTCGACAACGCAACCTCATTCGTATGCCTCCCATGTAAGGGATTTCCCTTCCACACTCGAATTTTGTCAAGGTCGGTATGATGGCGGTCTTGAACATGGTGTTCTTTTAAAAGCAGTGGTGTAGAGTCGTCTGCGTTACAAACTGCCCTATGAACTTCTGAGGAATTCGCTTTCCCGTGAAAATAATTGCTCAAATTATTTATTTGCCGATCCAATTGTTCACGTAGATCCGCTAGACCTCTTCCACTTAGATGTCTTGGCAAGGTTGTTCACTCCACTGCGCTCCTCGGGTGGTAGATGTGTGCTCTTGTAAGTACGGTTCTCGTTTTCCGCTGGAGATTTTCAATGTCAGTGCCGGTCCATGCTACCAATCCAAACGAGTATCCAAGAACTGAGGAGGCATAAGTATTGATAGCCTTGCAGAGCCTTTTGCTGTTAAGTTGAGTTTATTGCCAAACGTGTTATACTTCTAGTAAATTATTCTGTTAATTAAGCCTTCATTGCGCCATGTGATATGCGCATTGTTTGTTTCATTCCGAGGTACTTGTAAAATTCATCTCCCTTCTTTGCCTCAATGTTCTGGCCGTCCCTAAGTTCAAAGTGACCTGGACATACTTTACCTCGTCGTACGATGTTCACTATACGGCACTTTTCCAGTCCAAACCGGATTCCAATATCCATGGAGAATTGTTCTACAATCTCCTACATTTGCTCTAGCTGATTTTTGGTAGATCCCATAAGTTTTAGGTCATCCATATAGAGCAAATGATTGACTTTCTCTCCTGCCTCGTTGTTGTTTTTGATATTGTATCCATAGGAAGTAGAATTCAGCTGGTGGGATAGAGGGTTCACCGCAATACAGAACCATAGCGGGCTGAGGGCGTCTCTTTGAAATATACCTCTTTTTATTGGTATGTTTTCGGTGGTAATCCCGGCTTCATTAAGATACATTTTCGTTTGCCAAGATGTCATGGCATGCCTTAAAAATTTAACAATTTTAGCATCAGTCTTATATATTTGAAGAATCTTTAGTAGCCACTCATGAAGCACAGAGTCGTAAGCCTTTTTATAATCGACGTAAGCCATGGACAGATTCCTATGCTTGGAAATTGCCTGGTTACAGATGACAGAGTCGATTATGAGTTGCTCTTTGCACCCCATTGAACCCTTAGCACATCCTTTCTGTTGGTCACCAATGATCTTGTTTCGCTCACAGTGGGCATATAGCCGGTGCGTAAGCAGGTTGTTACCACTTTGTACAGCGTTGGGAGACACGTGATTGGTCGGTACTTGGATGGATCCTCCGTGTTTTCCGGGTCCTTTGATACAAGGTATGTGGCACCCTGAAATAGAAAACGTGGAATATTTTCAGGATTGGCGATTACGTCATAAATTAAATTTGTTAATTTTTCGTGGGTACATTGAAGTTTCTTGAGCCAGTAGTTCTGTATTCCATCTGGGCCAGGTGCCTTCCAGTTATGGGTATCTCTGATGACGTTTGTAACTTCTGCTGTCGTAAACGGCTCGTCAGGCCTTTGGAGGTCCGGCGCGGCGCTCCCCCGCAATCCAGCCTGCTTGAACGTTGCACTGGTTCGGTGTTCTCCAAAATTGTTCAACATCGTCACTGCCGGGGAATTTGTTGTTCGATTCACTAGCCCTCATATTTAACGCTCTGTAGAATGTTTTTTCTGATCGTTGGAATAAGACATTATCTCGTTTTCTTTTATTACTCGATTTGTATCTCTTTAAACGCCCTGAAAATACAGATAATTTTTGTTTTAAAGTGTCAAGACATTGCTGGTGTGTTTGGATTTCTGGATCATCACGAGCATGGATTCGATATCGAGTCATGATTGATCGAACGCAAGCTTCCAGGCTATGGGACCTTAGTCTATTGATGTATTCTTTTAGCCTTCGTATGTCATCAATCCTAGCATTCAATCTTCTTTCCCAATGAGGTGTCCCATAGTCTCGGCAATAGGACCGCCAACTTATAATATATCAAACTGACTAGCAAACCAGTTTGAAAATATACCTATAAAACAACAGAATTCAGGAGTACTAAATTCCTTAGATCTCATAAACAAAATTAAAGGTACGAACCTTAATGAAGGTGAAATTTTAATCTCGTTTGATGTTAGCTCATTATTCCCTAGTGTACCAATCCCACAGACCTTACAATACCTTGGTGAATTACTTGGGATGAATAGCTGTGATAACGAAATCAAAGAAGAATATTTAACTTTAACCAAAGTTTGCATGGATCAAAATTACTTTCAATATAAAAATAATTATTATCAACAATTTGAAGGCACGGCAATGGGCAACTGTTTATCGCCGTTCTTAGCTAATCTTTTCATGACTAAATTTGAAAATGAAATCAGTCAGAAGTTCGAATATTTTCCAAGGGTATGGTCATCCATGTGGATGACTTTTTGGCGATTTTTGACCCGCTAACATCGAAGATTTTGTAACCAAATTAAACAACCGTTTCCCCACCATTAAATTTACTTATGAAGTCGAGAACAATGGCCAACTTCCATTTTTGGATAGTGGATGATTAGTGATTAGGAACGATAATAATACACTAGAACTTGATATTTATAGAAAAAGTACTGCCACTAACCAATATATTCCTAATGAATCCATCCACTGCGACCAACACAAACTGGCCAGCTTTAATTTTTTAGTACACCGTAGGGTTAACTTTCCTCTCAGCAGGGAAATAGTTAATAATGAAAAGGAGACAATTAAGAATATAGCGAAAGTTAATGGTTTCAACTAACTTCATAAACAGACTAATTAATAGGCATTTGTTTAGAGAAGGACCATTCGTGATTCCACTTCATTCGTCAATCAGGATGAAAACACATATATCGATACCATATAATCCTCGGTATACTAGAGGACTCCAAAAAGACTTTAAGGAAGTCGGTTTAAAATTAGTATACCAAGCTCAGTTTAACATTAAGAAATTATTAGGTGGTCCAAAGGGCAAAATTGAAAGAAATATTAGAAAGAAGTGGAATATATTAAATTGGATGCATGGATTGTAAACAAAAGTATGTTGGGCAAACTAGAAGATCTATAAAAACGAGATCCAAGGAACACATAGTGCATCTAAAGTATAGTAGAACAGAAAAATCAAGTGTTGCCGAGCATGCTTTTGATTTATTTATTTCATTTTTATTTTTTATTTTAACAGTACATATTACAAATACCTATATAGGTAATTATAAGTAATGGACTGATACATAATGAGAAATACAAACAAAAAAAGAAGGAAGAGAAAAGAAAACACACAACATATTAAAATTTAAGAGCTAAGACAACAATCTCCTGAGCTGAGCATAGGTAATGCTGAAAAGATCAAGCTCTGGGTTCCCACTGATCATCTCATTGCACACTGCCATCAATCTATTTACAGGCGAGACTGATATTGGTTGAACACAAAACAAATCAAAATTATTTATTCTTAAGTTAACCTTAGGCACCCTAAAGCACAAACAATATAGCTACGTAGCTATATTGTTTGTGCCTAAAGTCAATATACTTAATAATGTTACTATCTTTGTACTTTCGGATATTCAAAATATAATATATAAATATCACAATCTGCCTATTCCTCCTACTTATAAGTGTCTGAAAATTAAAAGCTTCCAACAATAATCTATAAGAGATCATAAATGGATAGGCGTTATTCCTTCTTACATATAGATATCGCAAAAAGCGTTTTTGGATTCTTTCAATTAGATCCACTTGGCAGTTAGCAGTGGGATTCCAAATTTGTACGGCATATTCAATGTGCGGTCTTACTATAGTATTATACAGATGTATGATAGTGGGTATATAAAATTTTTTACTCTTCCCAATGACTTAAATGCCTTGCTTGTCTTAAAGGCGTAATGAGCACTGCATTTCATGTTAGTTTGGAAATAAACTCCAAGATCCTTCAGCTCACTTTTGCCAAACTTTACAGAATTAAAAATATAAGTTGGTTCACCTAAGCGCCAATTCAATGAAATCGTCATATCAAAGGCGGGCCGAGGACGCAACGAGACGGTAAAAATATTTAGGGGGTATTGAGGCAATAAGAGCCGAGTTTGACGCGATTTACTTCGGTCAGAGCGCTATTGGTAAACATAGAGTAAAATTTCCCGCTGAGTAAGTAATCAATGGAGGAGTTTAAATAATGAAATATGGTTTTATTAAAATTTTGAAAACTATATTTTGTGAAGTCCCAAAAAAAGATGAAAAGGTAAAGGCCTTATTCAGCATATTTTTAAAAAATTACGGTAAATACGATTGCATATAAAATTTGTAAAATATATTATTTTTTACTTCAAGAATGAAATTTAATACCTCGTGCGAAATTTTTTATTTTAATTTATTTTGGGGATGAACTACATCATAGTTTTGTAAAACTTTACAAATAATTTTGGAAAAAGTTTTGCAAAACTAATTGTCTACATTTTAGCAATTTCTCTATTTCGTTAATTTTACCACAATAACTAATTAGCACAAAATTTAAATTAATAGAGTTTTAGATAAATTTATATGTGCACCCATCTTACATTATTTTGCAAATGCACAAAATCTGATTAAAAGTTACCTTTTTTTAGTTGGTAACCCAGTTGATGGAACAGCATATGAATGTATACTGCCGTGATTAGCGAAAACGCGGCATCTGCAAAATTCTTTAAAAATCAGATATTGGTATATCCGTTAATGCTATTTCAAATTCTATCATTATAACTTAGCTAAAACGCCGCAAACATTACCAGAAATTAATAAACTGGTTATTATTTTGCGGTATCTGAAACAAATTTCCATTCGAACTTAGAAATAACGCGGCATAGCTTGCTAGCTTAGCAAAACCGCCGCAACTCATCCCCTGATGCGGCGTTTCTTTTAAGCATGGATCATTTGCGGCGTTAATGCTAAACATAGTCGCCGTTTTTACTTGTATACATTGGGATATAAACCAAGTAATGATAGATTTAATTATGAAGTTCTATCTAAAACACCGAAAGGTAGGTAGCAGATAAACGTGGTAAAAGCCAACCAATAAATTTTATCCTTAAAAATGAAATTTATGAACATATAGAATCTTTCAATCCCGTTATATCGCAATATCGTCGTGAGCATGCGCCAAATGTCAGATATTTGCCCAGCGATATAACGATAAAATGCATGCACGCTGATTTTCTGGAAAAATTTACGACAATTAACGTTTCATATAACGTGTATCGATGCGAAGTTAAGAAAAAAATATATCCTTTACAAAACTCGGCCATGAAGAGTGTGAGCATTGTGAAGATATGAAATTGCACAACCACAAAGAGGATCAGCTTCAACTTGAGAGTTGCGACATAGGTAGATTTTGAAAAGAACACATAGATTTGGCTAAATGGTCCCGAGAACTTTATCGTTGGCACGTTGCTGAAAATTTTATAACAAACACACTTTTCAGCAGATCTTCAGAAAGTCATAATGTTGCCAAGGGTTGACTCATTTAAAAAAGTTTTGTTCGTAAAAAGACTGTCGATGTACAATGAAAGTTTTGTCCCTTTGGGAGCTGCTACCAGTACCAGTAACCAATCTAAGCCATATGCAGTTCTCTGGCATGAGGGAATTAGTGGAAGATGTCAAGAAGACCTCATAAGTGCATTTTAGTCTTAGAAAAAAAGCGGCATCTTCCGTAATTTGTGATCTATTGCATATTTTAATTTTTTTTTCACAAAATATGAATTCCCCGGAAAATTTCATAAATATGCAGTATCTATTGCCCGTCACCGATTCGTAACTTGCAACGGCTACGAGTTTAACCAAAACTTGCATTTCCTCCGTTCAGCCATTTGTTCACATACGGCGTTTTCGCTAACCACGGCAGTATACAGCTCCTAGAAGAATTTGCAAAACTGTTTTCATTAAAATGCAAACCACCATTCTAATACGGCTATGACATTACATTGGTGAATCATTCGCATATTTGTGGTATCCTATAAAGTCTAAGGCACTTTTCCAGGCTCGACACCTGCAAGTTTTTTTTTAATACATACTCTTATTGTACTCACTATAAATCGATGTTAATATTGAACATTGATGGGAAGTAGGACAAATTTAACTGGTAAGATTTGACCCAAACATATAGTGAAGTTAAATAAAAGCTTATAATAAACGAATACATACCTACCCTTTTGGGCACCTAAAGAGCGATGGCAGACAATATTGCCATTCGTCTTTCACAATCAACTACTGAACAAATATTTCGACTAGACATTTTACTCAGAAATCCACAAAAACAAACTATTTTTGACTTTCAGTACCAAACATCTCGGCAAGCAGTAGTACCGTACTAGCATTTTTTACAAAAAATATAGATCGTTCAAATTAATGCGATCTGTACCTCGAATAATCTGGGTAAAGTATTTTACTATAATTATTATAAGTACACAGCGTCCTTAATGTTTTTTTATCGATGTTTTAATGTTTTTATTGCTTTTAATTGATCACTTCGATGTTGTGTTATTTATTAGTTCTCTAAGTTGTTACGTTGTATGCCGGTTGTTTGTATAATTCCTGTACTGTTTTTTTTGAAACTGTCTAAATGTTCAACGGTGTTGAAATGCGTATAATGTTCTTTGTTCTTTTTTTAGCCTTGAGAATGATGCGGAATGCATCGAAACGTTGGCATTTGATTTAAAAGCTTAACAATAAAGACCAAACAAGCTGAAAACTGACTTTTAATTAAGATTTGTAATTGTCGACCTATCTGGCATGAAGCCAAGTTGATTAAGTGATACTCTCGACTCTACCGCACTAAAGACTGTATAGAATGTATTCGAAAATCTTGGCTAATACATTAATTACTTATCGGTCTGTAGTTTTTCACGCAATCGACATCCCCACCCTTGTGAATTGGGGCGACAATGGCCTGCTTCAAATAAGAAGGAAAATGGTTCCCCGAAAGCGACAGATTAAAGATGTGTGTTAATGGCCGTAACAAGTGTTCGGCCAGTCCTTTATAAATGTAAGCAGGAATACCGTCGCTTCCTGTAGATTTTTTGGGCTTCAAATGTTTTATACTTTTGAACAAGTCGAACGTACCACCCTCAACTGATTCTACGTAATGATTGCAGTTATCCCTTCTCTCGAATACAGATTGAAGGTATCGAGCGAAGGCATCAGCAATGCCGCCCTGACTGACTAGAATTTTTACACTTCATGGTTGCTGTTATTCCTCTTTTACTTGACTTGCTCCTAACAAAAGCCCAAAAAGAACTTGGACCAGTCATCATTCTGCACACTGGCAATATCGCAAGAGTGCTAACAAATCTCAATCCTCCGCTTTATTAACTTTCCCAAATCATGATAATTAGCAGCCTCTATGAGATTAGCTTTGTTTTTTATGATTATTTTATGTAGCCTGTTCTTCCTTCTAATCATCTTAGAATACCAAAGTGGAAATCTAAGTGTACTATTTTATGGCCTGGTTTTTTACTATTATAAGCAAAGGAGTCCCGCATTATTTTTAGAAACCGTGAAATCCACATTAAAAGACAATGCAGGATGATAACTGTCCTCAGGCACAAGGCAATGATCTACAAATATTCAACACTTTGTTTGAAATTACTAAATCCAAACCTCTATCCATATGATTTTTAACATTATTATTCTGGAACTCTCTTAAAAGTAGGTTTTTTTATTATTATCATCACAGAATTCAGAAGAAGGCACATTAGAATCACCCATTATCAAAACATTACCCTGCTCAGTTATTAGAAAACTTTCAAACATATTAAAATAAGACTTGTACAGGGTGGCTCGAATTCGTGTCTATGTATGGGGAACTCGAAAACCGTAAGAGATACAGTGTCGGTCAAATTAAGGCAAAATTGCGCATTTAGGTGCCTAGCAATATGCCGTTTAGAAAGTTTTAAAATTCCGAGTATTTCCGGAGATATCCGGAAAAAAGCCGAAATTTTGAAAATTCGTTTTATTTTTTTCCTGGGCTTATTTAAAAACGGATTTCAAATTGAATTGCACTTTTGCATTGCCACTTTTTCCGCTCTATCTAATGATGGTATCCAGTTTGAAATCCGACGTTTCATCTTCAAGGGATCATCATCAACTTTCTTTTTTTAAATACGAACTTTAATTTTTTTTATCGTTTTTCAGATGGCATTGGCGTTATTAATATGACTATGTGTTTTTATTTTTTTTCATTTTTTTATTTTTTTTTTAATTATTATTTTTATTTTTTTAATTATATATTTTGCTTTGGCGCAATTTTAAATAATTTAAGGTAGGTACTTTTGAAATTTGTATATTCTATAAAAATATTTTATTTTGTTTTTTGTATTAAGTGGAAAATTGGAGCATATTAAAAATAAAAAATAGTAAAATTATTTCTTACGAGAATATGGCCATGAACTATTACTCAAACAAGTTGCTTACTGCAAAGATAAAATATTACCAACTTTTAACCAATTAAAAAATTTATTTAATAGAGAACACAAAAAATTTATAATCATACTACGTGATACTAGAGGAACTTTGATGGAAAAACACCTATTGGAATTTTCCTTATAAATAAAATGCACTAAGCAACTTGTTTGAGTAATAGTTCATGGCCATATTCTCGTAAAAAATAATTTTACTACCTTTAATTTTTAATACGGGCTCCAATTTTCCACTTGACGCAAAAAACAAATAAAATATTTTTATAGAATATGAAATTTTTAAAAGTACCTACATTAAATTATTTAAAATCACGCCAAGCAAAATGTATAAAATAAAAATAATAAAAAAATAATAAAAATAAAAAAAATAAAAAATAAAAACAGATACTCATATTAATAACGCCAATACCATCTGAAAAACGATAAAAAAAATTAAAGTTCGTATTTAAAAAAAGAAAGTTGATGATGATCCCTTGAAGATGAAACGTCGGATTTCAAACTGGATATCATCATTGGATAGAGCGGAAAAAGTGGCAATGCAAAAGTGCAATTAGATTTGAAATCCGTTTTTAAATAAGCCCAGGAAAAAAATAAAACGATTTTTCAAAATTTCGTTTTTTTCCGGATATCTCCGTAAATACTCGGAATTTTAAAACTTTCTAAACGGCATATTGTTAGGCACTTAAATGCGCAATTTTGCCTTAATTTGACCGACACTGTATCTCTTACGGTTTTCGAGTTCCCCATACATAGACACGAATTCGAGCCACCCTGTACAACTCCATATCCGAGTTTGGCGGAAAATACACAACCGATACATATAAAACTTTTCTTATGGTACCTAATTTTAACATTTATGCACTACAGCCTACAGGTATCAGAATCTAAGATTTCATAGCTTACATTGTTTTTTAGTGCTAAGATTACACCTCCTCCTCTTTTTCCAGTGCCCCTATCATTCCTTATCACTGTGTACTAGGATCAAAGAGTTCTGCATCAAAGATGGACTCACATAGCCACGTCTCCGTTAGACCAACTGCAATAAAGTTTGCATTTAATAAACTAAGATAAAATGCCTCCGTCTTGATCCTCAATCATCGTACATTCTGGTAGTATACCGTAAAATTTGATTTATTTATTGAGAATGTCCTCAGTGCGTCCGTACTTGTATCTCTGGTTGAAATTCCTACTGGCAGCGCCCTCCTGCTCCTGAAAAATCTTGATACCACTGCGCAAATGGGCCACACTTCTCGCCTCCAAGCAAGTCATCTTGTTTTATTGTAACGTTCATGGAGGCGTAATGGTCGGGATGCTTCGATGCATGCGGTTCACACCTCACCTCAGGAAAGTTGGGCTCTAAAAGAGCCCTCAAATGATCTGGCTTTGTACCTGGAACCAGCCTTGTCACATGTAATGCCACAAACTTCGGGATTGACTGAATTAATCCGCAATCTTCGTTTCTCCCAATCAAGAAGGGGATTCATAAGCTTGACGGTGAGTATTCCGTTTGCCGACGAGATTGACGTTTACCGACTGCTGGTCGTAGCCGCAAAAGTTACCATTCATAAACTTGCCGTTGTGTCGTGCGTCGTCCGTCAAAAACGTAAACAAATCTAACCTACAAATTTAGCCTAATTGTTATTGTTAATAACCTTAAATTGTATTAAGGCGGCCACAAACTTCGTTATTTTTACACAGAACGGGTAAAACTGTTCGGGTAAGAACGAACCACGACGACATCCACTCATTTAGCAGTCTTTTGAAAATATTTGATATGAATTACACGGCTTGTGAGTTGGCAGTGGCGGCCGCAGTAGCCATAAAAATAAAAGTAAAACAAAGAAGAAACACTCAAAAAAGGCCAAGGAGTGGTTGCTAAAGCGGAATCAGTTCTCTCATGTAAATTTATTAAACGAATTAAAATTGGACCCCGGAGATTGGCTTAATTATTTACGCATGGACGAAGAAACGTTTCTTGAATTGCTGCATTTAGTGAAACCTTTAATTCAAAAACAAGATGCTTACCTTTCTACGGAAAAGTATCACACCCCATGAACGTCTTACTGCAACATAAAGGGTCCTTGCCACAGGAAGAAACTATGAAGACTTAAAATTCTCGGTTGTAATTTCAGCTCAATCCCACGGACAAATTATACCAGAAACTTGTAGTGCTATATACACTGGATACTGTATTAGAGAAGGATTATTTACAGGCCAGAAAATATTTAAATTGCAAAAAGTCGTTGAAGTTAGAAATGGGAATCAACGTTTTAAAATCGATCAGATCAATCTTGTAAAACAAATTTTAGCAACCAAATTACAACCATTATTATGGGTATCAACACCTCTAAAATAATTGGTTTTGTAATAATAATCATAAAAGAATTAAAACAGTTTAAACCTGCCGCAGCCACTCAAATAAATGCACGTTCTTGCCCGACGATTGGCCAATCATTAACCGACTTGCACGAACACGTTCAAAACGGACGGTTAAAATCAAAACCCGAACAGTTTTACCCGTTCGGGTAAAACTGTGTAAAAAGAAAGAAGTTTGTGGCTGCCTTTAGAATGGACAACTATGATGACCAGAAGTATTTATTAGGTGCATTAGCACTTATTTTCTGTTCGTATGCAGTCCTTAAAATGCGTCAAAACAAACACGACAAAACGAGACCACGGCGCAGATCCTTAATATCACGTGATAGGTTAAAACGCATTTGATTGGCCCTTAAAACTTTCTACGACCGTTGCTACGACCGTCGCGTCGGCCGGTAAAAGATAAAATTGGTTTATGTTCAACGGCACCACCGACAGGTCCACCGGCGGTCGGCCGGTAGAGTTAACGGCAACTATGAAAGGTCTAATGCATTTAAATGTTTTTAATTTAGAATGGTCACCGCAAACGACACCGGCAGTCGGAACGTCAAGTTTATGAATCGGCCTTATTTCTTCGTCTCACGTGATGCCATTCTTCATCACTCCTAGAAAATCATTTAGTTTTCTCACTTGTTGCCATTCTTCTTCACTATTAGAAGGCCTTTTAGTTAAGCTCAAATTCTGTATTTGCCGCATTTTATTGATGGTAGTAGCCTGCAAAATAGCTGTGTTTACCTGTTCAGGCGATATTGGCACTGGCGGTATATCCTGCTGCTTTGGCTTATTCGCAGATTGATTCATACTACGCGTATTTATGTTGTTTTCGACATTAATTTGGAGGTTAGTTTTTCCCGATGATGCGGGAATAATGTTGGTTGCATTGATTTGGGGTTTTGTTGCTAGGGCATTTGCATGCCTTCTGCAATCAATGTCGCAGCAAACTTCAGGTCTTCTTGCCAAAACTTCTGTTGATGACTCAGCATCATTTTCTTTTTTGCTTAAAAAACTTACATTTTCTTGCAACATCTGAATATTGTTCCTTAGCAAAATTCCCTTTTGCTGCATCTCGCAAATAATCACATCCTTACTCTTTAATAGCTCATTCTTGGCTTCGAACAGCTTTTTAACGTTCTCAGAGACGAATTTCGACTGCATAACCTCATCTTCCTTTAAACAGCATTTCACCCCAAATTATTCTTCCCGATAGCAACAAGCCCAAGAGGAATCCTTAACGCACATGAATTGTGGAATACTAATACACAATGAAACGAAATAACGTCAATACAAAGAAGAAAAATAAAACATTGCCTAATATCTACTATTATACATCAACTAATAATAAGTCAATAACAAGTTTTGACACATTCAAAATATTCCTTCACTGTATAGGGTTCTATATTAACTAACAGGTTATGTATTTTTCTTTTTATCTTATTAATATTGGTCATTGTTTTGATGTCTGGTGGTAAGTGATTAAAGAATTTTATGCAGTATGCTCCATGTTCCGTCATTGTTAGTCTGTGCCTGGGCACAGTCACCTTTACCCCTAGCCGCGAAGTACAAACACCGGCAACGCTGCTAGGAGATATGTTAGTCAAGTGACATCTGGCAAGTTAGTATGCAGTTTTAATGGAAATAGGTCGCTTGTCTTCGGTGTGTCCTAATTAAATTGCATTTTTACAGGGTTTTCGTTGATATTTTACAAAAACCTTTGGTGAAGTGATTGCCCAGAACCTCTACGAAGTGTGAAGTTACTATTTTTGGTGCGGATGATCCGTAATATCAGAAAAAAAAGTGGTGAATAGTCAAGCCGTGTGTGTCGTTTACGTTTGTCTAATGGCGGCAGAGACGTCCAGTTCAATTTTATTGATAGTGTTGTTTATTTTAGCTTATAGCCCATTTGTAGGTATAAGTAAGTGAATTAGATTTAAAATTGGTGAAAAATATATATATGTAGTTGTTTGTAAAAGTAAAGGCAAGCAGTATTGGTTTGGAAAGGTGGTAAGTTGGTACCCTTTCTACATTTATTCATTCATCTAATAAAGCATTTCACTTACATATGATATGAATTTGAATTGACCAAGTCACTGGGAATATTTAAGAATGTTAACATAATCGTTCAAATTCATAGAAATACCTAGTTATATATAAAGTGATAAAGTGAACTCTAGACTTTATAATGAACATTAAAATTATATGCAATATAAGTCAATGTATGATCTGATGGCAACAGTTTTTAGAGAAATACAAAACAAATTTAACTTATAAGTTAAAAACTCCTCAAAGATTATATAATTTTTGCTAATGTTGTATTTCCGTAGGAACTTAAATAGTAATGTGTAATTTTTAGTTTTAAAGAAACACACATGGAAAGCCTATTTTTAAGCCTAGGCCTTTTTAATGTGCAGTGCGTAAAGTAAGTTATTTTACGCACTAGTGCATAAAGTAAATCTGACATATTTTTGACGTTTAGGGCAATACGTAAAATTTAGGCACTAGTGCGTAAAGTAATTTAATATTATTTTTGTTTTTTCATATATTTTTCGATAGTAGAAAAAATTTTATATGCTACTCATGTGTAAAGTAGCCCTTTTTTATTCATGGATGGATATTCACATTCATAAAAAAGGGTCACTTTACACACTTGTTGCATAAATAACTATTTTTGGTTTGTAGATCAGTATACATTGACAAGACCTGAAGGCTGCCAGGATGTGAAATCATGGTGCCAGAGGTGTTCAACCTGTGCCTCAAGGCAAGCACCCCAGACAAGATCCAGTGGGAAGATGAAACAGAATGATGTGGGACTACCGTTTGAACGTCTCGCCAGTGACCGAATGAAGGCTCGATATGATCTCCAAGCTAAATCTATGGGATTTCAGATGAATGATAAATCTGGTTATATAATCCACAACGGAAGAAAGGAAGATCTCCCAAGCTAACGCCATTATGGGAAGGGCCCTATACAGTCATCAAAAGAATTAATGACATAGTGTATAGAATTCGACTTAGCCCCAGAAGCAAACTGAAAGCTGTCCACCTCGACAGGCGGAAAGCCAGTTGCGTGGCGTCCAGGGATGCGAGTGATGCGTCGTATCCCTTTAGAAAATCTCAAATTCCACAATATTTAGTTGTTTTTTATTTTATTTTTATTTCTATACAATAAATTTCCATCCATCATGCTTGTCCTGGAATTCTTCTGTGTAGTACATACCAAATACCTACCGAGAGAAAATATTTAATAATTAAACTGATCGACCGCGACCACCCCGATCCAACGAAACCTGAAGCTAACGAAAAATGCGATGCAAAGATCCGTCGGTGTACCTGACATCAACCGGTCGGGAAATAACATTGTTTTGTCCGCGAGTGGTCAGTGAACCTTCTAATTTATGTCTAGCGGCTATCCCATAACTGGAGCAGTCAACTGTTTTCATGAACTCCGCGATGTAACAAATCGTTTGTATGTCTCTGATGGTCTAGAGTTATGCATAGTTAGCCTTCACTTCGACAAGGCGAGTTCAAAGCCCGTCGTTTTTTTTTATTTTTTAAGGTTATATTTTTAAACAGTTTTTTTTTTTATTTTGGGTATGTCTTGGGTTAGCACCTGGTTAGTTTTCTTTTCTTGAGCCCCCGTAGCGAGCGGAGGGCCGTGCGTAAAGTGAATTTAGGCATGCTGCTGACAGTTATGGGATAGTCTCTAGACGTAAGTAACCTTCTATACGAGAACGGCTAAACTGTGGCAAGTTTTAAGTTACTGGTGATGCGATTGAGTAAACACATCTCGGCGCATTTCGGCTGTTCTATCATGGGCGTTTTTTGACGTGAGAAATGTGACTCTGTTATCGAAAAACTATTCCGTACTTCTTTCAGTAATTCACCTTTTAGTGACCTATTACAAATTATAAAATTATATAAAATTAAAAAATATAAAAGTTAAACTCCATGTTTTTGTCTCCGCTTTTGTTATTCAATAGTGAGTAAGCGCACAAAATGTTTTGTTGCTAATATAATATGTATGATGTATGTCTTATTTTTGCTGATATATTTTTATATCCATCCCATGACATAAAAAAGGTAATAGTTATTAACAAATCTTGGCAAAGTTTGGGTGCGGTCTCAAACGCGCGGCCAAGAATCGCGGTCAACACCAACGCCTATTGGTTGAAAATTCCCGTCTTATTTGAAATAAAATTGGGTAGAATAATAATTTTTAATTTTCCGCGTTTAGTAGAATACGAATTCGGAACTTTGTGTGTATTTTTGCTGATATTATAACATTTTGTTTGGGTTAGTTAGGGTTATAATAATTTGAATAAAGATTAGTAATTTTTTACTTATTTTCATCACCAACAATTAGAAAATTTAATGTTCAAAAATGGCACGAAAATTTTAGCCAATCAGCGTTAATGTTTTTAGCCGCTGGTTTTTTCGTCTGCTGCGCATTTTCCACTTTTTGATCATTACATCCTTAAATGTTTTCCTCACGCTACGCCACTGCGGAAAGCATATCACGGACATGAAGTATCTGATCGGGACGATCAGGTTTAAGAGGAAGGCAATGTCACTACTAACAACCATCCGAATGTTTTTGTGCTACCCTATAGAACTGGCCTTGCAGCGTCCCGCGTCTATGTATAAGTCATCGCCGGCCGGCCACGAAGATTCAAGAACGCTCGAATTATCTCGATGGCCTGGTCGAGAATCATATAGAGTGGCCTCGGAATACTTCTCGAGTATTCGTGATAGAATTGAGATTGTATATAAGGAGCAGACCTAAGGCGAATGAGAGTTAGTTAATCATTGAGCGTTGAATTGTAAAGAACTAATAGTTGTAAAGTTATAAGAGTAGCTTAGTGTGATTAATTGTACACAGTGATATAGAATAAAGAGAGTATTTAGTTTAAAATAGTGAAAGTTGTAATTTCGTTCAGAACCCACAGGAAAAAGATAACAATACGAAGACCTCACAATACTTAAATGCTTCAGATCTCAAGAGTACAACCACAAAAGGGATCAATGTCCATATCAAGTAGTTTGCTTGTACTGTGGGAAGAACCATGAATATAAGGTCTGTGACCAACAAGCAAAATGCTGTGCAAACTGTCTCAAGGCAAATAACAAATATAATCTCTCTCATGATACTCATCACACTTCATACGATAGTGAATGTTCTACAATGACTTTTTATAGGCATAAATTAAAAACAAAAATAGACTATGGAGTGTGACCATACTGACCATTTTAGATTTCTAATGATTGTTTATCTCTTCATTGTTTTCTTTTTTTACAGATTTTTAAACTTTTGTATCGCACTACTTGAAATATTTAACAAAAAAAATGAGTAATGATGAAATAATTATATTAAATGAAATAGAAAAGAATGAAGTTAATCTCGATTAGGATAGATGTTATGATATCAATGAATTTAAAACACAAATGCAAGATTTTTCCTCATGTAAAAAATTGCTAGACATTATCCATTTAAATATTAGAAGCATAAGGAAGAATTTTGACAACCTTTATGATTTTTATGACTTGTGTAATGTACCTATTTCTGACTTGTGTTAACAATATTGTGCACTTAACATGTAATAAGTGATTTGATTTGATTAAAGGAATATAAAGATACTAATAAAAGAAGCAATGCTTGGGAATCTTGCAAGGCAATTTTATATTTATATTTCATTTATTTATTTGTAATGGCCTCTGCAATGTGTTCCCCACTGGTATGTAGGTTGGTAGAATGTTAATAACTATTAGTTTCCTAAATTTATGGTATTTTATAATTGAAGAGATACAAAAAGTGTGGAATATTTGAATGGAGAGATATGGGAATGAAAGGATAATATTTACCATAACTGAATTTGACAATTGACAAAATAGGAAACAAATTCTTATGAAAACTATGAATCAATAATTGTTACTGCTTACGTTTTACTTTGTATCGATTTACCTACTGCTTATTTCTTTACGAAAACTATAAATCCAATCAAGCTTTTATTGATTCTCAAAGAAAATAAGACATGACGTGACGAAATTTTATCTGGAACATTGGTAGAGTTATTATTTTCACATACCTTGAAATATTCAACCCCAGTTATTTTAAATAAATCCTCTAAAGAAACATATTCAGGAGGATTTTTATGGTGTTCTTCCCTCTTATCATAACCATCATCGTTCATATACCAAGCTAGCACCATTTTCGTTGAAGTTGAAGGTTAAGCAAGTACATAAATAAATTAACTGATACGACCCGATAATACGTTTCAATCTTTCAATTTCAAATAAACTGATAAAATAATTAAGAAATAACAAAAACAAAAATAATTGGTGGACCATCACCTTCTAAACAGTAATGATTGGTTTGGTTGTATTGGTATCTTATCTGAATCTAAGATGGCGTGGCGAGTAGGGAGCAGGCTCTGTCAATGAAAAACTTATTAATTCATATATTATCTATTTTTGTTAGTATTTGATTTCAAAAAATACATGTTAAATAATTTTTAACAGTTAATTGCAGATCGTTAACAAAAATCGTTACACATCACAGAGAGGAACATCATAATTATTATAATAAAAAATGAGCGAGTCTGCTAGTACTCGAGCGAGACAAAACAAGCTAAATTTCATACATGGCATGACCTAACTCCTTTAGAAGTTTTGAAACCCAAAACACCCTTAAGGGGACACTAAGGCCGAAGTTAAAAAATCTCTGTATAAAATTCCCCTCTTTTGTCGTGGTGCTGTAATTAATATACAAAGGGCCAACCAAAGACATTTAACCTGATGTTTTTGGGGCCAACACCAGCCCCCTACTTCGGTAGGTTAAATATGCCGTCCTGCCCTGCTTGACAGTGGAGGGACGGTAACGAATATTATGTGTTTGTGTTGTAAGTGATCAGTAATATTTTGTGAATAAATGTATGTTAAAAGTAAAGTACATACTTCTCCTCCGGTCACTGAAGTGGTATTTTCAACGTGCTATGGCCGTTACCCATACATTTTAGCTTGTTCCTGGAATAAAAACAAACACATTCGCATTTATAATATTAGTTAGGATTTTTTAATAATAGGTTTGTTCTAGCATGAAATTTCGGATGGTTTGATGTTTGAAGCACGGCACAAGGAGAAACGGTATAGTATTGCGCACCGCTGTCGGACTGTGACGTAGTTTGCGTAGAGTCTCAGACATAGCGCGCATTTAAAATATACTGGTTTCACGACAAGAATTGCATAGATTTAAAATCAATGAAATTTATAGAAATAACTTTTGATTTGACAAGTGGTAAAAATGTTTTTTTCTATGTGATAAGATGTTTTTCATGTGGATAAATAATAATTGTTTATCCAATTATACCAATTATACTACTAGTAAATTCAGTTGCTTTGACAACACTCCGCGTGCTGAGATTCTAAAGTATACAATTGAAGTAAATATGCAGTATTTTGTATGTTATTAGTTATTATTTTCACAACGTAGAAGCTAAAATGTTTAAGTTATATTAGATGTATTGTTTTCTTTGACAAATTAATTACAACATATCACATAATAGACCACCTAGTTAGTTAAATATATACCATTCTTTACGTTTATCTCATCTTCCCGTCTACACGCAATGATCCACCTTTTACACAGCTCTTTATTTTTTGGGGAACGAAAATATCTAATATTAGTGCCTTGAGTAGATTTAGTGTAGTTATTACACTTTAGAGTAGAGTTTATTCATGATAACAGCAATACAATCAGCTTTTCACAAGTCAACAAAAAGTTAGGGTTTAAATACAAATAAATAAATAAAATAGTGACACTAAAATATCACAAAAAGTAAGTATTAAAACAAATTACAGTCATAAAACACAAATACATCGGCAAAGTGCGAATACATACACAATCATAAATAAAACAAAATACATAACCTACATAGAGCAAATGTATCATTAAAAACAGCTCGGCAGAGCGTCACATACTTCATCTAATGAAAAGAAAGCACTCCGCGCAAAGATGGCCTTTAAATGTGCCTTCAGCCTCCCAGGCAACATGATCCCGACATCATCCGGTAGGAGGTTATAAAGTTTAACTCCATAGTAGTTAAACCCGGTCTGACCCCGAGTCAGTCTTGTGTGTGCTGTCAGCAGGTTGCACCTATGTCTAGTATCATGGTCGTGGTGGTCTGCATGCGTATCGTAAAAAGCTAAATGGTTCTTAACATACATCACACACTCCAGGGCATAAAGACAGGGCAAGGTGAGAATGCCCAGCCGAACAAATATGTCCCTGCAGTCACCCCGGTAGTTCAAACCACCCACCACTCTAATAGCCCTTCGTTGGAGGCCGAACAGGCGGTGGCGAATGGGAGAATGGCCCCAAGCCACAATGGCATAGGTAAGTCTCGATTGGAAGAGGGCAAAATAAGCCACTCTCAAAGTGGATGCAGAGACTCTATCGGCCAACTGTCTAATAGCAAAGATACCAGCACACAACATATTGCCTACCATCACTCCATGTTTATCCCACCTCAAATTAGGGTCCAAAGTCACCCCCAAGTACTTGACAGACACCGGGTTCGTCCCAAAGCTGTCCAGGCTCCGCGTAGAGGACACCATGGTTACCGTTTTCGAATGATTAAGTGCCAGCCTGTTGCAAGCAAACCACTCCTCCGCCGCCGACCGCGCCCTGCCGATACCCTCACCCAGCTCCTCGGGGCTCCTGTCTGAGACAAACAATACTGTGTCATCAGCGTAGAAGCTGCTCTTGATGTTTGTCATGGCAGACTCCATGTCACTGAGGTATATGAGAAAAAGAATGGGTCCAAGGACGGAGCCCTGCGGCACACCCACACTAACCTCCAAAACCGCCGACCTCACACCATCCAACAGCACTGATTGTCTCCTGTCTTTGCCACAACACATCCAGGAATTTTGAAAAACAAATAAAACATTCACAGTTAGAAAACCACGATGTCAACTTGTACAACCGTACAAATCCATATAAATCGAATGCAGTCGTCTTGATTTTGGCTGCCGGAATATTATACCGTTACTCCTTGTACCGTGGTTTGAAGTTTGATTTGAAGTAGGGTTGCCGTGTTGCCGATCTAGAATCGATCTTTTGGAAGATCGATTTCTTTGAGTTAAAAAATCGATCTTTTGAATCGATTCTCATTGGGTCGATTTAATCCGTTAATCGAAGACGAAGATCGTACTTTTTAAAAGCGATTTTAGAATCGATACTTACAATTTTATGTTTATGACTGATACTGATATTTGCGGGTTTCTGCCTCGTCAAAATTAAGAAAATATTGAATGCATTATTGAATGAATAAATTATTGAATATAGGCAAGGCATTCGGCAACATCGTAATCGCAAATTCGGAACCATATTATTCCGGGAATCCCCCGCCGCGCGTTCGGGAGAATTCTAAAATGCTAAGCTAACTGTAATATAATACTGTAGGGTTGCCGATCTTTCAGAAAAGTATCGATTCCTGAGATCGATCCAAATCGAAAGCAACAGAATCGATTCGCGATTAAATCGGATATAGTAAAATCGATCTTCAAGAAAATCGATCTTTAGTTTGTTAGTTGATAACAATACTTAAGAATTTGCGATGCAATAATATTAATGATTAGGTACAACGTATTACGCCACATAGGTACTATTCTATTAAAAATATAATTAAAAGTACTTAAAACAAACTTACATATACTAAAATACTGCTGCACTATAGCTTACAAAACCAGCAATAACTGGACTATTGTTTCAAATGTCCTACACACATCAATCAGTGCAAACAGCAATCATAAATAGAGAAATAACAGTCTTCATCAATTTAATGACGAAGAAAAACTCAAAAAATATGTCAAAATAGGCTCACTGAAACACCCTCAAATGAATCGCAATGATAAAAGAAAAAAATGATATAATGGCTAGGTTATTAAATACGTCATACGCACTCGGCACGATAACCGATGCAGTATCATAGTTTATACCGTACGGGTACAGCTTATAGCGGTACGGTATAAGCTGTGGTACGGGTACGGTATAAACTGTGACAGTATTACAGTTAGCTTGTATTTTAGAATTCTTCCGAACGCGCGCGGAGAATTCCCGGAATAATATGGTTACGAATTTGCGATTACGATGTTGCCGATTGCCTTGCCTGTATCGCATATTATTTGCATTCAATAATTTATTAATTTTGACAAGGCCGAAACCCGAAAATATCAGTATCAGTCATATTCATAAAATTGTAAGTATCGATTCTAAAAATCTAAAATCGCTTTTAAAAAGATCGATCTTCGATTAAATCGACCCAAAGAGAATCGATTCAAAAGATCGATTTTTGACCTTAAAAAAATCGATCTTCCAAAAGATCGATTCTAAATCGGCAACCCTATAATACTGTATCGGTTATCGTGCCGCGTGCGTATGACGTAGTTAATAACCTAGCCATTGCATCATTTTTTCTTTTATCATTGCGATTCAGATTCAATTGAGGGTGTGTCAGTGTGCCTATTTTGACATATTTTTTGAATTTTTCTTCGTCGTTAAATTGATAAAGACTGTTATTTCTCTATTTATGATTGCTGTTTGCACTGATTGGTAAGTAAAACATTTGAAACAATAGTCCAGTTAGTTTGTTTTAAGTACTTTTAATTATATTTTTAATAGAATTGTTCCTATGTGGCGTAATACGTTGTACCTAATCATTAATATTATGTATTGTTATTAACTAACTAACTAAAGATCGATTTTCTTAAAGATCGATATTTCTATATCCGATTTAATCGCGAATCGATTCTGTTGCTTTCGATTTAGATCGATCCCAGGAATCGATACTTTTCTGAAAGATCGGCAACCCCAGTTTGAAGCCAGTTTAGTGGATTCACCAACTGCGCACGTTCGTCCGAGACTAGTTTGCAAACGGTTTGAGATTTTCGTCTGCTAGAACGCTTATTTCAGGTGACAATTACCGTGACTGACATTTCGTTGTTTTGACGGTTTTCAACTAGTTTGCAAACTGGATTTTGTTGTTGCTAGAACATCTGACTGGTAGTCGGAATTCTGGATTTGTTTTGCTAGAACGCATGCGCGAACGCATGCGCAAAACTCCGGATGGTTTTGTACCCTTTGAAATCGCTGCTGGAAGAAACCTAATACTTACTGGCAGCTTCAGAGTGCACAAATTCGACACGAAAATCTAATGCCACCAGGAATAACATCAACATAAAGACACAGCTTTTTTACCTAGTAATCATGGGCCGACATCCTTTGATTTGGGAAAGTCAATAACCAAGTTTTTCAAATTTTAGAAGAGGGCTATGAAAATATTGTTTTAAACGTCTGGGCATCTAAATAATACTTTTGACAGTTCGTTAAATTTAAAATAATAATATACTTTTTATTATCTAAAATCCATTTAAAAACGATTTTAAATGGCAAAATTGTATAACAATCCGAAAATTCGGACTTTTTTAGGCCGATAGCCGTGGCTTCGGACGAATTTGTCGTGGATTTTGAAGCGGAAATTCATTTTAAATTCAACCGTCCATTAAAAATGAGCTGTGCTATGCATCCAAATACACTGCGAATATAATAAATAAAAACTAATACTTTTGACGGTTCGTTTAATTTAAAATGTGTTTTTTATCGTCTAATATCCGTTTGAAACGATTTTAAATGGCAAAATCGTATATAATACCGCCCTAGCGGCTAGAATTGGTTTGCGCATTTCCGTCCCATTTGCCGAGATTACCCTCATACCTCCGCGTAAGATGTTTCCACATCAAAAACAGGCCTTTAGTTGTTGCTTTAAAAATGTAAAGACTTCTACTGAAAAGGTCTGTATTATTAAAATATCTATTATAATTAACTTGCTACAAAAACACTGGCTTCCATAATTTGTTCTGCAGCGCGCGTTCACAAATAACTGCCTCAATTTAGTTGCTCTCTGAGACACTCGAAAATCTAAAGTGCAAAGTAGATCACTACAGCTAATATGACCATTTACTAACTTATATAAAAATAGAACTAAGGCCTGCCTTCGTCGCACCTTTAAACTCTCTAATCCCACCAGCTGAAGTCGCGTGACATAAGACACGTCTCTATAGGGAAAGCGAAATGTGTACAATAAAAACTTTGCAACCTTGTTTTGTACCGCTTCCAAACGTTGAATAAGACAGTTATACAGGGAACACCACACAATACACACATTGCTAATATGCTACGCACAAGAGAATTATATAAAACTCTAACAGCCCTCACATCACAGAACTCAGAACAAGCACAACGCAGAAAACTCAACATCCTTGCTGCCTTTAGCCGTATTCGATTCACTTCTTTGTATCGATTCAGATCGATCCAACTGAACTTTATTGAACTGATTCGTGTTCGATTGTAAAAATATCACTTTGCCCCCACTACCTAAAAAGTGATCCAGCTCACCTGTAAGTGAACAGAAGATGGACCGGGATCACTTAGATCGGTTCAATCTTAGTTAAGTATTTCCTTGTCTAATGGTTCAATAGTTCAGGTAAAAGATGGCATTTAAATGTCAATTGTCAGTCGGCTTTATTTTTTTATTGTTTTCATAGTTTTATTTGACCTTGGCTCACTGAACTGAAATATCAGTTCAGTTTCAGTTCATTTTGAACTGATCTTCAATCTCAATCGAATACGGCTTTTAATATAACATTATCTCTATGACAAGGGAAGCGAGATTATATATTATTATATTGATCAAAAATCGAGCGGACGCCATTAATAGGAGCCAGACATTCAAAACGTCACCTCCGTGTATTTTGGTGATTTTTGTTGTGAAAAACTCTCAAAATCCTTCAATTTGTCCATAACAATATGGTGTTTTGTTGTGCTTATGGCTGTAAAAATCGCAATGGCCGAAAGGAGTCTGGAATTACTTTTCACAGGTAAATATAGTTTACACCTAGTTCTTGCTGACGCTAATATTTATTATTTATTTTCTTTGTGTGAGCTGAGATATAGATTATTTGAAAATATGATTACGAGTATACTTCAGGCTGCCTTTCTTTGTAATTTTATACTAGCTTTGTTAACATTTTTCAGTCATGATTGCTAATAAGAATCACATAATTCCCCTTGAAAATGGCATGTCGCGCAGTTGCGTTGTTTTGATGTTTTAAGGAAATATATTTATTTGTTATATTTCAATCATTGCATTTTCATTTCAGTTCCAGTTCATTTTGAACTGATCTCCAGTCTCAATCGAATAAGGCTTATGATACAATACAGCCGTATTCGATTCACTACTTTGGATCGATTCAGATCGATCTAACTGAACTTTATTGAACTGATTCGTGTTCGATTGTAAAAATATCACTTTGCCCCCACTGCCTAAAAAGTGATCCAGCTCACCTGTAAGTGAACCGAAAATGGCCCGGGATCAGGGTCAATATTTAAGTGACCGTGGACCGGGATCACTTAGATCGGTTCAGTAGTTCGGGTAAAAGATGGTATTTAAATGTCAATTGTCAATCGGCTTTTTTTTTAATTGTTTTCATATTATCATTTGACCTTGGCTTACTGAACTGAAATATCAGTTCAGTTTCAGTTCATTTTGAACTGATCTCCAGTCTCAACCGAATACGGAATACGGCTCACGTTGTATCATGGATGTTACGCATGATTCAAAGTCTTTTTGTATCATGGATGTTGCGATGTTGCCAGTCACGTGGGTACAACGCATAACGCATCCGTGGTCACGCAAGGTCACCTATACTACAAGGTGGCCTTGGATCACGTAAGCATGCAGGCTGAGTGTTAGTCCACATGCATACGTGATCACGGATATCCGTATACGTGAAACGCACACGTTGAATTTTGCCCATCCACATGGAACTTCCGTGATACGCATCCGTATGTGTTTTGACATGCGCATCGAGTTCCTTTTCAATTTCAGCAATTTGAATTTACTTTGTATTGTATATGACAGTTACTGATGCTAGTTACTTTTGTAAGTTTTGCCAATTTTTGAAAGTAGGCACTAGCTAGGTACCTACCTTAGAAATAAATTTAGAAATTTACTTACTAGTGTTATGCGTAGGAATTTAAAGAGACAAAATGTGTGGGAAATATCCAATTATAAAAAAAATTAAATTGGCATATGTAGCATATTTAGCAAAAATAAACGAATAAAAATCTAAGCCCCCATATGCAGGACAATATCGACAAGACCAATTTTTACTGAGGGGGCACGAAGCCTTTATGGATGTGGAAATATATTGTTTCGCGAGTTGGAAGATGACCAGTCTAAATTTTTTAATTATTTTAGAATGTCAACTGCAATGTTTTTTCCATACTAATGACACTGTTATTAGGTATCAACCGATTTTTAAAACAGATATGTTCCAAATAGTTTTCACAAACAGAGTGAATAACCCAACCGCAGTATCCACATTTATAGGGAGATTCTTCCATTTTATATTAAGTATTTATTTTTCATTAATTTTATCAACTAAACATTAACTTGACATTATCATTAAACAACTGCCAAAATTATTTTTTTTAAATTACCTCTCTCTGTCACTCAGCCGCAACCATCACACTCAAACGGATACGTATACCGAAAAAGTTAAAATTAACCAACTTTCATCCGTTTTGACCTTGACGGAGAGTCAAGTCGCTCTCCTGATACACAATTGGATGTTGTTGGTCACGTGGGCACAACGGATCCGTGATCACGTATGCATGTGGACTAACACTTAGGCTGATTCTTGGGCAAACCCCCAAGGCCCCTTCATTTAGCTTTGCTCAACCTGCTCGGAAAATCAAAAAAAATCAGCTTGGAGCAGAACACGAAATGCCATAACTCTACTCCAAACAGATATTTCCTGCTCGGAAGACTTCCTAGCTTGCTACCCCAAACGAACGCGCTTTTTGTTAAGACAGCACATGGATAGGATATTTTATATATAGGAATATTTTTCTCAAAAAAAACCACGATGCCTTTCAGCCTTTCAAAATTTATAAAGTAGGGTTATATTATTATTTTATATTCCGCGGTTTTTGTTCATTATCTTTCATCTTTCTGCTTTTGCTCTAACTGCTCCACCTCTAGACTAGATGCAAGTAGAGCATGATCTAACTGATCTCGAGCACAGTGCTCTATCCCAAGCGAACAAAAAATATCAGCTGCTGGGGACAAATGAACCTCGATCACCTGTTCCAAGCCGCTTAGAGTAGTAAGAGCAGATCAAATGAACAGCTTGCCGGAAACCACCAAATTTACTTGCGGATAAATTGACAATAGCACTGTCGTTCCATCGCATATTTCACTTATTCACTTTTCGCATGGCGCTCCGCTCGCTACGGGGGCTCAAGAAAAGGAAACTAACCATGCGTTAACCCAAAAACGCCGGTCTAAATCGTTCCGGATGACGAAATACTGCGTGCGACGCCTCCCTCTCTCTCTTACGACTTCAACGCCATCTAGTGAATGTGGCGTTGACTTGGGCGATTGTATTCGCGCTATGTCTTCGGATGCAATCAATTTGCAGCATAAACCGTCGTAGTCTAAAGGTTTAGATGGTTGGGTCCCAATTCTATGGCTATCGGAGGCTCGGGTTCAAACCCCGTGGCTGCGAATAGGTGAAATATTATGTCTTGGGATACGTTTGAGTTAGCCCCTGGTTAGTTTCCTTTCTTGGGTTACGTTTAGGTTAGCCCCTGGTTAGTTTCCGTTTCTTGAGCACCCGTAGCGAGCGGTAGCCCATGCGAAAGGTGAAATATTACTTATTGTAATGCGTGCCCGTACTTTGGATGCACTTTTTACGAAATATACAGGAGCTTGCATGTGTTTCCTCGAATAAATAACACAATCGTGTCGGGAACGATTTAGACCGGCTTGACCTAGCCACTAGTGACCCTAGACCACCGTCTATAGATATTCTAATAAGTCCGCTCACTCCAGCGTACCGTGGAAAATATTGCCGTTGATCTTGAACACACTCGGCCACGGTACAGCAGACGAATGCGTGCAGCTACGGTGTACGATGAATATGAATAGTCCAATTGCCGCTACCGATTATTTTTATACGGGAAACGTTCTATTAGGAATAAATGATATGAATATGATTACGTATTAATGTTTGGATTATTTATTTGTTATAAATAATTATTGACATTCTCTGTCTCATTTATAGCTCATTAATGATACTACTTTGTAATAGTTATTTAGTATTATAATAAATAAGCAAATAATAAACGAAATATTATCTACGATATGGATAAAAATACCAGTAGGTATATAGAGTTAATACTAAACCCAAAAACAACTGGTATTGTTTAATTACGATCACAAATTACAAAATTTATCAGGAAAATAGCGACAATGCAACAATTTTAACCTGATATTTTCGGCTGTCGATAGTTATCGATATATTTTAATATTTTGTTATTAATATGACAAATTCGTTGCCACGGTGGATGTCGTCTTTAACAAAAAAAAATTGAAACACCAACTAACCCGTGCTACACACATATCTTAACCCAAACATTAAAAGTGTTTTCCATCTAGGGTTTTTTTATTCTTAATTAGTGGTTAAAACAGCGATCAAACTTACTTATACTCATATATAACTCAACTTATATACATAATTTGGGTAAAGGTAAATATTATAAATCCACAAGTTTTACACTATTTTGATATTCTTTGGATTCATGAAAGTGATTTTTCAAAGCCATGCATGTAACACGTTTTGGAATTTTCGTCTCGCAAGAGAGATGAAGTATAACTCTCTTTCTCTCTCCCTCTTTCTCTTTTATGGAATCGGTAAACAATTATTCAATTTTTATGAGACTAAGTGAAACTAACCGAAAGTGGATTAGATAGACGACTAGCCAAATCTATTAAAATTGATTATAACGTATCGGAACCGACTCAAATGACTGAAATAAGTTGAGACTAAGTGAAACTAACTGAAAGTTGATTAGACGACTAACCAAAACTAACCAAATGTGTTAAAATTGATTATAACGTACCGGAACCGGCTCAAAAAAGTAAATTAAGTTGAGACTCGATAACGGAGTATTCTCTTCTATCACATATAGGTACTGTGCCATTCGTTACTTTTATTTTTATAAAAAAAAAATCATTTAAAAATTTTACAAATCTGCTGCAATTACTACTACTTTTCTCTGCCGACTTTGAATATATTGTTTTGTTTTTATTGAAATCTCGCAGATGGCGCAGGGCAGGTTTGTAAACAAGGCTGTGTTACCAGATTTATTTTTTAATTCTATATGGTTTTGAATTAAAATGGTACATTTCTCTGTTTGACAATTTTATGTTAGTCAATAGTTGTTCTGTGCTGAATTTAAACCAATATCTACAATTCCTGAAATTATTATTATTTTAGATAACTTTTTAAAGCGAGGCAAAGCGATAGTGATATTAAGTTGATAATAATTGATACTATGCATTAATATATATCAAAGGTCAAGAAGACGATTTGAGGCGCACGATTATTTCTCTTACTGACTATATTTTTTTCCTTATATTCCTTGCGTTTCTATACAAGCGTCTAGCGTCTGCGGTGTAACTATTTGCAATCATGCGCAGTTGCGGTTCAGGATCAGCTTCTGTTTATTAGTTTGGGTTAATTTTGGTTTTGTGTTAGGCAAGGTTGGTCAAGCGTGTATCGCGCCCGTCTCAATGCGCTTATTTGTTTAATTAAAGTTAGTTTCGATTAATTTTGCTTATTCTGGAATACTGTAAATAAGCGCGCGTAGCGAGTAGCACAGCACACGTGATTAAGGTGAATACTTCTTTATCGAGCTTTAACTCATTTTATTTATATGAGCCGGTTCCGACACGTTATAATCAATTTTAATAAATTTGGTTAGTTTTGGTTAGTCGTCTAATCAACTTTTTGTTAGTTTCACTTAGTCACAACTTATTTTAGACATTTGAACCGGTTATACGTTATAAATAAATAAAATATTTATTTACGGACAAGCCATTTTACAAATTACAAGAAAAAAATAGAAATACGTTAAAATAACAAAGGACACATGTACGAGGTGTGAACATAAAAATACAATTTAAAAGTCATATTTCAACAACTGACCCAAGTAGGTCCCAAAGCTCTTAATTTCCTCTTAAACTGAGATATTGAGGTGTTAAATATATCTATTGACTTAGGTAAACCGTTAGCCTCTCTGCACATTCGTGAAAGCGGACAGAAGAATCCATAATTGGTTCCATGATATGATACATGGAACAACGCAGACTGCCTGGTATATCTCACTGGCACATGCAATCCAACTGCACCCAACAATGATGAGCAATCCACGAGGCCATCAAATAGCCTATGGAGAAAACAGCGGTCATTGTTTATCCTGCGCTGCTCCAAACTTTCTAGACCCAATAATGTGCACAGATCAACATAATCAATATGCTCAACTGGAATACTCATCTTATATGCCATATGCCTCAGGAACCGCCTCTGTACCCTGTCAATTAAATCAATAAAACATTTATAGTATGGTGACCATATACAACTGGCGTACTCCAGAATAGATCTAACTACAGCACAATAGACACTCTTCAGAGCATAAATATTCTTAAAGTCCCTCAAAGTTCTAAAAACAAAACCCAACAGTTTCATTGCTTTATTGCACATATTTTGGATGTGCGTTGAGAAACCTAAGTCGTAACTAAACGTTACGCCTAGGTCTTTAATTTCATTGACACGTTGCAACAGCTCTTCTCTAATTTTATACTGAAAGACTATAGGCCTTTGTTTCTTCGAAAAACTAATAACCCTACATTTATCAATGTTCAAATTTAAATGATTCACTTGACACCAAACTATAAAACTATTTACATCCCTTTGCAAATCAATACAGTCACTCATTGACCTTACAACCTTAAATATTTTTAAGTCATCAGCATATTTCAATTTATCACTAAAACTTATACAATCATCTGCATCATTAATAAAAGAGTTAAATAAAACTGGGGAGAGGTGTCCTCCTTGAGGTAAGCCTGAGTGAACTATTATGGGGTCAGAAACAAAATTTTTGACTTTAACAATCAGCCGTCTCCCCTCTAAGAAACTTCTCAACCAAGCCAACAGGCTACTACTGACACCGAAGGCATCTAATTTTTTTAATAATATATTTACATCCACTCTATCGAAGGCTTTGCTAAAATCAGTATGTATAGTATCTATTTGATAATGGTCTTCGACTGCTTTTATGATTTGGTGTTGGTATACTAACAAGTTACTGATGGTAGACTTTCCCTTTACAAAGCCGTGTTGGGTTGGTGAGAGTAGACTCGAGAGCAAGGGAGATATTTTTGATGTCACTAGTGAATCCAACATTTTAGGTATAAAAGATACCTTACAAATTGCCCTATAATTTGCAATATTGGTACTATCCCCAGTTTTAAATATTGGCCTAATAAAGCTTACTTTCCACATATCTGGGAAAACAGAAGTGGACATTGATAAATTGAATAACATACATAATGGATGAACTAGGGTACATGTAGTATTTTTTATAAAAGAAGTTGGTACCTCATCAGGGCCACATGGCAAATTCTCATTTAGTTTCTCCATACAGTTAAATACCTCAATTATATCAAACTGACAACCAGGTATGTACGCAGTTTTTGCATAGGTGAAAGTCACAACACTAGGATCATGCCGAACATATGCCTCTGAGAAGTGCTGAGCAAAAAGATTCACAATAACCTGTGGAGAGTCACTTTTTTGTTCTCCATAAGACATGCATTTTGGTAGCTTATAATTGTCTCTCTTAGAGTTAATATAATTCCAAAACTCTTTCTTTGATTGGACATTGTTTTCCAAATTCGATATATATTGCGAGTGACAATCTTGAGCCATCAACCTACATTTTGCTCGAAGTTGAGCAAATTTCGAATAGTCATTCGCTGAAAGAGACCCTTGAAAGTCTTTATGAGCAATTTTCTTTAAAAAAAATGTTAGACTTTAATTCATTTGAGAACCAAGTAGGAAAACGAATTAATTCCGACATAATCAGCCAATTTATAATTGTAATAGACATAATCATAATCTATGTTAATACATTTGGTTAGTTTGGGTTAGTCGCCGAACCAACTTTCAGTTAGTTTTACTTCGTCTCGACTTATTTTAGTGATTTCAACCGGTTCCGTTAGGTTATAATCAATTTTAATAGACTTGGTTAGTCGTCGAATCAACTTTCGGTTAGTTTGACTTAGTCTCAACTTACTTGAGGCATTTGAACCGGTTCCGATACGTTATCAATTTTAATACATTTGGTTAGTTTTGGTTAGTCGTCTAATCAACTTTCGGTTTTAGTCATTTGAACCGATTCCGATACGTTATAACCAATTTGAATAGATTTGGTTAGTTTGGGTTAGTCGTCCAATTAACGTTCGGTTAGTTTCACTTCGTCTTAAATCTTTACCAATTCCATAAAAGAGAAAGCCGGCGAGATTCCGTGTAGTTACACAACAGTCATCAACAATACAATAAGAAAAACTACCCTTATCCATCTTAACCATATTGTTAGATTTTCTAGATTTTTGGAGAGTTTTCTCTTTAATTCGCGTCGATTTGCTCTTCCTTGTCAATGTCAGGCAGTGACGGCCGGTGGCAACGTCGTTGCTTCCTACCTGGCACACGTGCGTGAGCGACCGAAGAACGCTAAATTTAAATATTTCAAATAGAATCTAACAATATATAATTTTTAAATAGCGTATAGCGTAAAGCGTGCAAAAACTATTCCGTAAAAATAAATTCACACCGTCCAATCGCGAAAGTACTTGCGAAAAGAAAGCGATGAAGAAAATTATTTCACTCAGCCTCTATCAAGACAGTTAAAAACAAAACTACTGCTATTGACGGCCTTCGCCGCCACCTGTTTTTGTAGGGTTTTTCCCTTAACCGTAAAAAAAAATAAAAAAAGCAACGGGGTTCGAACCCGAGCCGCCGCGCCGGCCGCCGCCGATATCCACAGAATCGAGACCCAACAATCTAAACCTCTAGACCACCACGGCTTTGACGGCTTATGCTGAATACTGATTGCAGCACGAAGACATAACGCGAATACAATCGCTCGAGTCAACACCACATGGCGTTGGAGTCGTAAGAGAGAGAGGGAGGCGTCGCACGCAGTATTTCGTCATCGGGAACGTTTCAGACTGGCGCGACCTAGCCGCTAATAAAAATGTATAACTAAAATGTACCATAAATATAAAATTTATTTTTTATACAAGTGTAAATATATAATCTATTGTTTGTTTGGTGTTTTTTAATATATTTTTTTATAAATTGTTTATATCCTATTTTAGAATCACATTTTCGTTAAAAAATCCGTCAGCCGTGAGAACATCGTAACGCCTCTTTCAGACGATAAGGATTTTAGCCGGTCCGGTTTATTGTAGTGCATTAAACTAATTGTCACAAGGTTTTAACCAATAGAACCGGACCGGCTAAAATCCGTATCGTCTGAAAGAGGCCTTACGGTTCCCTTGTCAGAGGCACGGTACAAGGTGCCGTGGTCAAAGGTATCTTCCGTTTCGTGGTCACCCTAATCCGCTAGATCTGACGAAAAATCCTTTAAGTTAGCAACACTGTATGGCAGACGCTGGAACGAAAGTAACGTTGTCAATCTATCCGCAAATACCAAATTATTACTCGAGTATAACAGTGTTATACCACAGCTTATTCAATAACCATCTATTCATCTCTATCGAAGTCGGAAAGTTGGAGTGTCGGGCACTGCGCATCCTGACAGTGCCCTTAGCGGTTCAGTTTCACCTTAGACAAGGGAAATTTTTCTTCTTCTTTCTTCGTCTTTGAGTTTCACGGTCTCGTGATTTTTCAGGCAATGTAATGACACGAAGCGAACTGAATTCAAAATGAATATTCCCTTCAAAATTCACGACAAATTCGCCCGAAGCTGCGGCTATTGCCCCAAAACGACCGGAAATTTCGGATTTAAAATCGTTTTCAAACAGATTTTAGACGATAAAACATCGTATTTTAAATTAAACGAACTGTCAAAAGTTTTATTCAGATGCCCAGACGTTTAGAAAAATATTAACTCATGGCCACGATACACATATTTAACGGTATGCTCTTGCGCAGGCAGAACCTCCCACACAGAAACATGTGACGTCACCCGGGAACGACGCTTTCGATTCTGCTATGTAAGCGTGTATAAAACCTATGTTTTGAAATGCAATATTCTCAGGTTTGGGGGATTTTAAAGGACATTTTCGATAATAGGTACGTTCCTAATTATACGTGTACGTGTGTTAACTAAAGAATAAAAGCATTTTCATTCCATATTTATATTACTAATTATAATTGATATATTATACATAGTTTTACTCTAGAAAATAATTTAAATGTACGCCACTGAAGTAGATCAACTAAGAGAAGTTCTTTTTGATTCTAATATCTTAGCCCATAACATATCCAAAAATAATAAAAAAATCCCATGCAAATAAAAAGTCATTAAGCATTAAAAAATTATCCAATTTAATTTAGCCCACAAGATATAGTTCTACCAACCTTAAAGTACAATTTTAATTTTCTTTGTATTGACCTCATTATTTAATAGCCAATATTCTGAACCCTTTCAAATATTTTTTGCCAATTTTACATATTTATTTCATTTCCACTGAAGTAGACTCGGTTAGCAAAGTACTTTTTGATCCCAATACCTTAAGCCATAACATATCCAGTTTTAATCATCTCCTGATGATGCTAACATGGTTAGCGAAACGCGCGTCGAGTGCAAATATTCTGTTTCGGTATTGTGGATAAAACTGTGTTTTAGTGCATGTTGCCGATGATTCCAAAGCCCAAAGTAATATCCAAAAATCTTTGAAAATAAAAAAAGTTATTTTTTACATAATAACTTTTATATCATTCTATTAGAAATGTTTCGGTGCTTTGTTTTTTTTTGCAATAAAAAAAATTCTTCATAAAACTTTTAAAAAAATTAATAAAGCAACGGGGTTCGAACTCAGGCTGCGCCGCTCCGCCGATAGAGCCGCCGCCGCCGCATCGAGACCTAACCACCTAGACCACTCGGCCACGAGAGCTGTTGGAACAAAACGATTGCATCACGAAGACATGGCGCGATTAGGTGCGCAAATCAATGAGCTTTTGTAGCGCTACAGAACCTAACCGATTTTAGCACCCTGGTACCATGTAAATATTCCTCCCGGCGCGCGTTAAGAAGTTTCACTTCAATCACACTTCAATAATACATGTTGCTTTATTTTTTTTACTTACTTAAATTTTGGCAAATATTTTTTAACCACATAGTGTCTGGCTGGACCGTGAACCGTGACTTGATCGGGGTATATCTAAAAAGAATGTTTAAAGAACGGAACTAAGGCACAGCAGCACCCGAATGTCGAATTAGCGGAAGCTAAAATCACGGTACGGTGCGTGAAATTAGGATCCATCTCTAGCCATAGGATGTCCCTTTAGAGTGTGTGCCACTGTCATAAAAAATCATGTAAAACGTGGAAATATGTAATAAAAATAATAAATAATAAAGTAAAGCTTTAATAATTAAAGATACTCATCATCTTTTATGTTAATTCCATCTTCCCTTCGACAAGAACGAATCCACTGATTTGCTAACTCGTGTTTAGGAAAACGAAAATATTTAATATTACTCGCTTTGGTGGTCCTATTATTGTTCTTACAAATAGCCACAGCACAGTTCGGCATAATTATACTATAAGTTTTTAATTTAAATAATCCTATAACATTATATAAACACAAAACAAATCTAAAAATCCACTTAATTAAATAAACTATGACAGCGTCAAATTTTCCCGAATGACGTAGATGCGCGGGTGAGTCAAAAACGAGTCTAGAAATCAGCATACCGTTATATGTGTATCGTGCTCATGGCCCTCTTGTAAATGTGTACAATGTTACAAGAGTCTAGCGACCCGACCAAATTTTCGATACCAAAGGCACCTATACTACATAGGCTGGCCTTGCGTGGAATATATTCACAAAGAAGGGGGATTCTTTGTGAATGTATTCGCGGAAACACATGCAAGCTACTGTATATCGACTATAATACGGCTTTTATTAAATATATCCTAGTTTTTAGTTAAATAAAACAACATATTTTGGAAAAAGTGCATCCAAAGTACGGGCACGTATTACAATAAGTAATATCACTTTTCGCATGACCCTCCGCTCGCTTCGGGGGCTCAGGAAAAGGAACCTAACCAGGTGCTAACCCAAACTAACCCAAGACATACCCAAAATCAAGAAAAAAACTGTTTAGAAACTTAACCTTAAAAAAAATAAAAAGAAAACAACGGGGTTTGAACACGAGCCGCCGACGCCGATAAATGCCGCTGCCGAGTTCAGACCTAACCATCCAGTCCTCTGGACCACCACGCCTTATTTGCAAATCGATTGCATCACGATGACATAGCGCGAATGCAATCGCTTGAGTCAACGCCATCTGCACTAGATGGCGCTAGAGTCGGTATCGAAAATTATATCGGGTCTACGTCTACAGACGCTTGTTAAAATGTTCACTTGACATATATATTTATCTATGCACTTGACTTTCCCAAATCAAAGGATGCCGCCGCAAGATGAGTAGCTGGTTATTGAATAAGCTGTAGTTATCTCTGTTATTACCATACATTATATGAAATTTGCCTATATAGTTCGGTTTATGTCAATGTCAAATTTGACGTTTCCATAACTTTCATGTTTTGGGTTTTGGATAATCATAATCATAATCATAAATCTCGATTTCGTCCAAGGGATTCGTCATTTCCCTTGTGTTTTGAATAATTTCCAAAAATAAAGTAGAAATAATCGATGATACTATAATATGCTCCACAAGATAGTAAAATATAGAGGTATCGATTGTAACTAGTTATAATCATATTACCATACCCACAGTGTGTAAGTGTATATATTGGAAGATTATTTCTTTTTAATTAGTTTGTGAGTGAGGTGATTCACCAGATCATCATATTTATTGGGACTATACTTACTTTTCTGCAATTAAGATGGCATCAGGAACCACTTTGCAAAAGGCAATTGATTTAGTCACTAAAGCCACAGAGGAAGATCGACAAAAGAATTATGAAGAAGCTTTGAGATTATATGAACATGGTGTTGAATACTTCTTACATGCTATAAAATGTAAGTACTACCTACCTAAATTTGTGTATCATAATAACGAGGTTTTAAAAATATTTAATTAGATACGTGTATTGTAGCGAACATATTTTTTGAGAATAGTTTTGTTAAGATTTCAATGTTTTCATTTTGTTTTAGTTAATATTACTCAGATTATTCTTAGGTTATTTCTGTGAAAGGAAACTATTAACTGCATTGCAGGTGAAGGTTGACATTGTACTTATAAAGCATGCTTCTTATGGCCTCTAAGAGTTATTTTAATGGCCATTTTTTAGAAGACGTGTCAGATTAGTTTTTGAATTCTGATGTTACCTAAGCATGCAATTGACCTATAGAAGTGAAGTACAGTACATTTTGCTTTGTGAAAACTCATACATTCCTATCAAAAAAATAAAATTGAGTTCCACGTGTGCTAACGACAAAAATTTATGACATTATCAATTCAGTTTTTTTTTTCATTTAGGGCATGCCTTGGGTTAGTTCTGTTTGCGCAAAATGAAATATTAGAATGATAAAAAGTTAATCAACTGCAGTGGAGCTCTTTTCCTTAACCTTGTTATGTCACTGGAATAGCACATATTTTTAATAAAATTCGTCTTTAATATTCTCTATTTTTATACAGTTTTTTACCCTACCCCGGAAGACAGTTGATTATTGTTAGGTTTCCGCAAATAAAAAATGTCTAAAAATTATGTAAAAACACTCAATTTATGTGAATCTGAGGAAAAAATTACGAAGTCGGTGTCACATCTTCTGAAAATACTCTGTCACTGCAATAAGTACAGATACTTAAATAAAGGCACAGACTATATGCCCGTCCAGATGAATGAAAATAATTTTGTCCATTGGATGGGATGGTGAGAATTTAAAAGAGTACTATTACCTTCATGCATGGCACTTAGCTTGCTTCGTTCGCTCCAGGGCGGAACTGAGCAAAACTAACCCGAATTAAACAATAAATAAATATCAAATCAAATCAAATCAAAATATGCTTTATTGTTATTAACAGCATGTGTGTAAACAAAGCAAATAAACAAAGATCATACAAAATAATAAGCGTGATAATAATTAAATTTCGAATAAAACACTTAACTAGTACTTAATAAAGTCAAGTAGTAAAAATACAATTACACAAAATAAAGTAAAATAACAAAAACAATTGAATATATAAAAAACATAGAGATTAAAAAAGGACTTGTTAAAAAAACATACATCTAGTCATAAAAGTAATAAATCCTGTAGTCAAATATTAAAACTTAAAAGCAAACATCATTTAAGGACTAACATTCCACAAACATGACAGCAACAACAAAAAAAACTCTACATTCATACTTAGAAACAAGATTATGTATTCAAAACCACTCATCTGCATATTAAAATATATCATTATAAAATTCTTGGACATCATAATAGGCCCTCCCAACAAACAACTTTTTTACTTCCCTTTTGAACCGCTGTCCCCCAGAAATCTCCCTAATGCTAACTGGTAAATGATTAAACAGCTGACGTCCATTAAAAACAATGGAGTCATGTACCTGGGTGGTTCTGGGAAGAGGCAATATCATCTTATATGGCCCTATACTTTTTATGTATTAGGGACACTGTTTCCAATATAAACAAAGATGGGAGTGTTAAGATCTTGTTTGCAATAAAAAATGGTCTACATGTAACACTCGTCTTGGCTTTGTTGATGTATCTAACTGCTCTTTTTTGCAAGATAAATACTGTATGCATCAGCTGTTTAGCACAAGAACCCCAAAAACATATTCCATACCGTAAATGGGATTCTATTAATGCAAAATATGCCTGTCTTGATTTATTTTTATTAAGTTCATTGGAAATTATCTTTAATGCAAAACAATTTGATGATAGCTTCTTATTTAGATTTTCAATATGATACTCAAATTTTAGTTTGTTGTCTATCAGCAAACCTAAGAATTTATTTTGAGGTGTGTCAGTTAATAACTGACTTTCTAAAAAAAGTAACTCCAAGCTGCATTTGAAAAACATAATGTTGGTTTTAGAAATATTTAAACTTAGTTTATTTGCATCACACCACAGTTTCAGTAAGGAAATGTCATGACTGATGATTTCAGCCAAATCTTTATTTTCGGTGCCGCTCCACAAAATTGTAGCATCATCCGCAAACAATGTAAACCTTCCATCTATTTCAATGCTTGCGATATCGTTAACATAAAGCAAAAAGAGAATGGGTCCCAGAACCGAACCCTGAGGTACGCCGCTGTTTAAAACTTGCTGTTCTGATACAACCCCATTGTAAGATACAGACTGGATCCTATTGTTTAAATAAGACTCAATCCAGCTTAGTCCTCTACCTCTGAACCCATAGATTTCCAGCTTGCGCAACAGTATCCCGTGATTGACGCAGTCAAAGGCTTTTGTCAAATCACAGAACACTGCCGCGGCAACCTGTCGATCATTTATGCTCAGGTAAAGGCCTTCTAGGAAATTAAATATTGCATCGCAAGTGTTTTTCTGTTCCAGAAAGCCAAATTGTGTGGGACTCAAAGTATTTTTTCCTCCCACAAAGTTCATCATTTGCCTCTTAACCACTTTTTCCACTATCTTAGATAGTGTTGGTAGTAACGCAACCAGTCTATAGTTTGAGGGGCTTCCTTCATCCCCACCCTTATACAAGGGAATAATGTTAGCTCTTCAAACAGCAGGGGAAAACTCCAGCAGCAAAAGAGTAATTTATAGCCTCTGCCAAAATCATAACTGCATTTTGAGGGAGTGTATTAAAAATTTTAGACGAGGTACCATCCCACCCTGGCGCCTTTTTACTGTTTAATTCTAAAATTATTTTTTTAATTTCATGCTCATTGGTTGGTGAAAAAAAGAAGGTTTCTTGTACGAATTTATTTCTTAAAAAAGTCTCAAAGCTTGTATCACATTTTATTTGACTTGCTAAGTTTTCAGCTATACTTGAGTAAAAAATGTTCTATATATATATACTTTAAAAAAAAGTCTTGCCACTGACCGGCATCGAGCCCGTAGCATCGTATCACAAGCAGAGCATCTAACCACTAGACATGTTGGAAGCAACTTACTAGACCATGAAGATGTTGGTAATTCTGCCGATTCAATACTGAGAACAAAACGGACCAATCACACGCGATGTTGACTGGACGGGCATATAGGCTGTGCGCAAATTAGGTCTAAGATCTATATAAATATTTATCTTTTTTAGATGAAGCTCAAGGGGATAAAGCTAAAGATAGCATTAGAGCTAAGTGTGTTCAGTATTTAGAAAGAGCAGAAAAGATCAAGGAGTCACTCAAAAAAGGGAAAAAGAAACCTGTGTTAGATGGTGGATCAAAGTAAGGAGAATAACTACTCTTACGTTACCAAAATATTCAAATTTTTAATCCTAGTTTCAGTTTATTAAAAATTGGTTTCAGTATTACATTACTACTTTTGTGACTTTTGTATACCCACTTATTGTTGATTCTTTTCATAGAGAAGACAAGAAGAGCAGTGAGAGTGATGATGATGAGGAAGATCCAGAAAAGAAAAAAATGCAGTCCAAGCTAGAGGGTGCTATAGTAGTTGAAAAACCTCATGTCAAATGGTCTGATGTAGCAGGTTTAGATGCAGCCAAAGAGGCCCTAAAAGAAGCTGTTATTTTGCCTATTAGATTCCCACATTTGTTTAGTGGAAAAAGAGTGCCATGGAAAGGCATTTTGCTTTTTGGGGTGAGTTTCTTGAAAAAAAATCACATATTCTTAGCATTTTCTACTGAGCATTCTACTCCCTAATACTTAAATTAAATTTTGTGATGTTTATTAAAGATTATTATGATTTATGTACCCTTTATGTAAAAAACAAGCAGAAATATTGTGTAAAGTTTACTTAAATGAAATTGTTTTTGTATGACCATCCTTATGTCATATTTTGAACTTATTGGAATATATTATTTGTATACTCATCCCTAACAAAAAAAAAATCAAAAATGTTTTGACTTTATGCCCCAAAGTGCCACACCAAACATGTATTGAGTATCGGTCAAGATGGCGAACGATGACAAGCAATCTTCAGGCGAGCCGAGATTTTTGTGTAAATACTGCAAGAAAAATGTTTCATCATCCTTAGCGAAGTGTATAAAGTGTGAAGGTGCTTTCCATACATCATGTGCCCTAAGAATTCCAGGGCTCATTGCAGTGGGAAAAGATAATTTGGTTAAGTGCTGTGAGCGCCGTGAAAATGAGGTTAACGGTGACAGTTTCGTTCCAATCAATATCTACAAGGAAATGATAAAAGCAAAGGATGAAATCATTAAAAATAAAGAGATAATCATCGTCGAACTAAAAGAGAAGGAAAAATTGTTCCGTAATTCAATTGCTTTGTTAGAAGAAAAAATAGCGGGAGTGATCAATGTTCCGAAATCCGGGAATTATACAGGATCCAACATACATACGGTAAATACGGGCTCTCGAGTTGGCAACCCTGCAAGGGATGAGTCTACTTCTGAGGGCCACATTATTGGCTTTGTGGATGGGGCTTCAGCTCCGGAAAAGAAGACCGTCAGCTTAACCTCAAATACTGAAGGCCGAGTAAATAGTAAACAACAGAAATCAGGTAGCACCACCGATCTCCGTATAGGTAGCACTAACGGGAATGTTATTACGAAAGCTCAAGTTAATACAGCAATATTGGCTGCACAAACCACAAATAAACTGCAATCACTCCAAAACTTGGTCATGGAAAATGACGATGAAGGATGGGAAAAACCCAAACAGAGAAGAAATCGTCGTTTTCTGTTGGGTGGACAAAATGATCCCAACCAACCAACAGGTAACATACGTAGCATCCCTAAACTGGTTTCATTCCATGTAACAAGACTAAGCCCGGAGACCCAACCAGATGACCTAAAAAAGTTTCTATCTGGTAAATTTCCCGAGGTCACCTGCGAGGATCATAAATCTAAAAAACCTGACTTGTATAAATCCATGAAGGTTACAATCAATCAAAATAATCTACGAGAGGCTTGGAAGCGCGATGCATGGCCAAGCGGAGTCCTGGTATCACGTTTTTTAGAGAGACCGAGGATCCAGTCACGCTCACAGGAAGTGGCGGGTCGTTAAGAATATACTCGCAGGGGTCTTTGCTCTTAAGAGTATGTAATTTTAATATCAGGAGTCTTAGAAATAAAACTGTGGAATTGTCAGTGCTACTTAAAAGTCTGAACTACCCAGAAGTAGTGTGTATCACAGAAACGTGGTGCTCAAAGGAGGAGATTGAAATATTAAGGCTGGAATCAATCAATTAATTTGACGGGCAGGATCACTGCTGCAACTGCCGTTTGCGGCAACAGTCTGGATCCCGCTACACCAACATCCAACAACATCAATAAGGCAACGGAAATTGAAAACACCTATCTCAAGTTACTGAATAAAGAGATGGATGATAAAAACAGTATTCTAAAGTCCAACAACAGCCTTCTGGAGCAGAGAATCGTCGCACTGGAGTCTGAACTGGGTGTTCTTCGCGACGCCTCTGCACCTCAGGTAGATGATGCCACTCCAGATAAGTCTGCACCTCGACCGCAGCAGTTTGAAATTGAGAGTCTGTTTTGTGAACTCAAGGAGAGAGAAAGCCGCAAATTTAACTTCATGCTATTTAACTGCCCTGAGTCAACCACTAACATCAGTGAGGTTGCTAGAGATGTGGTAGACCATTGTCTCGGAACAGAAACTCAGGCAGGTTTTCAAGTGTTTCGCATGGGAAGAGTGGTCGCTGGTAAGAATAGGCCGATAAAAGTTATCTGTAATTCAGGTAACTTAGCTAATGACGTTATACGCAATTCAAAAAAAATCAAAACACACGGTACCCTTAAACATCTGTCAATTAGTGATGACAAAACTCCTCAGCAAATACAAGAGTATCGCAAACTCAAACAGCAATTGGATGAACGTGTTAGAGCTGGTGAGGCTAACCTGAAAATTATTTACAAATATGGATCACCTAAGATTATCACCACCAACCATACTGTTAATTTAAACTGATTAAGTTGTCTAACAAGAATATACAAATAACTTACCAAAATGCTAGGGGTCTAAATACTAAAACCGGTGATTTCCATAAATCTGTTTCTCACTGTGAAAGCCATCTAGTGGCAATCACAGAGACATGGATCCAGGATGGCCTATTTAACAATGAACTGTTTAATGACAACTATGTGGTCTACAGAGCTGACCGTAAACTCGATCTCATGAATGTCACAAGGGGTGGAGGCGTGCTTCTCGGTGTTAGGCACGACCTTAAAGCATCAAGGCTCAATTTGGAGGAACTGGAGAGACTTGTGCCTGATATTGATGTCTTGGGCTGTAAGTTTTACTTGAATGACTCGGTTGCATTTATTTTTATTATTTATATTCCACCTAACTCTCCCGCTAACTCACACCAGAGCCTATTTCAATATTTCTCTATATATGAACCTATTCAGAACAACAAAGTTATCTTTATCGGGGACTTCAACCCCAACTCAAATGCAAAAACAACTCAATTAAATGATTTCTTAGCACTGTGTGACTTTACCCAATTCAATACTCTCTCGAACGCTTGGGGAAACTTATTGGATCTTGTTATTGCTAACATTGAGTGTGAGGTAACTAGGGATCAACTGCCCCTGGTTCCTGAGGATCCTGCCCACCCCACTCTTAGTGTTGCATTTGATATGCAGCTCAGGACAGGTACTGGGTTTGGGGACTTTCCATGCTCCAACATAAGTAGAAACTATAACTTCAATAAAGCTAATTACAACCTAATGTATCATCTACTTAATGTCACTGATTGGAACCTAATAATTAATGAGCCAAATGTTAATATAGCGGTTGATCACTTCTATAATAGACTTTATAACATCCTTGACCAATCTGTTCCCTTATATGCTGTGAAGTCCGCAATAGTTAAGTACCCCACCTGGTATACTAGAGACATTATTAATAGTCTGAATGTGAAGGATCACCTCCATAAAAGATACAAAAGGTCTGGCTCAAGCTTGGACTACCAAGCATACTCAAATAAAAGACGGACTGTTAAGGTGTTGATCGACATTGCATATAGGACATACATAAATAATACTGAATCATCTATCAGGAGCAATCCTGGTCACTTCTGGAAATACATTCGACAAAAGCGCAATAAAACACGTATTCCAGGAACGTTGACCCTCGGTCAGACTTCCCTGAATTCTCCACAAAGTATAGTAGATGGATTCGCTGAGTTTTTCAGGAGTGTTTATGAGGTTTCTTCTGACTTTGACTTGGATGGTCTAAATGAGCCTGGCAATTCCCAAAATATCACTATCACTCACGTAACTGAATCTGAGATCTTCGAAGCACTAAGGAAACTGAAGAACTCACATACCTCTGGTCATGATAAGATACCCTCCTTCATCTTGCGTGACTGTGCTCAGTGTCTCACGGTGCCACTGCACCACATATTTAATGTGGCGATCCAGACCAACATGTTTCCTGACCGCTGGAAAATAACTAAGATCTGTCCAGTGTTTAAGGGTGGGGATATAAACAACATCTCAAATTATAGGCCAATTTCTATTTTGTCCAACTTCTCTAAGGCCTTTGAGGTGTGTATATATGATAATCTCTTCCATCAGGTTAAAAACTTAATTACTCCCGCTCAACATAGTTTTTTTACTAAACGCTCAACTGTAACTAATTTGACTACATTTCTAAAAGAAGCCTATCAAGCCATAAATACAAAAAAACAACTCGATGTCATATACACGGATTTCTCGAAGGCATTTGACAAATTGGATCATGGCCTAATTGCTCAAAAAATGTTCAAAATTGGTTTTCATAATAACCTGATAAACCTACTTATCTCTTATCTCAGTGGCAGGTCCCATTTCGTTGAATACAATGGTTTTCAGTCCATTGATTTTAATGCGACCAGCGGCGCCCCTCAGGGAAGTAATCTCGCTCCCCTGATTTTTGCCATATTTGTCAACGATATCACCCAGAACATCTCGTCAAACTGTTTACTGTTTGCGGACGACCTCAAACTGTATAGATTTATCAATAACTTGCAAGATTGTACTGAGTTACAGAAGGACATTGATACACTTTCGTCTTGGTGCAGTAATAATAAATTACATCTTAACATAAACAAATGCAAATCGATGACCATCTCGAATCTCAATCACGAATTAGACTTTAACTATCAAATTGATTCCAGTGATCTTTCCAGTGTTGATTCAATCAGAGACCTGGGGGTCTTGATTGACAAAAAACTCTCATTTAATGACCACATTGATCATGTAGTGCAATCAACATTAAAAACCCTAGGGTTTATCATTAGGTCTACAAAAGAGTTTGAGAATTTGGACAGTCTTATCACTTTGTTCAACTCTTTAATAAAATCTAAATTGCAATATGCTGCTCTGGTGTGGTTTCCGAGTCATCAAGTACATGTGGACAGGCTCGAATATGTTCAACGGCGATTTCTAAAATATCTAAGTTTCAAACAGGATGGGTTTTACCCTCCAAGAGGTTTTGATCATCAGTTATTATTAAAAAAGTTCAACTTCCTTTCACTCAAACAAAGTACAATTCTACAAAGTCAACTTTTCCTGTTTAAATTATGTAACAATCTTGTCGACTCTGCTGATCTTCTTAATGGTCTTAATTTTTCTGTACCAGTAGTGAACACACGTTCACACCGCAAATTTTACCTAGAAAATTACTCCACCTATCTTGCCAGAAGTGAGCCTATATATCGAGCCTGTTCATACTATAATGCTCTGCAGAGCAACATTGATATAGACTTATTTGTGGGTTCAGTCAAATCTTTTAAGAAGCAAATCTTGCCAGTTGTCTATACTCTATAAACCCATTTTGATTGTTTTTTTTTCTTTTAATACTTTTGTTCTGTTTAGTTTTAGTTTTAATTGGCATTTAATGTGATTTGGTTCTTGTGGCCGAAATATGACATAAGTGTGATGTTCTTCTTATTGTCCAATTGTTTAATTTGTAGGATTAAGTTTCGCTGGTGTCTGATTTATTGAATTTTTTTTTATATACATATTTTAGGTTCTAGTAAGTTTTGTTTATATGTGCATTAATTGTCTTTTTATTGGGATTATTCCTGTTAGACAATAAAGAATTGAATATACTTTGGCTAATTTCTACAGCCGATCTGACTCTCGCGGAGGAGGTATAGCCATCTACTTGCACAGTGGTGTTTCCTTCAAAAAACTGACTATACCGGTGGATCAAATAGATGGGGTGTTTGAGTATGCCTGTATTGAACTATTCTACATGAACCAGAGTATTTTATTATCATGTTTTTATCGTGCTCCCTCAGCAGATGTAAAAAATTTTATTTTATTTTTTAAACAATATTTAGAAATTTTCATTAGGAATGACAAAAGGGCTGTAATCTGTGGCGACTTTAATATAAACTTTGATAGGAATGTAAAAGATCATAATGCATTGGAAATAAATAACTCATTATTGAGTTATGGTTTGGTATCGTGCATAGCTGATTTCAGTAGAGTGCAGGGCGCTAGTATGACACAGATTGACAACATTTTTTGTAATTTTAAAAATGACCTAACACAAACTATGAACATTGACACTTGCTTTTCAGATCATCACATGCAAAAAATCACTTTTTCATTCACTCAGTCCCTGTCCAGTCCAACAGGATTTGAATATTCAAGACGATTCAATAAAGAATCAAATTTAATAACATTTTATAAGCTACTATCCCGTGAAACGTGGAGTGAGGTAATATTGTGTAATAACGCTAATCAGAATTTCGATACATTTCTGGATATATTTGAAAGGGCAGTTGAGAAGGCATTTCCGTTGGAACTAAAGAAATTTAACTGTCTTAAAAGACATAAAAATCAATCTTGGATCACAAATGAAATAATCCAGGAGGGGAACTGCCTTCGCGATTTGCACCGAAATCTAAAACTTTGTAATAGCGAGGAAATGTGGAATCAATACAGGACACGTCTAAAAAATCATAGGAAATCAATAAGACAGAAAAAAAGATATTTTAATGATGACCTTTACTATTCTTCTCATAACAAGTCCAAAACTGCTTGGCAAATAATAAAGAGTGAGGTTAATATAAAGACAAAGGAATCATACCCTCTGGAGTTCATTGGGGAGGACAACGGGAAGATTGACTCGTATGAGGTTGCAACAAATAAATTTAATCATTACTTTTTAAATTCTGTGAAACAAATTTCTAATTCAATTAACTCTGGAACGGTGCAGGAGATAATTAAAACTTCAGATAAGTCCTTGTTTCTATCCCTGGTGGAACCAGAGGAAATATATAATATCATAAAAGAGGTGGCAATAAAGGATTCAGCAGGTACTGATGGGGTTCCCTGTTCACTGCTGGCTGGGGTTCCCTGCCAGCTAGCACCTATATTGACCTATTTAATAAATCAATCATTTGCGGAAGGTGTGTTCCCTGCCAAACTAAAACAATCGATTGTCATTCCTATATTTAAAAAAGGGGACAAGGCCAGGATTGAGAACTATAGGGCTGTCTCAGTGCTCTCAGTATTTTCTAAAATATATGAAAAAGCTTTCTATACAAGACTTGTTAGTTTCTTGAATAAAAATAACATATTATTCTCGGGGCAGTATGGTTTTAGATCAGGGAGATCAACGCAAGATGCTGTCTTGTCAACTATTAATAGTATAATAAAAAACCTGGATGAAAAAAGGGCAACGGCTGGGTTGTTTTTTGACTATACAAGAGCTTTCGAGCTAGTGGACCATTCATTACTAAAATCCAAATTATATTGTTATGGAGTGAGGGGACAGTCCTGTGATTGGATATCATCCTACTTAAATGATAGGCAGCAGAGGGTGATCTTACGAACGAGGACTGGGGAATTCACCTCGGAGTCATTAAATGTTGGCATGGGGGTCCCGCAAGGCAGTGTCCTGGGACCGCTTCTATTCCTGGTATTTATAAATAGTATTATGGACAGCAGGGTGAATCAGGTGGAGCGTCTAACAATATTTGCAGACGATGTGTCTGCTATAGTAACTGCGCCAAATGTGGAACATTTAAGTGGCGAATCTAGTGATTGTGCTTTGAACATGCAATTATTCAGTGATCAGAACGGGCTCCTGCTGAATCTATCAAAGAGTGAGGCTATGATGTTCTCTACAAAGGAATATAACTTTAGCCTGCTTATAAGATCAAAGGCTGGATTGATGAGGCAGGTGGAAAGTACGAGGTTTTTGGGTCTGAGACTCGACTCTACACTATCATGGAATGATACAGTCAATGATATCTTGACAAAAATATCTCGTTACTCGTTTGTGTTATGGCGTTTAAGATCATATGTGGATGAAATAAATAAATAAATAAATAAATAAAAACGTCCATGAAAAGCAATCGACTTTTCAAGTCTCATCAGACAGGCTGTCAGGCACACTCCATGAACCATGGATAAATATTTATAGGGGGATAGAATGCCCACTTCCATACAATAGAATAAGGTCGTATTCTTGTGACATCTATTATCGTGGGACTAAGTGCAATCATTTGCAGAAAAAATGGAATCTACGTTTTTGACATAAATCAATACTTCGCTCTTTATCTACAAGACAGCGCTGCTGTACTGTTTTGGCGCGAATATTTGTAATTTTTAAAAATCACAAATAGCTTTATTTAACAGCTATACAACAGCCTCGGCAATTATCGAATTCGACAGAAATTAAACAATGTAATGATTTTTCTGTTTTAATACAATATTCTCTAAGCTTTTTGAAATAAGTAGGTTAAATTATTACATAATTACATTTGATTTTATAAAGGTAGTCTCGAAAATCGTTATACATCTATGTAACTTTTTTACTTCTGGAAAGTTGTGTCAAGAGACACAACTTTCTCAAACATCTGGGATTTAGTGAAGTTCTGGGAGATAAGGCTTGTTTCTCTATCCGCCGAGCTCTTTCGAAGAGGCACGGTGCTAAATCTTTTACCTGAGAAACATTTACTTCAGACAAAAACTGGATCGCTCTGAAAAAAAAAATAGTAGGTTTCAGAAAAAACATAAATCAATATGTCTTTATACAGGACATTTTTTTTAATAATGAACAGTACCGAGTTGCCTATAGGTCAAATTAAGAAACATACTGGTTTTATAAAATTTACAAAAAACCTGTACTATGCAATCTCATCTGAATCCAAACCAGATACTCATACATATGAAAAGTTCATATATGATGATGTCCGCAAGAGCCTATTTTTTTTTTGTAATAAATATTATTCTTTTTTGATATTCTCCAAAAGTACTTTTGTGATATTACATAGGTTCAGTTTTGGTTTTGAATCCCATTTATACACATAATTATGTCAGTAGAAAAAAAGTGATAAGCCACATATATCTTCCCATATGGATATTTTCCATCGCGTGGTCAATTCTACATAAAAACGTTCTCTTACGTTTTTCTCATCAAACTCTTGATTAAAGCAATTAAATTAAAATTGAATCTGATTCACATTGATAAAGATATTTTTTTATATAAAAATTGCCATTGTGGACATAATAATTTAAATATAATTATTATGTTTATATGAACTTTTCTTCATACAATAACCTAAGGAATCACACCTTCAAATATTAGCGTGTCATTCAGGAACAGCATGGATAAATAATTTTTTTTTTGATTAAGTACATAATAATTAGAAGCAAGCCACTTAAATTACTAAACTTTATTGCCAAACAAAACCTAATAAAGAATATTTCTGTCATCAGAGGTTGCCGACCCACAAACAATACAACAAACAAAAAAAGCCTGTACTCATCGTTTTAATAATACATACTTTTAAAGTCAAAAAAAGTTAAACTATCAAAAGAGAATTTTTAGAATAGTACCTAATTTGAGTTGTTATTGAATTTAGTAGAATTGGAAGTGGATTTTGATGGAACTACTATTGCCACTAGTGCAAATTAGTGTGTTATATACCATGTTGGACCATTGTTTATCCCTTGAGATCATCAAACATAGCATTCAGGAAAAAAATTATCGATCGCACAAGAAAAACAAGTTACTCGTTGGAGTTTGTGCATCAAGGAACTGATGCTTGCTGGTTGATGCAAATGATCGTTTGTTTTCCGCAACTTCAATAGATTCAATACTTTGAGGACCTACCATAGCATAATCATGATGCATGGGTACTGTTTCATATGATTTGCTCTCAGATTTACTGGAAGAATCTCCTTCAACGGGTGGTAATGGATCTGAAATCAAATATTACCTGCTCTTATTTCATTTTATCTCGTGTTTTGTTTTTGATAACTGCTTAGACTAATAGAAGTAAGGAAGCTTTATCAACAAATTGTCTACTGTAGTGTATACTACAACCAAAAACAAAACCAATTTGCTTCCAAACTAAAAATGACGCTAAAAATATTTAATTCACATTTTCATCATTACTTTAAAATCAACTCACCAGGCAATTGAACAGATGGAAGTACTACTGCCTTTTTGATTTTGTGTTTTAACCCAAAATAATCAGGCAAAAAATGAAGTGCAAACTCTACAGTTCTTGTAGATTTGCTCTGGTGTCATTTGTGCGAAAACCAGTGATCTATCATACAAGTCTCTATCACTTGCAGCATTGGAAAAGCGGTGCTTCGACTCCTTGCTCTTCATACAGCTAATTACAATACAAGGGGCAGTTGGCATTTCAACAAACCTTCTGTGCTTGAAACCAAAAATTGAATTACTATATATTAATGTAAAACATTATTGTCACCCTAAAAAGAGAACTAAAATGAAAGGAATGGATGGTAAATACTATTATTGTCTTATCTGATATTTAATTTCCAAGTGGCATTATTTATTTATATATTTTCATGACGAGTGCATTTAATATTATATGTAGGTATACTTATTATCCAAATATATTATGTATATATAACATAATGGACACAATATGTTTTCTTGTATTAATAATTTTGCATTAACCGTGTTGCCATCAGATGAATTTGTATGTCCAAGGCCCAAGGCGAATAAACAGAGGAATGTTTATTCAAAAAGTGTCATATCCACATTTTTCGAAATACATTTTATATACATTTTCGGTTCACTTTGATCATCCCTGTCAACCCACCATATCTTACTTTCATATGGGAATTTCATAGGGACATGACATGGTACTGTTTTGAAACAATTAATTTGAAGAGATGATCAAAGTGAACCGAAAATGTAAATAAAACGTATTTTCAAAAAATATCCCTTTTCAATAAATGTCGGATTTTTTATCAATCATAGTAGCATGGACAATATAAACCAATGATTCAAATCATAATTTGGTATTCTGGGAAATGTATATCATAGATTAGCTAAGGTAAAGTCCATTCAAGGCTATTGCGCTGTTACGTCAGAATTTTTGACGTCAAAAGAAAAGATCCGTACGTCTTAGATAGACTCGTACGTTATTTTTACACTAGCCAAATGATATCTCTGTACCTGTTTTCTAATCAAGAGCACGTTCCGTTTTTATCAATTTTACATACTTATTACTTATGGCAGCTTCGGAGTGGATTAATTCAATGCACAAATTCGACACGAAAATATAATGCCACCAGGAATAACATCAACTACAACAGCTTATTTACCTAGTAATCGTGCGCCGATATCCTTTGATTTGGGAAAGTCAAAAACCAACTTTTTCAAATTTTAGAAGAGGGCTATGACAATATTGTTTTAAGCGTCTGGGCATCTGAATAATACTTTTGACAGTTCGTTTAATTTAAAATAATAATATGTTTTTTATCGTCTAAAATCCGTTTAAAAACGATTTTAAATGTCAAAATTGTATAAAAATCCGAAAATTCGGACTTTTTTAGGCCAATAGCCATGGCTTCGGACGAATTTGTCGTGGATTTTGAAGCGAAAATTCATTTTAAATTCAACCGTCCATTAAAAATAAGCTGTGTTATGGATCCAAATACACTGCGAATATAATAATTAAAAAATAATACTTTTGACGGTTATATATGCATATAAATATGCTTTTTTATCGTCTAAAATCCATTTAAAACGATTTTAAATGGCAAAATTGTATATAATACCGCCCTAGCGGCTAGAATTGGTTTGCGCATTTCCGTCTCATTTGCCGAGATTTGTCCTCATATCGCCGCGTAAGATGTTTGCACATCAAAAATAAATTTTTTCTAGAGATATCATTTTTAGTATTATCAAATAAATTTAAAAAAATACAGGCTCAGCTTTCTTTTAGCTGAAATGGGTTATGTAAAAACTGTGTTTTGTTTGTTTATAAAAGGTCTGTCTGAACATAGAAACACAAATTATTTTTTTCGGAAATGCGTCATTTCCGTTTTTCAGACTTTAGATTAGCTGAAATCGGTTACATAAAAATTAGTTTTTCTTTAATGTTCTAGACATTTATTCAGAGCCCAGGAATCAATTTTTTTTTCCGGAAATGCATCATTTCTTTTTTTTTTTAGTTTTTTTCAATTTTTTTTTTAGTTTAGAATAGCTAAAATCGGTTACATAAAAACTAGTTTTACCTTAGTAATTGAGACATTTATTCTAATCGCAGAAACTAATAACTTTTTCTCCGGAAATGCGTCATTTCCGTTTTTCAAGAAAAATTAATTTAATTTAAATAACTTTAATTTAAAGTAAACTAATTGTGCAATTTGGGTCAGGTTGGATTATCGTAAGCGCGCAAAGAGCACTTATTTAATTTTGCAATTTGGAGTTGGGGTTAGTTTGAGTTACGGTAAGCGCGCGAAGCGCGCTTGTTTAGCTTCGTAATTTGGGTTAGTTTGAGTTAGCTTGGATTAGTTTGGGTTAGGTTGGGTTAGTTTGGATTAGCTTGGGTTAGCTTAGGTTAGTTTGGGTTAGCTGGATTTACGGTAAGCGCGCGAAGCGTGCTTATTTAGCTTTGTAATTTGGGTTAGCTTGGGTTAGTTTGGATTGGCTTGGGTTAATTTGGGTTAGCTTGGGTTAGTTTGTCTCAGTCGGGTCAGTATAAGCGCGCGGATCGCGCTTGTTTATTTTTGCAATTTGAAGTTTGGGTTAGCTGGAGTTACAGTAAGCGCGCGAAGCGCGCTTGTTTAGCTTTGTAATTTGGGTTAGTTTGCTTTGGGGTAGTTTGGGTTAGCTTGGGTTAGTTTGGATTAGCTTGGGTTAGTTTGGGTTAGCTTGGGTTAGTTTGTCCCAGTCGGGTGTCTGTAAGTGCGCGCAGCGCGCTTATTTAATTTCGCATTTTTATGTCAGTGGAATTTTATACCTAGGTACTATTATTAAAAAATTTCAGTTAAATCGCGTGCTTTTGTCGTTAAATTTAAAAATGTAAGAGCATTTGTAATAAAATATTGAAATAATTGTGAAAATTATAAAAAATAATATAATGATTAAAGATACGTCACGCCACCAATGGTTACTAATTCTTAATTTGTCCAATGTCATCTGAAATGAAGAGCTGTTGTCACAAAGGCATCTTGCATGTTGCAAATAGGGATGTATTGTTTAAGGGACACATACTTAAAAATTATTTTCATTAACATTTCCTGAAAAATTAGAATTTTTTAAACTGAAATTCAGTAAGACTCGTTAATTTATACTAGAGACGCTGTATATTACATTTTAATTTTGCGGGACATAATATAACGTACAAGACTTCTTTTTTTTAATTAGCATTTTTTTGAAAAAAGAAAATAACGCATTTCCGGAGAAAAGATTTTAGTTCTTGCGATTAGAATAAATGTCTCAAGTACTAAGGTAAAACTTATTTTCATGTAACCGATTTCAGCTATCCTAAACTAAAAAATAAAAAATTGAAAAAAAAAAGAAATTATGCATTTCCGGAAAAAAAAATTTGACTCCTGGGCTGTGAATAAATGTCTAGAATATTAAACAAGAACTAATTTTTATGTAACCGATTTCAGCTAATCTAAAGTCTGTAAAACGGAAATGACGCATTTCCGAAAAACAAAATTTGTGTTTCTATGTTCAGGCAGACCTTTTATAAACAAACAAAAATACAGTTTTTACATAAACCATTTCAGCTAAAAGAAAGTTTAGCCAAAATACATTGTGCACAGCGTTCCAGGGTAAAAATGGCCTACCAACATCTTTTTCACATGTGAAATAATGCACTAATTTTAAAATTAAAGCTTGCTCTTTCTCACTGAACCGGAGGGGCATCTCAAAACGATTTTTATTAGCAATTATTAGCGTAAAACACAAACCAACTACCAACAAATCAATTAATGAATTAAATCTGTTATTTTCGTTATGATATTTTGACAATGACGCAAATCGATGTCAAAGATTCCTATTTGACGGACCAATTTAGTACATACGTTCATTGCATAAAGGAAGATGGAATGATATGACGTAACAGCGCAATAGACTTGAACGGACTTTATGAGCTTTAATTTATACGAATTTGACGCTCAGGAATTTATTCGAGGCAAGATTTTTCATGAATCAGTCGCGATGTACAGGCGAAGGTGAAAAAGAAGTAAAATTCAAATTCTAAAATGCTTTATTGTCCAAAGAACTAATCTCATTGACAAAGCTATATGAAATAACAAAAAAAAAAACAACAAACAAAAAAAAACAAACAAGAAACAAAAATACATTAAAATAGTCTTAAAAATATCCTAAAATAATCTTTATGCATAAAACTTGGAAACTATCAATCATATTAAAAATCTGTCTAAAATCAATAAAATGTCATACAATTATATATCATAGTCAAAAAATTAACTAGGGAAGTATTCTCGAATATTTTACATTTTGGTAGGTACATACATTCATAAATCACTTCCACTTGCCTCTTCAAATTCAAATGGCGACAATTAATGTCTAAAATCTGTCTGTGTTTTCTTTGTGTGTGTGTGTGTGTGTGTATGGATGTTTACTTTTTAATTTTATATTGTTTTATCTTTATTGGCATAAGTTTTTTTTAACTATGTACACCTTCTTTTTCCCCTTTTCTCTTTTTTTATAATTTGACATGTTCTACAACCATTGGTTATGTAAATTGAACAAATAAAGATTTGAGACTGAAACTGAAACTGTAAGATTGAAAAATCGACGTGCACTGTCCGGCCACACTTTGCACTTAACAAAAAAATCTAGAAAGTCGCAAAAATCAGAGCAAAAATAACACAAAAAAAAACCAAAACACTCATGAGTCAAAATGATACTGATTGCATTCGTTATGTTGTTTGTCGTTTGCTATTTAAAAATTGACTATTGACGTAAGACATTGATGTTTTTCACATGACTAGCGCGCCCTCAAACTGCCTGGGTCATATTAAATTAGTTGCTCAAAACGTTCCATAAAGAGTTAGCAGGCCATGCCACGAACCAAATTCAAAAAGAAGCCTCCAGATGAATTCTTGTTGTGTAAAGTAGCGGTAAGATGTTATATCGCAGCGGGGTTTTGCAGACTATGCTGCTTGAACTATCAAAAATCTCAAGAAATGTTTTAAAAACCGATTTTGAATGTATTAGCTCTACCTTTGCAGGTAGTAACCACAAACAAAACCTATTTTGCACGCGATCGTGCTATTTAATAAATTGGTGGCTAATAATTTTAGCAAACATTTTGCAAATCTTACTTGTCACTTTAATGGCCCTGTTGACTACAATTTTATCTCAGAGCATATTTTTTTGGAAAGTAATTATTTTTTATGCCTCCAGTTTGTCCTGGGATGTGGCGTCTAATCGACAAATTAAAGTGTTCAGGTGCCACAGGTTTTGATGAATCTCCAGTAATGTTTTAAAGAGGTGTAGGTTTGTGTTGTAAATTTGTCTTCGGAGAGAGCAATTTTTTCTGGCTGGTTAAAAATGGCTAAAGTGCTCTTTTTTTAAGAAAGGCGACAGTAATAATTATCTCATTGACATAAAAAATAACAAAAAACAAATGCAGACCGATATGGAACGAGCTATTAAGAATATTAAAACAATATTACAATAAATCAAATATTCATTAAAGTCATACATTCTTTGGATAGTACCAAAAATTAGTCACTAATAAGCATTTGATGTTATCTGGTAAATTATTTTAAAAATTTACAGCAAAGGCAGTAAAATTCATCTCTGTAAAAGATAGCTTATGATGGGGCACAATTGTTATTTGCATATTTCATTTCATATGAAGGTGTTGTTACTGATTTTAAGTTATTTTTAACATATAGTAGTAGGCATTGATGCATATGAAGTACTGACATTGTTAAGGTATCTAGTTGTTTAGAATGTTCTCTACAGGATTGTCTCTGAGAGTTTCAGCATTACTCTTACCGCTCGCTTTTGCTGTTCGAACATAATTGGTCAGTCAGTTGATTTACCCCACAATAAAGTGGCATAACTTATTCGACTATGAAATAGTTCCATATAGGCCAATTTCAGCGTTTTAATAGAGTGTATTTTATGGAGCAGGTGACGCCGAGATAAAACTAGATAATATTGAGCTCAGTTTAATTTGTATGATATTTAAAAGATAGTCCTGCATTAATATGAAGGTCCAACAACTTTACGGGATTTTCCTCCGTGTCTCCACGCAGAAATAAAGTTAAACTAACTGTCTAGAGAGGTTTATGTATAGTATTGGCGGTCAGTTTGCAGAAAACATAGATGTGAGAGAAAATGTTTTTTAGAGATGTCTTTCTGAAACAAATTCCCCTAGAGTAAGCAATAAAAATTGTATGCTCTAATGGTTTTATATTTTATACTACCATTAGGTCTATTAGAAATAAGGTCGATGAAATATTATCCCCATACCTCTCTAGTTCCAGTACAATTTATTAATCCTAATGAAGCTAAAATATCCAAAAAGACTACGTTTCGAAGTCAATCCGGATGTGATTCAAAACTCGAAGTCTAAAAATGGAAAATGTTAAATATAATACATATAATATATATTTATTGTACAGATATTCAGTTGGATTTTGAATTTATAATACTGACTGTAAGTCAGATGATTTTTAAATTTCATTTATTTCTTAAAAAAACACGTTTCTGACAGATTTAACAACTTGTCAAGGCAGCACAGTTAAACTCAGATGTAACAGTTATCTATCAATTTAGCCCCCAGGTACTGGTAAATCATATCTAGCTAAAGCAGTCGCCACTGAAGCCAACAATTCCACATTTTTCTCAGTGTCTTCATCGGATTTAGTCTCAAAGTGGCTAGGAGAATCAGAAAAATTAGTCAGAAACCTTTTCGAGCTAGCCAGATCCCACAAACCGAGTATTATCTTTATTGATGAAGTTGATTCTTTGTGTTCGTCCAGATCAGACAATGAATCAGAAAGTGCTAGGAGGATAAAAACTGAATTCCTTGTACAAATGCAAGGCAAGTATTCAATAAATATTTATAATCATATTGGTAAATATTTGGTAGATATATTTTGAACTCTCAGTATTAGGATATATTTGGTAGATTTTAAAATATACTGTGTTACCGATTAATCCATTAACCATCCATTAATTTCCTGAATAATAGAAGATAATTGATTTAATTTTAATATTAGTTATTAATTTCTCAATTTTTATCCACGGTATATCATATATTTGGTAGATTTTAAAATATACTGTGTTACCGATTAATCCATTAACATATGGTAATTTAGCGAAATTCTTTATGAGTTTCTTGAATAATAGAAGATAATTGATTTAATTTTAATATTAGTTATTAATTCGTCAATTTTTATCCACGGTATATTAGCGCCTCGATTGTGTTCTCGCCATGACGTCACGTGCGCCGCTAAAGTTCACGTCTTACTATGCATCTTATTATAGAATACAAATTAATAATTTAATTTATTGACAATTTTTGCAATTACATTTTTATTTCGTGGTGACTAGTGACGTACCTATAATCGATAGGTGTGGTGACTATTGACGTACCTATAATCGATAGGTACCCATTTATGAGTTGCTGAATCTTTTAATTTAGTTCTTGGTGTTATTGTATTACTAAAATAATATGAAATTTTAAACCCCCCGCCAAAGTCGATATGGTAGTGTGCTGTTTTGGTCATGTCAGGTCGCGTTTGAAATGTCAACTAAAAATAAAGCAGTGCTCCCGAATCATTATCTGTTTTTATTTTACATATCAGAGATTATGCTACAAGTTCAGGTGTGCGGTATGATCTGCAATAAAGCTTGCGATGAAGGCAGTTTTATATTTTTCACTGAACTTAAGTGAGTTACCCAATATTTTGGAAAGTTAGCTTAGGTGAAAAAGGTGCCATGCTGAAGATTAGAGAAATGGCCAACATGGCGCAGGAGATCTTGAAACCTTGGTGCAACAGCGAATGTGGAATCAGAATGCTGCTCAGCAACCAAATAGATATTGGTCAATTTTGGAACAAAATACTACTTTGCTACAGCAAAACTCGCAAATGATACAGATGTTACAACTTCAGCAACGAGGAATGCCAGGTTTGTCCAAAATCTTAGAAGTTCTTAATACCGAGGAAGAGCCAGGGCGGCTAAGTTATGGCTACACTAGTTGGAAGTTGCGGCTACTATGCACAATTGGCCTGATGAGTTTGTTTATCAAACTGCAAAGAGCAATATGGTCGGAGCTGCAAAGTACTGGTTTGCAGGTAGAAGTAATGTTATTAGTGGTTGGCTAATTTTAAAGCAACTTTTATTATATAACCAGATTTATGGAAGAGTATGCAGGAATGGGTACAGCAGGAGGTCGGCTCATGGGCTAAGGAACTGAGTAATTTTGTAATATCAAAAACCTATTTGGACGAAGAGGATTTGTAGCAAGATATGATCGCTGATGAAAGAATAGTAAATGCACGGTAAACTAGACTATCAGCGAGAAAAAGTCGAGGACAAGGTGCTGCACGGATGGAAATACCCAAAAAGAGATAACAAGATTAAGTGATGAGTATTACGAGGTGCATACTGAATATGGCCGTCGAAGACGCTGATAAAATTAACTCCGCGAAAGTGTGTAAATATTGTCAAAAAACCGTAGTATCAACCATCGCGAAGTGTGTAAACTGTGATGAGTACTACCATACATCCTGTGCCTTAAGGGTAGCGGGATTAGTGGCGTGGGTAAAAATAATTGGGTAAAATGTTGCAAGCCAATTATTGAGGTTATGAACGAAGGCGAAAACGTGCAAACTAAAAAATCCTGGATGAAATATTAAAGAGCAGAGAAGAGGTAATTAACGAATTAAGAAGTAAAGAAGCCCTATTATACAGCAATATTAAGTTGTTGGAGGAAAAATTAGAAGTTTTTAAAAGGAAAAGTCATCATAATATTCCTTCTGTTGGCAACACTGATACTACGGCAACGTATGCAAGCAGTGTGACAAAGAATTTTAGTGGCCCGGCACCGACAGCTGTTAAAAGTCAACATCGTTAACGTCGGAAAATCCATCTAAACAAAAACAATCATTGGAAAACGGTTAATTTCGCAGTTACGGACATTAATACATTAATATATAAGATTGTTAATAATTGTTACTAATCAGTTACCAGGTTATGTGAATGATTACATAACATTTAATAGAGAGAATACATAACTACCCCACCCGAAGTAGGGATAGTTTCTACATTGGGAGGACTAATTCGAGAAAAGCATTGAACTCGTTATTCTTTAAAGGTTTAAATGAGTATAACCGTTTGCCAGACGAAGTCAGGAAATCCTCTTCTGTCGCAGTGTTCAAGAGAAAGTTGTTCCTATATTTTAAAGAACAAATGTAAACTATATTTACACCATCCTTCTGAATCTCTTGGAATAGGTCAACTGTATGTATGTTATTATCTTAGTGTGATTTGTGTTAGTCTTTTGTAATGTCTTGATACTTTAGCTCTATTGTGTGTAATATTAATTTTAGTCTTATACATTTATTTGCTCTTCTCTGTGTGTGTCTGTGAAATTAGGTATTACCTAAATAAATAAATAAATAAATATACCCTACAGTAATGATTTTAATTACAGAAACTGCAACACAGTTTTAATTCTGTTGCCAAATATGATTTGAACGGAAGTTTATTTTGTTTTGTTTTATAAGCTTTCGGATGTGGGTCAATTTTCTCTAATAACAGACGCCGTTTTATTAGAAAATCAATGGATTGTTTTAATAGAAAATCCATTTTAACTGGAGTATATATTCTCGTCTGGAATTTATATCAAGCACACGTGAAAATCAATAAAGTTATCCCATGTGTCAGCCATTTGTCCCAAAGCAAGAGATAACGTATATTTTTTGCATTGTATCTAAAAACACTCGAAGTAATGCTGATGATTCCTGTTTCAATGATGGTACATTTAAAAATAGCACGAATATGCTTATCAAGAATAAGCCTTTTATTTTCAAATCTCTCACATAAGAAATTCCAAGCAACATCATAATTTGCCTCTGTAACCTCCATGGCTTTAATATCCTGTTCAGCTTCTCTCTTAAGCCGATGGATGGTAGTAAAATAAATTTGTCCCAGAGAGGCGCAATTTTTGATAATTGCCTTGATATTGCTTTTATTAATATTCGCTTCAAAACCGATTAAGAGGTAGTAAATCGGGTAAAAAAAAATTGTGTATCACAAACGAAGCTCGTGTTTGAGTAAGAAGAGGAGCGATTTAAAGATGGGAACTAGATATTTCATGTTTCTTGCGTCTGGCTCCAACTGTCAGTAACACTTATCGGGACTTTTTTTTCCTGGAAATCCAGTACTTAAAAAACACACTTCTCTTGACACCCTGTGGGCAGTAATATGTTTCAAACTAAAAAAAACGACCAAATTGAGGTATTCAGAATTAAATTCATTCATAAGTTGTGCAAACCTCGCATCGATAATTTTATTTGTTCCAAAAATAATTGGCCTTAAAGTCTATCTAAAAATGAATTGCAATCACTTCCTGTATAAACTTTTATCGTCTATCACGGACACGAAATTCACTTAAAAATTGAAAATTGGTTCAGCGCCAACTAACTCAGCTTAAGTAACAGTAAAACCAGATGCGTCAATCGATTTTGTATGCGGATGTTCAAGTACAAAGGGTATAATTGTCAAAATCAAAACACCATCAGCCGATTTCAGGTGATCAGATGTCATTGTCATTAGCTTGAAATATTTTTCTCCCGATAGTAGTGGTATTGTTGTCAACGGAGCAGTCAAGGTCACCAAAAACGGGTACACCAACATGAAAGGTGAGGAATCGCCTCTTTTTTAGTTTTTCTCTCTGGTAAAACCCAGAACATGCACTTTTACCTTCGCTGCAATAATCGGTCATGGACAGCCAAAAATTGATTTCCTGGGTATGCCATTGGATGCCGGAATGACTTGTCTTGAGCAAAATTTTTGGTTTGCAACGAAGGTGTATCGGAACTGTTGCAGGGAGCATTTTATTCAGTTTAACAATTCTAATTCTACCATATTTGTATATCAACCGTTAACTTTACCACATCAAGGACAAGTAGTACCTTCACCACACAGTGATAACCACTACTTCACTAGAAATATTTAATTTCGGTATACAGTTTTTCAACGTGCTGCCATCCGGTGTTCCAAATCTTAGAAACAGAATAAACATATACGTAGTTTCTAGGTTTTTTTTTTACTCTTTTGATGAGTACCTGAAGAGCAATTTTGTTGATTTTTGTAATATTGCTTATTTATATTATATTCTTAAAGTGTAAAATGTACCGTATTTATTTTAATTGTTGAGTATCTGTACATACATTATATAAGTTTGTCTATATATTTTTATTGTTGTAATGTAGTATACATGTGATATATTATGCATATTTTTGTAACATGCAGTGGCGTAACTACCATAAGACAAGTAAGCGCAATGCGTTGGGGCCCCCAGGCATGGGGGCCCACTCGTGCAGTGCCTAATATTGAAGGTTTCTGTCAACTGGACCTAGGAACACCTTTCTGTCAAGCAAGGATTATTTTTTATTTAGTTCTTCATAATTTAATATCTATTGAAAAGTTTGGCAACATCAGCGTCGCGACACTCGTTTTAGTATTTGATACGCTAATTGCTTCTACGTTTTAAAAATGACCACAAAAAAATACAAAAGCGCCCGCAATTAAAAGAAAACTAAAAAAGAATGGGAACTGTTTTTTGTTCGACGAAATCGCAGTCTGAGCAGTTTGCAACCATTTACGTCCAAACGCGATGACATTGGGGACAATAATTATATTTTCCAAGATCACTCAGAATATTTGATCGGTATAACACAACTTCTGGTGGCTAAGCCACAGGCATCAGCACAAGCGACCTAATTTTTCTGTGTGCTAAAACTAAAAAGTTCGATGAAGCTAAAATATCGTCAGACACCGTAATATGAAGTAAAGGCACAATACTCGAAAGTGATTTAGGTCATTTTGTTAATAAACCATTAAGATGTAAATGTGAAAAAAGCTTAAAAAAATTGAGCTTTCAAGTAAAATTAGGGATGAAAGGAGCTGGGTGTATAAAGAAAAATATGCTAGATTTTGAGTTGAGTTGGTGTTCTTATCTATTAGGGTATATTATGTGTTATTAGAAGTGAATTTTACTTCCAAAGCTTTACAAAAAGAAACAATTGCTTTGGACGAAGCTAGTTCTGTTTTACTAAGGACAAAAAGCAATGTGGGAAAACTACCGTCAATGCTATAATGATATTCTAAAAGAAGCACGAACAACTGCTCTGAATGGTACTAACCCAAACTAATTTTAAGAGTAAAAGAAAGTTTTTAAAAAAAGTATTTGATGAATTAACTTTAGATCATCGTTTTGATTCCAGGGAGCATTTTTGAAGTGAAAACTTCTCTCTGCACTTTTTTTTTCTGGAGGTTGAATGAGACCGACCCGTCACGTAACGCCGTCACGTAACGTAACGTAACGCTGCATGTTCCAGTATAGGTAGAGGGCTGAAATCAGAGACTTTCAGGGATGTAGCCGGGTAAAAAGAAGATGCTGGACGAAAACGGGACTCCGTACCCCACCCCGTTTGGCCAAGGAAGGGGGGAGAAGGAAAAACTTAAATCATTAATTTCGGGAGAACGGGAAGAGGTACGGGTTCGAAATTTTTATGGTTAGTGCGCCACATGGGGGCGCACTTTATACCATACAGGGGGGACCGGTGCTCCAACTTAAGAGGGGATTTTGGGGTATCTCTACAACGAAGGCTTGGATCGAAATTCTGACAAACGATGACCCCGCTAGTTGCTTCTATCGTGTGGTTTAAGAACACACAAAATTTTTATTTTTGACGTTGGTATTTTTTTTATCAGCTATTGACATTATAAAGTCTCAGTTAACAACTAGATTTACAGGTTTAAATAAGATAAGTGGTATCTTTTTGTTTTTGCAACCTAAAAATCTCATAAATTCAACAAAGTCTAAAATCCTTAAGAGCTACAATCAACAAAAACATTCTCAAATCATATTGCAAAATTTCTCTTACAATTTATAAAAACAGAGTTAAATCAAGAAATGACTGCAAAAAATTTTTAAACAAATTTACATTGACCTATTATTATTTTTTACCATGCCGATTATATATTTGTCAGCTGAAGAATTTTAGTGAACTATTTAAGGAATCAAATAGGGCATGCAATATCGATTTCAATATTTATCTTTAATTTCCGTCGAAATTGAAGCTCCCAACAAATTAGATCATATGCATATGAATTTGCAGTGTGTAAAACGAGACAAAATCGTTTTAGAATTAATAAGTTTAAGTCGAGTGTTGCTTTAAACTAGGGAAATTTCATTAATATTTCCAACTTCGTTAATAACTACTACTTGGTTAAAATTTAAGTTATTTTAGAGTTTGGCTTTTTTTGATAAAGGGAAATATTTTGATGTTATATGTAAAATAAATAAAATAATTAAAGCTGGTTGTTTAATTTTTATTTAGGATTTGTGATTTGTGATTGAAAGGGGGGCCTCCTTATGTATTTTGCGTTAGGGCCAAAAATTTGTAGTTACGCCACTGGTAACATGTAAAACATTTTATTTGTAATTTTACTAATAAATCTGATTTGATTTAGGGTTAGATATTTAATTTGTTTCGGTTCTTCATGTTCCTTATACAACAAACGTTAAATTTACTCATGGATGGATGTCAATGCATTTCTGCAACATGCTAGATCGGAAATTGATGTTAGTACATAGGTTGTCGAAAACTTCAGCTTTAAGTTGTACGGATATTTGCCAAACGTCAAAATTTTGCGAAGCACTGAATTTAAGAAAATAATATCAAATAGCTATATCAAATTTGCTTCGAATTTTCCACAGAATTCGAATATCAAGTAACAGAGAGCAGAAATCTTTGAAAATAATGTAATTTTAAGTATTCACTAGATATCGGCATGAGCTAAAACTCGTTTAAGATTCAATTCTTATGGCAGATATAGATATGCACATAAATCTTATATTTGTATTTCTTATGCTATAGGTGTTGGTCACGATTCAGAAGGCATTTTGGTATTGGGCGCCACCAACATTCCTTGGGTGCTAGATGCTGCTATCAGAAGACGTTTCGAGAAGCGTATCTACATTCCTCTACCGGAGGAACATGCTCGGGAAACCATGTTTAAGATTCATTTAGGCAACACTCGCACAGAACTTACCAGTGAAGATGTGAGGGAGTTGGCAAGGAAAACTGATGGGTAAAAACATACATTAGTTTTCAATTAGTGCATCCGGGTTTCTCAGTTGAATTTTCTGTTCGGACGAAACGAAAACAGCCACAAATTTTGTTGTGTAACTATTTTAATATATTTTATCTATTATCCACATATTAAAAGCGTATTACGTCCTTTATATTTACTAATTTGAGTTACTTAATTAGAGTCATGTCACTAGTTATTTATTGAACTCGCTATATTACTAGTGATTTAATGACCTATTACATAATCCATTTTTTAAATAAACCATTTGACAACATGTCAAAATTAGACTCTCTAATGTCAAAGTTTGACTTTTTTCATTTTAATGGTCGTAGATATAATGTTGTACAGAGTGTCCCATTTTCGATGATATTACGGGGTATCTCACTTACGAGTAAAGATAAAGAGTTGCGGTTTTCGCAATACTGTGCTACTTTTTTGTGAAAAGAACGATGGTGTAAACAACATTTTCATAGCCCGCTTCGTTTCTGAGATACAGGGCGAAATTGAAAATAATGCATTTTGGGACCCCCCTCGTATCTCCGTTATCCTTTAACATATCGCAAAGCTAAAAACTTGCTCTAATATACTTTTTTACGTAGGACCCAGTGGCGTAGTCAGATTTTTGCTGTGAGCTGTCAATTTTTAGCTATAAATCAAACTTATGTTTTTTTAAATGGAACACCCTGTATATTTTTCTTTCGTTTGAATGGAAATTTTATAAGCTTTTCAAAAATATATAATACATGATATGTATTTTAAATAATAAGCCTAAAATTCATAATTTCACAAAATGTATCTCTATACGACACTCTTGATGAGTATAGTATAAGCATTATACTTTGGTATAAGCATTATCTTTTAAACAACGTTATAAGTGTAGGCAGAGATTATCAGAGCAATGGAATGATCATTTTTTTATTCGCAAGACCTGTCAGTAGCAAAATTTATATTTTCTGTGTAATATTGTATTTCTTACGATGGTTGACAACGAAAATTATGAATATTTTGAAAAATATAACATGTTAGTCTGCTTTATACAGAGCAATGAAAACTCCCGTGAAGCTTCTCAACTATTATTCAATATGTTTGTTTGAATATTTATTTACCTTTTGACTTATTTGGGTTTATTTTTTATTTAAGTATCATTTTAATTTATGATTATTCTGAAAGAAGACAACCTGGTTTTAATGTTTTCCGGAATAAAGAGAACATGGAACGTTTATTCGGCCCCTACCAAAAACGTATAATAAGGAAAATCGCGGTAAGGGCGGAGGCAACGTTCCTTGTTCTACCAATTTTTTTCTTTCTTCCGGAAAACATTAAAAGATCAGGATGCCTTCTTTCGGAATATCTATAAATTAAAATGATACTTAAAAAAATAAACCCAAATAAGTCAAAAGATAAATAAATATTCAAACAAACTTATTGGAATATAGCTGAGAAGCTTCACGGAAGTTTTCGTTGCTCTGCATAAAGCAGACTAACATGTCATATTTTTCAAAATATTGATAATTTTCATTTTGAGCCATCGTAAAACATACAATATTACACAGAAAATATAAATTTTGCCACTGAAAGGTCTTGCCAATAAAAAATTACCATTCCAATGTTCTTAATAGTCTCTGCCTGCCAATACTTATACCGTTATTTAAAAGACAATGTTTATACTATACTCATCAAGAGTGTCGTATAGAGACACATTTTGTGAAATTATGGATTTTAGGCTTATTATTCAAAATACATATCATGTATTATATATTTTTATAAAGCTTATAAAATTTCCATTCAAACGAAAGAAAAATATACAGGGTGTTACATTTAAAAAAAAAATACAAGAGTGTCGTATCGAGACACATTTTGTGAAATTATGAATTTTAAGCTTATTATTTAAAATACATGTAATGTATTATATATTTTTATAAAGCTTATAACATTTCCAATCAAACGAAAGAAAAATATACAGGGTGTTCCATTTAAAAAAACATAAGTTTGATTTATAGCTAAAAATTGACAGCTCACAGCAAAAATCTGATCACGCCACTGGATTCTACGTCAAAAATTGTATAAGAGCAATTTTTTAGCTTTGCGATATGTTAAAGGATAACGGAGATATGAGGGGGGTCCCAAAATGCATTATTTTCAATTTCGCCGTGTATCTCAGAAACGAAGCGGGCTATAAAAATTTTGTTTATACCATCGTTCTTTTCACAAAAAAGTGGCACAGTATTGCGAAAACCGCAACTCTCTATCTTTACTCGTAAGTGAGATACCCTGTAATATCATCGAAAATGGGACACCCTGTACAGTGTGTTTATTTTAATTTGCAACAATTTTAATTTCTTATATCTCAGTAATCCTTGCAGGTAGAAAGGCAAGCCAAAAAACATTTTGTTGCAAATATCTTGAAGTTTTTGTGGTGCAATCAAAATAAATTTTCAACTTCAAATTTTTGAGATATTGACATAACCTCACTTTTTTAAAATAGGATGATGTATTCTTATGTAGTTAGTTTTGTAGCTTATTTTTTTCGATTACAACGACATAATTTATTTATTTGTCACAAGTATCAACAGCTACAAGAGCCAATTACAGATACCAACTTAAAACTAAAGAGATCTACAATGAATAAAGTATACTAAGCCAAAAAGACAATAAACCTTAAAGTAAAAACTAAAGCAAGACATCTATGACTACATGCCAGTTTAAAAAAACATTAAAATATCAAAATTGATTATAAGATATATAAACACTCAGAACGCACATACGAGACCTATAAAACATAATAAAAGATTACCTGGTAACTATGTCGATTTTAGTTTATTTATAATAATTTTCTTAAATTCTTTAAAACTAGTCAAGTCAGTGTCTATATCAGAGGCATACAAGTTAAAATAATGGCAGAGTTTATATATTGGCGAATTTTTGTAAAGATTAATACGTGGATATGCCAAATAAAACATTCTTGAGTTGCGGGAATTTAATCTGTTAATTGCAAAAGGAAATTCTTGAAGAATGTCAGGGCAATCAATTTTGTTCTTCAACATTTTAAAAACAGTACACAAGAATATTTTAATTCTCCTCTTACCCAGAGAAAGTCTATCAAACACCGCCAATAAGTGTTCATTGTCGCAACCTCTCTGGGGATAAACACCAAATTTCCTGTAGTACATGCACTTTAAAAACCTCCTTTGCACGCCCTCAATCAGTGATATCCAGACATTATATTGAGGGGACCAAATGACGGAGGCATATTCCAAGATTGGCAACACCAAGCAATCAAAAAGATGCAAACTGACCTCAATGCTAAGCTCCTTGGTGGATCTGGCAACAAATCCAGATATCTTCTGAGCACTCTCAACCTTCGACAAGATGTGGGAAGAAAATGAAAGATTGGTGTCAAAAATAACTCCTAAATCCTTTTGTTGGGTTACTCTTTGCAGTTGCTCATTATTTAAAAGATAATCAAAAACAATAGGGTTATTATTAAGTGTAAACGACATACAAGCACACTTACTGACATTTAACTTAAAACTGTGAATATCACACAAATATCGCAACCTCACAAAAATCATTTTGTAAGATGTGACAATCTTCAACGGAATCTATCTCTAAAAAACACTTGAAATCATCAGCAAGTATAAGACCCTTTGCCTTTTTAATCTTACGAATTATGCCATTAATGGCTGCCAAAAATAAAAGGGGTCCAAGGTTGGAACCCTGAGGAACCCCAGAGGTGCTCTTAAAAATATATGACCTAGATCCCTTAATTTCCACATATTGAAATCTATGACTTAGGTATGCCTGAATCAATCTAATAATGTATGTAGGTACATCCAAATCTGACAAAGATTTTAGAATCATACAATGTCTCACCCTATCAAAAGCCTTCTCCATGTCTGTATATATAAGATCAACCTGAGATCTTTTATTGATAGCTTCGTGGACATACTGGCAAAAGGAGGTAAAATTTGTGATAGTGGATTTTCTTGGTAAGAACCCGTGTTGACATGAAGTAATGCGGCCCGAAATTTCATGATATAATCGCTCAAAAATAATCAACTCAAAGACCTTAGAAATGGAGCTCATAATACTAATCGGTCGATAATTTTTTATTTCATGCCTAGAGCCGGATTTGTGTATAGGAAGAATTTTGCTAACTTTCCATCTATCTGGATAAGTTGCGGTTTTGAGGATTAGGTTAAAAAGATGTTTTAATGGTGGCAATAAATAATCACGACAACCTTTTAAGATATACGCTGGAATGCCATCTGGGCCAATTGCTTTGTTCGCTTTAATTCTGCTGACGGCCTTTAAGATTTCATCCTCAGAAATCAGTTGACTACAGAAAAAATACATGGGCTCCGTGGGTGGACAGTCTAAATCGTTGTCGTTTATATACACTGACTTGAAAAAATTGGCAAACCCATCTGCAACCTGTTGAGAACCTGAGTAGATTCTGTCCTCAAAAGTCATTTCCTCTAGAATGTCAGCAGAATCACGTAAAGACCTCACAAAAGACCAAAACATTTTGGAATTCCCCCTCAAACCAGATTCCATATCCCTCAAATAGTCAGCATAGGCAGCCTTAATTTTAATCTTTACAGCAGCTCTAATGGAACGGTACCTGCACTTCCAATAGTTCAACCGGTATTTCTTAGTTTTAAGGAAAAATTTATATTTAAGCTTGATAAGATTAATAATTTCTTTGGTAAACCATACTGGATATTTTTTATTTATTTGGGTGGTCTTAGGAACGGATTTATCAAAAATGTCTGTACAAGTAGAATAAAAGACGTCCATAGCTATATTCACATCCGAACAAGAATGGAGGAGATCCCAGTTCTGTGAGGTAAACAGATTACACAATAATAAGAAATTAGCTTTTTTAAAATTAAATTTAGTACTTGGCTCAACCTTGCAGAATCTTGGGCGCTCTTTAGGCTTAAAGCAAACACTTAAACATGGATGGTGCCTGTCAATAGGAACCAGGGAATCCTCTACTCCATCCACCTGAACGCCGTCAAAGGATGAGATAACGAGGTCAAGAAGTACATTATTAAAGTTTTTGACAAAATTCGCTTGAAATAAACTGTTAAAAGAAACAAATGAATGAAGAGAGTTTAAGCAATCGTTACAGGACATAGGATTAACATAGGAAGGAATGTTAAAGTCGCCAATAATAGTAAACTCTGAGTTCTTCTTACCGGCACGCTTGTGGTCTCAATACATCAATGTTCCGATAGTGAGTGGGGCAACTTATATTAGTCTCGTAAACTTTGGCCCTAGTGACCATCGTCATGGTCATTAGACCAGAGAATCATCCTTCCAATTTTTTTTTGCCTTGATTCGCCAATAATAGTAAACTCTGAGTTCTTCTTACCTACTAGATTAGCCTCAATTTTCTCAATAAACCTTTCATACACATCACTAGTACTATTAGGGACAAAGTAAATTACAATGACGTACAAAGAAGTAGACGCGCCAAATGCTATTCTAATACACAGCGCTTCCTGATCAGCATCAAAAATCTTCAGTTCAGTGGCAATAAAACAATCCCTAATCGCAAGCAACACACCGCCTCCTTGAGATTTATCAGTCAACAACCTACTCCTATCTTTTCTAAAAACGAGCCTGTTGCTAAAGGCAAACTCTGCGGTCCCAATCGTTTCGTTCAGCCAGGTCTCAGATAATGCAATTAATTCATAATCGTTAAGAAGCATATTAAGTTTATTTAATTTGGTTTTTATGCCTCTGCAGTTTTGATAGAACACCGAGAAAACATTGTTTAAGTGGCAGCCATCTCTGCAAGTTCCTGTCGAAAATTTAGGCCCGTGGCATTAGTTGAACTTGAGTTGAAGGAAAGTACATCATTAGGGGAGGACAAAGATAAGTCAAAGCTAAAATCGTTTTCGACCGGAACATCAGAGGTTAGAGAACTATTACCACTTGAGGCAACCACTTGAGTAGGATTAAGGCTGCTTTGACGAGAATCATCACATACCACTTCATCAAGTTTAATATATAAAAGATTCTTGCTGCTGGGAAACTGAATTACTGAACTGATCAGTGCCGACAATTCAACATTTGAACGCTTATTACCTAACACATTACAACTATTAATAAAACTCATTCTGTTAGGAGAAAACTTTTCAAAATTAAAAATTAAGTTGTTCAGCTTATAATTAAAACTATAACATTTACTTGGGTTTCTAAAACAAATAGGGGTGCTTAAAATAATAACGTTAGTATTACATAATATATATAGGTCCTAAATGCAGCCGTTTTTTTTTTAAATGAAGAAAAATCATTCGTTACTATGGAAAGACATTTCAAACAATTGTTTTTAGTTAGACTAATTCGTCACAATATTTTTCAGTTGTCAATAAATTAGAGTTATAAAAATATTTCAGTTTGGTTGCAATAATCTATTTTACGAAACTTTAACAAACTAATAGCAAACTATTAAACTATCTTTGTAAACATTGAAACAATAGCAATGACCACTTTAAAAATGAATAAACAATTTAACGTTTGTATATTATACTGCTCGATGTGTCTACCTTTCTTTTCTATACACTTATTATACATTCTCACAATGCGTCCAGGAAGCTTTTGTAAAATATTGGTACTATCTCGCACCTCGTTCACGACCCTTTCTATTCTGATTCTAAGTTCTTCAACGCTGTAGCACGGAGTGCTGTAAACTAGACTTTTTATGTCCCCCAGAAATACAAATCCATTAAACTCTGTAAAGACTCAATCTGGGGGTGCCATATCGTGTTCACTTAAGTTTATAGTTTGAGTTAGGTTCCTTCATCCGAGGCCTCAATAATAGTCTGAGCTTACTTAACTCTATGTGTATTGATTGTATAATGGTTGATATTACAATAATGGTATCAATGATCTTAATTAAACCCAGTCGCTAATCAGGTCAGCGTGTTTTGCTATCCGTGCAACAGTGTGCAGTTTATAAAATGTATTATGATAATATTTAATAATGACAATATTCTGTAGATATACAGGGTATATACTTATACCATTACACCTCCCCCCTTTTTCGAGAAAAAATTTCTCTAGACCTGAAATTTTTGTTCCTTTCTGTGATATGTAAGCAATGAAATATTTCAAAGTACATTTGTGAATATGTAACTCTATATAGCAGCAATTTACTTTATCTTGTAACTTTTAACACGTCAACCTGTTCTTATGACTATACAATACTTATACTATAAGGTATGGAAATAGAAGGAAGAGTTTGTTAGTAAAAAGATTAAGAAAGAATTCATAGTATGATCATAGAATAAAAGATATGGAAATATGAGAAGTGGAGCTCCGTTTGTCTAAAATTTATCTTACATCTAGTACAATTAATAATAAGTAACATAACCAATATAACGTATATAATAATATAATATAAAATGATATAGCATAATTTTCTATTCTATAATAACTATCAAGTCTATCAATGCATAGGTATCCATCGTTCTTTGCATAAATAGGAATTGCATATAATTATGCATTAAAGGCATTTTGAATCACTTACTAGTATTAATTATGATTAAAAGAAAAAAAATCCATGGTAATAAAATCCATTTAGCTTTAAAAATAGCAGTCCTTTGATGTGTTTTTATTTTTCAGTAGTTGCCTAATAATGTGCCTTATTAAGAAATAAAATATTATCTATATTTTTCTTGTATTATTTAATAAAGTTATCAACCATTCCATAAAATGAACTATACGTAAGGTCTTTAAGCAGTTTTGTCTTATATACTTAAACATTTAATTAGTTGTATTTTATGTAGCATACTTAGGGATGTTTTGTTTGGTTGCACTTTTCTATTCTGGTTAAATTTTAAAAAATAAATTATTTTATAACCTTTTATTTTCTATCGCCGTCTAATTATGGTCGTTTAATTATCATGTAAAAAAAAAATATATAATGATTCAGGTCGTATACTTTCTTAGTTTGAAAGAACTTCTTTAAACCTATGTTCTCTCTTTTTCTTATATTTATTTATTGTCATATATTTGTTTATTTATACTCCGCTACACTCGCTTAAACCTCATTTTATTATTACCTTATACCTTTTTCTTCACGAATTACCGCCTTTGGCGTACGTCATATCTGTATTTTATTGCCAAACTCTGATCACCGGCCTTTTTAGCCTAGACTGGTATTTCTCTAAAGAATATACTGCCATTAGCGAACATTGTTTGCAATTCTCATATAATAGACTCCTCCAGATGTATTGTGGACCGGTCCTTTTGGAGTCTTTTATTTATACACGTGTTTATCATTTATATTACTTTCATATTTTATCCTTATTACTCCCAGATCTTTCGACGATGTACCTAAGTCTTACGCCGATCAAGATTTCTGGTTAGTGATCACTTATAATATTTATTTATATTACTGAGGTATTTGCGGAGTTTGTCCTTCTTTCTATCTCTTCCTATTTCAATCAAATATCTCAACATTTCGTCTCGCGCCAATGCCGATCGAAAATTTGACTTCAATATATTGTCACATTTAGGGTAAAATAATTAATAAATCGTGTTTCGAGCATTTTACTGCTACATCGTTAAACAAAAAGATTTAAAAATAAAACATGAAAATGAGAACTAAAAAAACAAAGGATCGAAATTGAGAACGTTTTAACAAAAAACTAGAAGGTTTAGAAAGCGAAATTAAAATAATAGATGTTAGGGGGAAATAATAAAATTTCCCTGCTTGTGAGGTTGTCTATGTAGAAAGCTTACTAACTTCTATTGATGACGTAACACCCAATTTTGTTATTGTTTGCGAACTTCCCCAATATTTGGTTGATCAAGCCAGACATTTGCGAAGCTCTTGCGTTCAAACTCGCTCTTGTTTTTAATTTGCTTGCGTTAGCAGATACTACTTTTTTTGCTACTTCCCTAGCTTTCTGGAAGCTCTTGTCTATATAGTGTACCTACGTTCCATAAAGAGTTTATTTTCAATCCAAGCTTGTCTCGATAAGAATATACTTAATAAAAAAAATTAATTCTTAATTACTAGTTATTTAAATTTATAGTTCCGATGCTTATTTCTCTTTTCTTTTTCCGAAGTAATCGAATATATAAATATTAAGTTATTACATTGTTTCTTTTGGTTTTTTGATTTTATTGAACCTGGCCTGGTACAAATTTATACAACTAAACAATTAGAAAAAAAACTGAATACACACAATCAGCCTTCGTTCCACTGAATAAGTGAAACTACTTGCAAGTAATACTCGCCCTTTTCTGTGTACATAACAGCACTAAATTATCTATTGCAAAGAACGGACTATATCAGCCGTATTTTACGTATAAAATTATATTAGTGGTCGTATTACTAGCTCGAATTTGCTTTCCATTTGTCGTTTTGATCGATTTATTAATTAGCTAATAATTATCTCATTATTTTTCAATTTTTTCATTGTATGTCCTCGCAGATTTATAGATTATTAAGTTACGTTATTTGTGATGTTAAAATTTAATCTGCGAATCTAGATAGTACCCATTTTTCACTGCACTTTAGCGATCACTTATTTTAATGTGGTTAAAATTCAATGAGTTCGCGACTTTATTTAACATGATTTCGCTTATTTAGTAAGAATTACACTACTGCCTTTGTGGCATTATCCATTCCGATATGGTACTGTATCGCGGTACGGTTACTTGCTTGCGTGTTTATGGAAATCTACCCTCAGGTAGTCCGCCCTCAGCTGCGCGACTATGTAAGTTTCTCATTTATTATTTGGTATTCGTTATTCATAATATCTACTATTTAATTTGTATTTCTTCATTTTCCGAGTAATTTTCTATCTAAGATATATATTCAGTTAATTGGATGTAATGTTTACCATATTAGAATATACAATTGATATTTAAAGATAAATTTACAATTTCACAAGTAGTGTTTGAGTATTGAGGAATCAAACTTAATCAAAGGATCTCGAATATCATCTCGTTTTACTTTATTGCGTTTAATTTCATCATAATAATAACTAACAGGCATGCCCGAATAAGATATACCGCTATTTGTTTGAATTTTGTTTGTCCCATTGTAAAATTGATGAAATTGATCATGATAAACTGACTAAGATCATTTCAAAAGAGCGTCAGCGAACTTAACTCAACTTAAATATTTCTTATTATAAATTTATTTTTTACTCAAAGAGCATCCCAATGGGTTTGAGTGAACCAGTTATTTTGTACGTAAATCGCTATCTAAACGAATCCCATAAGAGAATAAATATCCAAATTGAATCATAAAAGTTTTATCGTATCAGCTTCAAACAACTGTCAAAATAAAGAAATGAGTTTCTGGACGTTAATGAATGACTGACTTCGTTATTTTAATGATACTCTTTTTAATATTTTAAAAATTATGAGATACCTTTGACCTCTTACTACTGAAAAAAAGAAAATTTCTTATTTTATTTTATTATTATTTATTTGAATGCGTATGTGATTAAGTTAATAATCAATTATTGGTAGGTCTTTTCAAAAATTTTGCGTTTAACAATTCGCCACTGATGTTGAAATTAGCATTATTTCTTGCCATATCTGTATACCCTTTTTCACATTAACCCTACATTGTTATAAGCTACGGCTTATTTCACCTATAAAATATGTCTTAGTAATAAGCAATTTCCATGTAATAACTGCGTACAGATATATAACGTGTACGGCGAAATTTAATGCAATAAATTACATTATTTAAACCATATTGCGTAAATTACAACCATTTCTTTCAAATTCAAAATCTTTAACTAATCTTAAATAATATTTATATATTATAATGATGTGATAAAGCATAGCAGTTATTTTATTCATATTGAAAATAATTATATTCCATCTTAATCGATAATTAAATATATAATATGCAGCTAGCATTTAATTCACTCGATTCCGATTTCAGGAGTTTTGCTATTTGCTACGCGCCGCGTCATTATTAACATTATTTATTATTTTTTATGTATATGCTGGCATATACGAAATTTGCAATTTTGTAATTTTGCGATATTAATAACTACGAGTTGATGACCTATGTTCATAGAATAATTGCGAAATTCCGATTACTTCAATACTATATGAATACTCGTTATTGAAGAGAATTTATCTACGTTTTATTTTATTATTTACTTTACAACTTATGATAATTTATATGCTGCGATGTGTAAAATATTCTACATCAATATGATTTGAAAATGTACAAAATTGTGAGATTTATCATACTTAAATAATTTTTGCTACTGTTTAGTTGTTGAAATACCTTGTATATTTTAGTATACTTCTCAATTACGTATAGCTTGTTTTATTGGCACTTATTTATACTTCCCATGACGGAAAGCTAATCGAAAAAAAAATATTTTGCGATTAACTACTTATATATATTTGATTTTTAACCGACACAATGCAGTTTTGCGCTTTTTAGACTTTTAATTAAACTATAATTTGTGCATGTTTGTGCATCTACTTAAATACGATTGGTCTACTGATTTCCAGAAATTTTTGATCTTTTCAGAATTAATCGGCTAGGCACTGTCCCAGCGATTCGATTTGATAAATCAATACTTTTACTGCAAATATTTGACTGAGTATTAAGTCTGAATAAATTAAATGGTTATATATTATATATTTCAAATAGAACGATGGTACCTATACGTATGCATTAAATATGATAATGAAAATATAATACTTAAAAAGTTACCCTAATATATCCTTATATACAGGAAAATATATAACTAACTTAGCACCTTTTAACATTAAATTTTATAGCCTATAAGTACCTGTGCACATTTCTACTTCACTTATGTTTTTTTTTCCGCATTCACATTATTGTTTTCCAATGTTCAATTGTCCATGCATAACCTCCATTTTTATTTTCACATCTTGTATTCACCAAAAACCTAAAAGAGAATTGTCTTCTTTTTTTCTTCTTCTCTTAGCCATCTTGCTAATTCATAAGGCCTCTGTGGATTATTTGCCTACCAGGCATACTTTATTTTGACCACGTATGAGGGAGTGGCAGGGTCGCCATGTAAAGACTCAATCTGGGGGTGCCATATCGTGTTCACTTAAGTTTATAGTTTGAGTTAGGTTCTTTAATCCGAGGCCTCAATAATAGTCTGAGCTTACTTAACTCTATGTGTATTGATTGTATAATGGTTGATATTACAATAATGGTATCAATGATCTTAATTAAACCCAGTCGCTAATCAGGTCAGCGTGTTTTGCTATCCGTGCAACAGTGTGCAGTTTATAAAATGTATTATGATAATATTTAATAATGACTATTCTGTAGATATACAGGGTATATACTTATACCATTACGCATTTAGGAAATTTGCAACAGTGCTATGACGCCCCATCTTGTTGCCAAACAATATTATTTACCATACGAAGATCATTTCATCATCATTTCATCAATATTTTCTCTTAAGAACTGCAAATATCGGTCATCCGATAAGTAGTAGTAGTAGTAGTAGTAAGGGTGGGGGGGCCGAAGCCCGGTAAGTAGGCCTATAAGTCCCTTTTCACCATCCCCGATCCGCCCTCCCCTACCTGGCTACTTCCAACACCCGGCCCGCACTGAAACGGCCCGTCACCTTGATAAAGGTGAGGACGTCCTCCCAGTCCAGATCCTTTAGATCTTCCCGAGCAAGTGTTGGTGCTCCCAGTATCTTCCTCCTTAGGCGACTCCACCTATCACAAATTCCTATATAGTGGTATGAGGACTCCTCCCCTGTCCCGCAGTTCAGGCAGAGTGGGCTGTCCCTCACGCCGATAAGGTGCAGATGTCTGTTTAGGCTTCCATGCCCAGTCAGAATACCTACCAAGTTCCTGATGTCCTCTCGGCTCTTTTTTAGCAGTCGCCTTGCTTTGGATCCGTCAGGATTTGGAATCATTTCCTTGGCTTGTCTGCATCCTTCTTTTCCTCTCCAATTGTGTTTTGTCTTGCTCCAGGCCCAGTTATTTAGTTCCTGAGAGATTTGCCTTTTACTTAAGCCCAAACCAGGTTCTGGACCGACGAGGTGGCTCGTTGAGCCTTGTCTTGCCAATTCATCGGCCCGTTCGTTGCCCTCGATGCCACTGTGCCCTGGAACCCATCTGAGTCTTACTTCCTTGTGCACAGCCAATCTGTCTAGGGCGTCTCTACATTCCTGAACTAGCTTACAGCTTGCCCTGGGTTTTTGGATCGCCCTGAGAGCGGCTTGACTGTCCGAGTAAATATATATACTCTCTACACCTTCTGTTACTTCCGCCTTGGTTGCTACTTCCAAAATAGCAAACACCTCCGCCTGGAAAACAGTGGCATATCTCCCCAGCGAAGTGCTTTCTCCTGATTTAGTGTTGTCTAGGTATACACCGGCTCCGGATGACTGTGTATTAGCCATCCATGAGCCGTCAGTGTACCATGCGTGTGCGCCGCTCGGCGTACGTACCTGGCCTGACAGCCACTCTTCCCTTGATGGAAATTCCACTTGGAAATTCCTTCTCAGTCTTAATCTGCCATCTGGAATATTGCCTTTGGTCGCAATGATGGGTAGATCCCTACTCATTTTGGCGGCAATAGTCGTATGGCCTTTCCCTGTGTAGTCCGTTCGCCATAGGCCACTGTCGATCATCCTTTTGTGAGCCGCCATTGCCTCTCTCTCAATCCAGATCGGGAGGTCCGGCAGCCCCAGGATGATGTTCAGTGCTGCTCCGGGAGTTGTTCTCAATGCTCCGGTAATACCCAAACAAGCCAGCCTTTGCAGTCTGGCCAGTTTCTGGGCGTTAGTGGCTCTGGTCACCGCTGGCCACCAGACCACGGATCCGTAGGAAATCCTCGGTCTTATCACAGCAGTGTACAGCCACTGGAGGATGTAAGGTTTTAAACCCCACTTCCTACCTACCGTTCTCCTTAGTTGCCACATAATCGCGGTTGTCTTATTCACCACCTGTTCAACGTGTGCCTTCCACGTCAATTTACTGTCTAAAATCACTCCCAAATATTTGACTTGTTGACTTAGGCTCAGTCTCGTCTGGTAGAGTATGGGATGTATAAAACCTGTTAGATTTCGTTTCCTTGTGAAGAGAATGAGTTCGGTCTTCCCTGGGTTTACTGAGAGACCATTCTCCTCACACCAACCTTGAACTATCCGACACGCCACCTGCATACGCTCGCAGACCGTTCTCACGAACTTGCCCGTGATCATTACTAGCCCGTCGTCAGCATATGCCTGTGCGTAGAATCCCTCAAGATTTAACCTTCTCAGGAGGCTGTCCATCACCAGGCACCACAAATGTGGCGAGAGGCAGCTGCCTTGTGGGCAACCCCCTCTTACCCCGGCCTCGACGCGAACTTCTCCCAGCGTGGCGCTGATCTTTCGGTCTTCCAGTGCCGTTTTTACCCACTTGACCAAATGAACTGGTGTTCTCCTGGCCTGGAGGGCTTGACAGATAGTTTTCGTTTTAGCCTTATCAAAAGCTCCTTCTACGTCAAAGAAGAGCGCTAGCGCCATTTCTTTGTTTTCTATTGCCTTTTCAGCCCTTCTAACTACAGAATGGAGAGCCGTTTCAGTCGACTTCCCCCTTCTGTAGGCGTGCTGATTATCATGTAGCGGAGAATCAGTTAAGATCTCTTCCATGATGAACCTGTCAATCATTTTTTCCATTGTCTTCATTAAAAATGAAGTTAGACTTATAGGCCTAAAGGACTTGGGATGGGAATAGTCTCTCTTCCCTGCCTTGGGGATGAAGACGACATCCGCTGCTCTCCAAGCTTGTGGAACGTACCCTAGTGCTACGCTGGCCTCGAATACTCTCTTTAAGTAAGGGAGTAACGTGTCAAGGCCCGCCTGCAGCATCATGGGTATAATTCCATCCGGCCCTCCTGCCTTATATGGACTGAACTCCCCCACTGCCCAAGTTATGGATTCCTCAGTCACCACACTGCGGGCAAGGTTCCAGTCCATCTCTGGCTCTGGTTCCTCGTCCCAGTTGGTAGTCTGTACCTCTCCGGGGAAGTGGGTTTTTAGAAGAAGCTCTATCGCTTCCTCTCTGTTCGCCGTCCATTGTTCGCCTGTTTTCAGAGAGCCAATCTCTTTTTGTCTTTCCGAGCCCAGCAGCTTAAGCAGACGCGCTGAGTCCGAGAGAGACTCCATCTCTCCACAGAATTTCCTCCAGCTGTCTCTTTTGCTGCGTCGGACCTCGATTTTAAATTTCCTTCTGGCTTCCAGATACACGTCCCAGAGCTCCTGCCGCCCTTCCCTGAAAGCGTGGCGGTGTGATCTTCTCACGTCTTTTTTAAGACGGTCCAGAGTATCACTCCACCAAGGCAGCCTCTTGGCGCTCGCTTTCTTAAGTGGGCACGCTTGTTCATAGGAGTCGACGATTACACTGTTTAGCTTTACCACCTCAATTTCTAGTTCTTGTTTTGATGAAATAGCCTGCCCTAAAGTTCCCATGGACATTACCAGACTTTCCCTAAATTTGTTCCAGTCTGTTGCCCTCGGAATTCTTTTCAGTGGCTTCTCCATCTTATCCGATTTAATTTCGAATCGGATCATTCTATGATCGGACATAGTTATGTCCCTACTTACCCTCCAATTGGCTACCTTTTCCGCAAATGCTCGAGTTACCACCGTAATATCGATAACCTCCTGACGAAGCCGATTCACAAAAGTTGGTTCCGCATTTACGTTAGCTACTTCAAGGTTTTCCGATACGAAATACTCTAATAGAGCCGTACCTCTCGCGTTAGTGTTAGTGCTCCCCCAAACGATATTATGCGCGTTTGCATCACACCCCACGATTAGTGGAAAACCTTTGTCTTTACTGTATTCTATTAACCTTATTAATTCTTCCGTTGGGGGAAGTTGCGCGTTATCATACGGAAGATATAAACTACTAATTAATAACTTATGTTTTGTGCCACTCACCATGTATTCCAGCAGGATCACCGTAATGTCCCTGGAGCTTAGTTGTGGTAACAGAGTTCCCTGCAGCTCCCTGGACATCACGATACATGTCCTCGGCCTCTCTACTCCTTCACACCCGGCCAAGATGGTAAAGCCGGGGGTCCCAAGTCCCCTTATGTTTTCCCTAAAAAAGTAAGGTTCTTGTATTAGTACAATCTCTCCAGATTGTCCAGCCATGATGCTTGCCAATTCAGCACTAGCATCTCGGCTATGCTGGAGCTTTATTTGACTTACCCTTAATTGCGCCATGGGGGACACCATGGATAGGGGTAGCCACCTTACTTGGCTATTGCCTGCTTCCTGATGGTTTGGAAGTCTCGGCTGAAGTGCCCCGCCCGGTGGGTGCTCTCCGAATGGTTACCCTGTAAACTCGCACAGCGACCAATTCGAAGAAGACAATCCACCCGGCCAGCTCTAGTCCAGCCACGACCTCCCTGCTCACCAGGAAGTGAAGGCGCCAACTGCTTGGTTGTCCTTCGGTCTTCAGATGCTGCCACTCCGGAACACTCAAGGTGGTGTTCTGGATGGATAGCATCTCGGTGACATACTCTATTTTCGGCTGCTCTAGTGTCTTCAAGGTGAAGACAATCTCCACCGGCCATGGGGCGTCCGCCGATTTCACGGCTGTGAAGGACACTTCTCCCTCGGTCAGTGGCTGACAGGTGTTGAGCAGCCAATCCCTGGATTCCTCATCCTCCGTGGTGACCAAAAACCACCCCGCCTCAGTAAGGCCGGAGTTTCGGGAGTGGAGCTCTGCCTTGGTACGCCTCATTTCGTTAATGAGGTGCATCCTCAAGCGGTCCGCCTCTTCTTTGGTCACCTTCCCACCTTGTCTGTTAGACCTGAAAACAACCTGGTTGGCCCTCGAGGCCGCCGAACTGTAGGAGCCAGAACTGGGCGGGTCGGTTGGCCTTCCACTTGAACGTCCTGACTGGATGCCTTTCCTCAAAAGAGGCGACACTCCCTTCCGGCCGTTCTTATGGGAAGTAGACCCGCCCTGTTTTGGCTTCTTGTGTTGGCGTTCTGGAGGGGTATCTTTAGAGATCTGCCTTTTTCTCGACGTGCTGTCGCCAGGAGTGCTCTTCCCTGGATGTTTTGGGTATTCATCCTGGGTGGAGGAACCCCCGACTGCAGCCGGAGCTGTAGGCAGAACAATGGGCTTCAGCTTCGCTGCCGCTCGCCTGGCGTCGCGTGCTTTTGGCCCTCTACTCCTTACGTCATCCGATAATCCACCATTATATATTATAACAATAACACCGCACCAAACACTCAGCGATTTCCAGCTCTGGAACTGACTTTCCTCGACCTGTCTTGGATTGTTTTGAGACCAAATATGAGTGTTGGCTCTATGACTACCTCTACTCGTAGAAAAGGACGACTCGTCGGACCACAGAACTCGTCTTAAAAATGTCTCATCCTTGCCATGATGATTCTGCAGAACTGAACCCGTTTTGCATACTCAGTATTCCTTAATTTCTGTAACCTCCTTAATGTTAGTTTGGGTCATAACTGAGCTACAACAAACTAAAATACAATATTATGCTATACCGTCGCTCGTCGCCCCTTAATATATTTTATATGAGATGTTCTATGTTAAAAGTAACATATAATAACATAAAAATATTAATAAAAGTTTGAACCAAGGCCGTAATGACGATATTTACAGCTCCATAATAAGCCAAACCGGACGAAAATGATATAAACTTTTACGAACCTATGCGTTTAAGTCGTTGCACAACGCAGATAATACGAAATTGATCATGCTCGAAATATAAGTTATGGCCAGTTATGGCCCCTCCCGAGCTTCTTGTGGTCAATTTAGGATACGCTTCAAAACTGATATGACGTCACGATTTATGACGTCACGATCAACGCTCGTTTTACAGACTATATCAGAACACGTAAACAAGATAAACTGGACACAATATTAGCCATTTTACAGCATTTGTGATTTCTAGTAATAGGTAAAGTGTGGCAAACTTATTTGGAACAGCGACGTTTGAGGAGCGAAGAGAGGAAAAAGGGCTTGCAGCCAATCGCCTTGATGCACTTTGTCACGAGGACGAGGGGAATTTGACGCACCTGTTGCCGGATGTATCGGGCAAATAGATATAAATGTCGCAAATTTATTTAAATTGATAATGTGTAAAATAGATTATGAATTAAAGTTGAAGTAATAGTAAAGTTCCAGTTTGGATATTACTTTTTATTTTCAATGAGTTAATGAGTATATTAAATTATGTGTTTATCTAAATAATAGGTATAAATATTAATTCTCAAAAAACTACTCGACAACATCGCCAATTTTTTGTCCGCATTCTTTCCGCTGTTCCAGTTATACTTGCCACACTTTATTCATAATAACGAGTCGCGTGAATTTTTTACAGGCCCGTTACTTTTTGACCTTATTCATTTTAATCGGTTATCATCTTTTAAACAAGTCAAAACCCTAATTATAGCTGTAGATGTTAGTTTAAAACGGTAATTAGTTTGATACCAATTAAAATCGGTTAATCAAGTCAGAAAATACCAGTATCTAATATATCTTTTCGTATTTTCAAATTTTGTATTAATTTGTGACATACGTGTTATACAACTTTTATGCTATACAAGTTATATATTTACTTATTTATCTACTAAAAGTAAATAATTGTGGTTGTAGTATACCACTCTAATTATACAAATGTTCTCCAAGCCAAACCAAACTACTTTTATAAGTTCCTCCTAATAATCTTATTGTTAATATGGTTTATTTGAAAATTTTATAATTACCTACTTGTGCAAATCCCATGTATACAAATATTCCCCAGGCGGAAATAAACTAAGTTTATAACCCCCGTAACAAGGTCGATTTGAAATGGAGAGCAGGTAGTTGCGGCACGCTTGTGGTCTCAATACATCAATGTTCCGATAGTGAGTGGGGCAACTTATATTAGTCTCGTAAACTTTGGCCCTAGTGACCGTCGTCATGGTCATTAGACCAGAGAATCATCCTTCCAATTTTTTTTGCCTTGATTCCAACCGTAATCGTAAATATTTAACATCACCAATGTGTTGCATATAGTATGATCTTCAAGAACTATTAGAAAAAACTGTTCCTAATAAGTTCCCTTGTTACAATTATAGACCCAAACTGGTTGTTCTAACTTCTGCTCCAATGTGTGTATTTATGTATTAAAATAGCACTTATTATTATTTATCCAAATCAGACATCTTACTTTATTAATTTTCAGGTATTCTGGTGCTGACATAAGTATAGTGGTAAGGGACGCTCTTATGCAACCCGTGCGTAAAGTGCAAACCGCCACTCATTTTAAAAGGATAAGCGGCCCGAGTCTAAAGGACCCTAATGTGATAGTAGACGATCTTTTGATTCCTTGCTCTCCAGGTGATCCTGGGGCCATTGAAATGTCTTGGATGGAAGTTGATGGGGATAAATTAGCGGAACCACCTGTTACTATGGTGAGTATAACAAATATTCCTCAATACAATCAAATTTAAAAAATAAATAAATGTAGTTATGCGGTGTAAGCGTTATTATAGGTACGAGTGGGAAGTATTGCCATGACACGAGATGAGATTACTATCACGGGTGCTGTAGTATGCCATAGCGCACGTGTAATGTGCCTTTTATCTACGATAAGTTAAATAAAAATATTTAATGTTAATTTTAAAACTCCTGATTTTAACACTTTGTGTCAAGTGGATAATTTAAAAAATAAATTATGTAATGGGTCATTACGTTACTAGTGATGTAATACGTTCATTACATAACTGATGTTATGTAACTCAAATAAGTCAAAATTCATGATGTAGTAAGCTCTTTGTGTAGGTCGTAGATAAAGTAAATTTATTTGCCATATTACAGTGTGATTGTTTACTGCATGTCATGAGCATAAAAATAAAATAAAATATTTAATTGATCGGTAAATAATCTAGAACTAATTATACGATATTAAAAAGAAACAAGTATGTTCAGCAATAAAAAAGAATCTAACAAAAGTTCAAATCCATGAACCTTCTCTATGCGAATAATCAGATAAACAAAATCATCTGATTATCCGAACAATAATATTCTTTCAGTGAGTAAAACGGATTTTTCACCAAAATTTTGTTTACAATATTTTTAAATATATATGGAAACTTATGCAATATCTGGGGAGTTGGGATGAAGAAAAGAAGATCAACTTCTCTCTTTGAGAGGTCCATCCTGGTAATTTTTGTTCCCAAATCGCCGACTTGAGCTAGGTATAGCTTGTTTCTCAACCATCTTCGAAATCTCGGCCATCAGTCATCGGCAACCTCTCGGCCACCCTCGGAAATACCTAAATTAATAAAAAGTTTTCTAGTCTTGCGGGGATCGAACCACGAACCTTCGGCACCTGGGGCTAGCACGCTACCACTAGACCACCGAGCCCTAGAGACATGGATTTGAAACAGCGTATATATGACGCATTCGGAGAAATCTTTATTCGATCGAAATGTGCTACTAGGTTATTTATACCTCTAGCTGATGCCATTGAAATATATATTACAAGGGAACTATAGTTATAGGATATATAAAGACCAGTTCTTAGGGATTGGGTATTTTTTTTAAATATATTTTAACTAGGAAAAATAAATAACGTATAAGTTATATCGCTATGAAATTTTTGACTACCATGACAAATATTAAAAATGGCAAATAGTATTCCTATATGTATATAGGTACTTTATAGATGGGGGAGAATAAAATATAGAAATCATATAGAGCTTGGTATTTAAAATGCCCTTAGTATATTGCCAAAATTAGGCAGTTAGATTTTTAAAACATAGCAAAATAATGAGAGAAAGTAATTGAAGCGAAAAAGCTCTTGGATACGTGTGTAATATAATAATTGAGATATCTGGTTAATATAAAAAAATATTTCCTACATCCCAGTGACAGACCAAAGATTGTTATAATTTTCGGTGCATGCCATGCTAAAATTATAAAGAAATAATTGGGGTAAATGTGTTACCTTTATAGACACAAGTGACCATATTGTTGACTTTAATTTTATCACCTACGTAATCGCCATGATACCAAAAATCGATACATACGTTACACATCATTGGCAGGCCAGAGGTCGTATGATTAGTGTGTATAAGAGATTTCGACAAAATTTCACAAAATGCGCGCATACCATCGGTTAAATATGCCATTTTCATCCATTCTTTAGACATTATTGTATTAAAATATTAATTAATGTCTAATTATCCCTTAAAAAATCGAAAGACATTATTAATTAAATTTAAATATAAATTGAACCATGGTGCGCCATCTAACGAGAATTATGCTTCATATAGTATGCTGTCGCACGCGCTAAATTTGTCTGTCTCTGTAGGCTATATTGATTATTTCAGAATGAGGGCAGAGACGGCGAAGAAGAGAGCATATTAAAACAGCGACTTTCCGAGAATTTACGAAAAAATAGGGTACTGTTGAATGTGGTAAATTTCACAATACTCGTACAGAAACCGGTACCCGTAGACGAAATTGATTTTTTTATTAAGGGTAGCGGCTGAGAAGATTAAATATTAAAAAGGCATTAAAAAAGCGCGTTTCCAGAGAGTTACGCAAATTGTCTAAATTATCGTAACATATTTACGGCGAGGAAATATTTTCTTTGATCCGAAGGCTAAACCCACGTGGTGTTTTGGGGAGGCCGCGCATTCCACATTGCTTTACGTTCACAAAATTTTTCACCGTTGACAATTATTAACAAAAAGGGTACATACACAAGGGTATATATTTCAGATAAAGATATTTTTCAGCATAAATATTGGTAAAAAAGCTATACAGCGGGAATGATAAAGTAGAAAAAAATAAATAAACTTTCAGTCCTTGTCTTCTAAACTTTTTTCATGAACAAAATTCACGTACCTGTCCCTGTAGACGATATTGATTTTTTATTAAGGGTAGCAGCGGAGAAGATTAAATATTAAAAAGACATTAAAAAACGAGTTTCCAGAGAGTTACGCAAATTGTCTATATTATCGTAACATATTTACAACGAGAAAACATTTTCTTTGATCCGAAGGCTAAACCCACATGGTGTTGTAGGAACCCGCGTACTATTCCGCAATGTTTTACGTTCATATAATTTTTCACCGTCGACAATTATTAACAAAAATGGTACATACACAATAGTATATATTTCGGATAAAGATGTTTTTGGCGTAAATATTGCTAAAAAAGCTATATAGCGGTAATGATAAAGTAAAGATAAATAAAGAAATTTTCACTCTCGAAGCATATGTCCTCATATATTGTGACGTATATACTCTTTTGGGGGGAAATAGCTTCGATATTATGTTAGTGTACTTAAAACTTCTGGTAGAAATAATTCTCTGTTGCGCATCGTAACCTCGTCTATGGGCATTTGTAAACAACAAAATCTTTCTGTATTCAGCCATTTCGATGCTGGAAAATGTTTCGGGTTTCCTTTGTATTAAGAGTTCAAATAAACCTTTAATTAAATCAAGCTTCTCCTGCTCGACAATCAGGGTATATTCGTGTATTTCAACAAGAGAATATCCAATAAAGAGACTGGGATATTCGCTTCTCAGACCATATTTATTTTCCCTTGGTAAGTCTAGGAGAAAATATTTTAATTTCCGTATGTCCATGTTCCACCTCCGAGGTCTGTGATGTTACTGAGGCTTAAAGAGTTAGCTCCAATTTTTTATTGTTGACTAACCTTCAGTTATCCGCAGTTTGAATAATTTTCGCATACGTAACACATACTTAACATATTGCTATCATCAACAGATGCCTATCTAACACTAGACAATTCAAAATACAGGAAAACAGTAATAAAACTGACGGATCATAATTTTCCGATCACTTTTTAATAATTTTACTATGTTTAAATGTATGCTTCCCCAAACCATATATTATTAATCTGATCATACATATTCCGAGTCTCAATTAATATTGTGACAGTGATATAAAGCATCCACTTTACTATTCTAATAAAACTCATATTATTATAGGTACATAACTGTTGAAAGAGCCACCTTTAATGATAAAATTATTATAATTATTTGTTCAAACTAAGCTGTCGAACCACCACCTGTGTTTTTTTACAATTAAACCATCCTCGCATCCTACCTGAAAAAAGTTTAAGACACGAGGACATATGCTTCGAGAGTGAAAATGTATTTATTTATTTATACTTTATCATTACCGCTGTATAGTTTTTTTAGCAATATTTACGCTCAAAACATCTTTATCCGAAATATATACCATTGTGTATGTACCCTTTTTGTTAATAATTGTCGACGGTAAAAAATTTTATGAACGTAAAACATTGCGGAATAGTACGCGGACCCCTAAAACACCATGTGGGATTAGCCTTCGGATCAAAGAAAATGTTTTCTCGTTGTAAATATGTTACGATAATATAGACAATTTGCGTAACTCTCTGGAAACTCGCTCTTTTAATGTCTTTTTAATATTTAATCTTCTCCGCTGCTACCCTTAATAAAAAAATCAATATCGACTACGGGAACAGGTACGTGAATTTTGTTCATGAAAAAATTTTAGAACACAAGGACTTACGCTACGAGAGTGAAAGTTTATTTATTTATTTCTACTTTATCATTCCCGCTGTATAGCTTTTTTACCAATATTTATGCTAAAAAATATCTTTATCTGAAATATATACCCTTGTGTATGTACCCTTTTTGTTAATAATTGTCAACGGTGAAAAATTTTGTGAACGTAAAACATTGTGGAATACGCGGCCTCCCCAAAACACCACGTGGGTTTAGCCTTCGGATCAAAGAATAGCTATTTATGATATGTGTGAAAGTACTCGTTTAAGGCATGAGTATGAAAATTTGCGGAACGAGCGAAGCGAGTTTCGCAATTCATGAGTGCCTTAAACGTACTTTTCACACGTATGTCTTACAAGATTTTTTCTACGAGGATAATGAACATTGGCTTTTTTTTAAATTACTTCTGTATATTTACCTGAATTTGTCGTTTTGATTATCATAATAATTAGATCATGGTGATCCTATGTTATATATTTCAAATTGTTTTTTTTTTAATGTTAGTAAAGTTGACAAACCGTATGTAATTCGAAAAATTCTGCCTCAAAAAGTGATTTCCAAGAACCTAATTGAGAGAATGGACTCTTCAGACATAGAAAATAGTGATTTAGCTTCATCAGACGTAGAAGAATCTGCGAGAATAGCCATGAATTAGCTTCTCCCGGTCAAGGATCCAATATGAAAATGCGTATAAACTTTCAAAAAGTGGTGTAGTGGAAATAAAATAAAGAATCTCACCGAGACTGTCTTACTAGCGTATTTCCAGCAGAAGTCCACACAACAAAAGTATTCATCCCTTTGGAGTCATTATTCCATGTTAAGGACAATGCTATCGAAAGAGAAAAACATTGATATAAGCAGGTACAATCATTTAATAACTGAAGAAATCGGAAGGTTATAAGGCGAAGAAATCTAAAGTTTTTTTCCAAAGAAACTGTCAAAATTTTTGTAACAAGGGCCAACGATTACGATTTTAGGTTCATGAAAGTCACACTAATCATTGGAATCGCAGTAGGGTGTAGGAGAGACGAGCTGTGTCGGATGACTATTGAAGACGTCACAGACAAAGGTGACATTTACTTAATTAAAATACCTGATACTAAAACGAAAACCTGCCGAGAATTTGTTATTAGTGGTGGTACAATTGAAGAAATTAATTTAGTGGAGATTGTTCGAAAGTATGAGCGTCTGCGTCCTGTAGGCATTACCAAAAATCGATTCTTTTTCCAATATAGAAAAGGCGTGCCCATAAAACTGCCCATAGGCATAAATACTTTTGGAGCTATGCCGAAAAACAGCTACTTTCCTTGGATTGCCTGACCCGCCTAGCTATACAGGACATCATCTGCTTCGCTCTTAGCAGACTCAGGAGCAGATATTTTGACTCAAACGTCATGGGGGTTGGAAGTTGGCCACTGTAGCCGAGGGATATGTGGAAAACTTCGTGGAGAATAAACGAAAAATAGCCTTGAAGATACTAGGAGAAAACGAGGTTACCTACACAGCCTAATGAAGATGTTTTGACTATGGATATTTCATTCGGAAGTTCAGTGTCCTACCAACAATTTCCGTCGGAGATTAATTTAATTAACTGTACAAATTGCGTGGTAAACTTTTTTAAGCCATGATATCATATATATCATAATATGTTATATTATTGTGTTTGTAAAGTTCTAATAAAATTATTTATATTCAGTTTTTGTCATTTTTTTATTACTCAAAAAAGACTTCGAAATATGTAAATCTTTTCAGAATTACTTTTCACACTAATGCGAAAAGTAAATTATTTTTCATACTAGTGCGAAAACTAAATCGCTTTCCACACTAGTGCGTTAAAGTGACATTTTTCACCCCGAAATGGGTGTGAAAAATGTCACTTTTCACACGCTCGTAGAAAAAATGTTTTCTCGCCGTGAATATGTTACGATAATTTAGACAATTTGCGTAACTCTCTGGAAACACGCTTTTTTAATGCCTTTTTAATATTTAATCTTCTCAGCCGCTACCCTTAATAAAAAAAAATCAATATCGTCTACGGGGACAGGTTTCTGTACGAGTATTGTGAAATTTACCACATTAAACAGTACTCTATTTTTTCGTAAATTCTCGGAAAGTCGCTATTTTAATATGCTCTCTTCTAGCGCGTTCGACAGTATCCTATATGAAGCATAATTCTCGTTAGATGGCGCACCATGGTTTAATTTATATTTAAATGTATTAATTAATAATGCCTTTCGATTTTTTAAGGGATAATTAGACATTAATAATATTATTAATATAATATTTTAATACAATAATGTCTAAAGAATGGATGAAAATGGCATATATTTAACCGATGGTATGCGCAAATTTAGTGAAATTTTTCCGAAATCTCTTATACACATAATCATACGATCTATGGCCTGCCAATAATGTGTAAAGTATGTATCGATTTTTGGTACCGTGGGGATTACGTAGGTGATAAAATTAAAGTCAACAATATGGTCACTTGTGTCTATAAAGGTACCACATTTACCCCAATTATTTCTTTATAATTTTAGCATGTGGCATGAACCGAAAATTATAAAAATCTTTGGTCTGTCACTGGGATGTAGGAAATATTATTTTTTATTAACCAGATATCTCAATTATTATATTACACACGTATCCACTTTCTCTCATTATTTTTCTATTTTTTTAAAATCTAACTGCCTAATTTTGGCAATATACTAAGGGCATTGTAAATACCTAGCTCTATATGGTTTCTATATTTTATTCTCCCCCATCTATAAAGTACCTATATACAGAGATACATAGAAATACTATTTGCCATTTTTAATATTTGTCATGGTAGTCAAAAATTTCATAGCGATATAACTTATACGTTATTTATTTTTCTTAGTTGAAATATATTTTAAAAAATACCCAAGCCCTAAGAACTGGTCTTTCTATATCCTAAAACTATAGTTCCCTTGTAATATATATTTCAATGGCATCAGCTAGAGGTACAAATAACCTAGTAGCACATTTCGATCGAATAAAGATTTCTCCGAATGCGTCATATATACGCTGTTTCAAATCCATGTCTCTAGGGCTCGGTGGTCTAGTGGTAGCGTGCTAGCCCCGGGTGCCGAAGGATCGTGGTTCGATCCCCGCAAGACTCGCAAACTTTTTATTAATTTAGGTATTTTCGCGGGTGGCCGAGAGGTTCCCGATGATTGATGGCCGAGATTTCGAGGATGGTTGAGAAATAAGCTATAGCTCAAGTCGGCGACTTGGGAACAAAAATTACCAAGATTGACCTTAGACTTTCTTATGGAGATTTCCATGTAAAAAATGGTCGAAATTGCGGCAGAACTGTTATAGCTCATCTACTGCCCTATATACCTTACACCTTCCGAGCGAGCGAAAATGAAATTCTCATTCAGTGAGATATTCTTTTCCCGTTTTTTTTATTCACATCTGCTGTTAGATAGCTTTCTATATAATAATAATAAGTCTATTTTTATGTAACTCTATTAATTTATCAATCTATTGATATCACTACATTAGGCGACTTATCTTCTATCACTTTATAGGGTTCATTATGTAAAGAGTTCATTTTTTTCCCACACTGATCCTTAACATAGCATTATCGCTTACGGTATATACTAAATTTTTGCTGTTTACATCTAGTTTTGATTTTCATTTGCTTAATTTAGAGTAATTCCGCACTTTTATTATGGTTCTTAAGTCGTTAGTTTGTAGACTGTTTGCATTGACCTCACACAAAATAGACACATTCTGAGCATTACCATCACTCTGGCTAATAGTTAGATTTACTAGAAATTCTTCAATAGTTTTGCCGAAATCTTCTACAGTCTTTCCGCCTTGTCTACTATTATTCAGTTGAACTGACCTTTTTTAATGAAATGTGAACGCAATCGAATCGCAATTTGCTTAGTTACTATTTAACCTAATTTTTGCGTTTTAAGAACATAAGTAATTAATATTTTTATTTCCGTCAGCGTCTAAAAGGCTATCGTATAATTCAATGGCATCTATAAGCTGTTTTGTTGTCGATTCTTTACCATCCAGCAAGTCTTAAATCAAATTTCTCGCCCATTTTTTCGTAGTTTTCCAGCAATCAGAATAATCCTCGAAACATTTTCTAATTTTGGTTAAAATGGATTCTGTCTGACCTACAGATTCTAGTTGTTCAAAAGTAATAATCATTTTAGCAAATTTAAATATAGGTAACCTTCGTTTTTTGCAAATATTATGGTTCATAGCATTTAGTTATGGATTTTCCATATAATTTTTCAGGTATGTTTTCAAGATTATAAAGTCGTAAACAAATTTTACCGAGTAGTATTGTAGGAAAAAAGGCATATTTAAGAATGTCGAAGCAAAGAAAAAGAAAGATGTATGGAATGATTTAGGAAAGCTGAACATATATGAAAAAAATATCAGTGAAGTTGAGATGATATATGTTGTTTATAAAATCTATAGGAATACATTTATTTTATATTGTTATTTTCCCTTTTTTACTTTCATATGTCTCAAGGCAATACATTATTCAAACTTTCGAAGTCAATGTAAAGAGGCACACATCAAGCCAAGTTTAATTCAAATCTGTATTTAAACATGTATTTTATCCTGCAAGCAACTCTTGAGACTAAATTGTTTTCGACACATCTTTAAACTTAAAGTTTACTTTATTTTCTGTTAAGAAATATCCCCTTAAGTAAAAGATTGGTTATGTTTTTTCCAAGAACTCCCATATATGCAAGTAAGCATATTATAGTAAAGCCCGATGTAAAAGTTGAATCAATATGCCTGCCCTATAAATATTTTATCGTTTTTTTTTTTCGATATGAAAAATGGTTCTCCATTTTGCAACTGCTATGTTTTTTTTTTCAGAATGATATGTTAAGATCTCTGGCGACCTCAAAACCAACTGTAAACGACGAGGATTTAGTGAAGTTAGAAAAATTTATGAAAGATTTTGGCCAAGAAGGTTAATTTATGAATTTTTAAAAAGTTCAGATCACAGCAGTTTAACGTTGTAAATTTTTCTGTTACGTTTTTAAGAATTGTATGCTGAATTATCGCTACAAATATACGTTATTACCATGTTCTGGGAGTTTAAGCTACTAGCTGTCAGCCTAAAATTATGATTTCAGGGTTAAAACAAGAGAATTTGACACACTTTTATATTTTCCGACGGATGATGTACGATATTCGAGGGACAAGGGGGTGAACATGCACTTACAATTTGCCCATGACTGACTGTGTAGTTTATTATTTTTGCATATATCTACATAAATTTATTTGTGAGCTTAATACAGTATATCTGCATACAATTTTTAGATTTTTTCATGGCGCATCAGTACCTACTAGTATCTTAAACTAAGACATAAGAGATTTGTAAAAATTAACGAATAAGATAGCAAAAAATGGTAGTTGTGTATTCCGATGACAAATCTTCATTTTATTGCTTGACTAGAACGGCAAGATGATCTTTTTTTGTTATTTACAATAATATTATAAAATGCCTTATTAGTTTTTATTTTATTATATTTATAGATAAGAACAGTTTATATTTGTATTAAATAAAAATTATTCTTAAAATGTTAATAAAGTTTTATTTTATCAATAAATTGTAACTAAACCATGTAAAGAGAGAATGATTTTTGGGAATTCGCAATTTAAGCATTAGCTTAATAAAACCTGTTGATAATATTTTTCTTTCCTTAATCGGATTTGGATGACTATTATCAGCCATGTTTTCAAAAGGCTAGAAAAATTAAAATGAGTATGCTTTTGGAACACTTACCGGAAGTAATACTTCATCCGCACAAAACAAACGAAGAATAACTGACAGGTCTGCACAGTGATGTATTAGGTATACGTCGCGTCGCATTCACGCACCACAGGTTTTCTGATAAATAACGAAACATTTTTTGAATGTTGCATAGGTTTTCATAAATAAAATTATATTTTTTATTTTAGTCAAATTCGCTTACATGAAAGAACGTACTATACGTTTTTATTTTTTATGCAAATACGCAGACACAAACGATAGAGCATAATAACACTAAACCAGGGCCCGTTCAACCATCGGTTCTTGTCAGAAAAAGATAGGCGAGTTCAACACGGACGACGTGGGAGAGACGAAGATAAAAGATTGCTTTTCGTCTCGCCGTATCTCACATTTTGTAACTTTCGTAAGGTGTTCACCAGCTTACTCCCCAGGTATAGTGCGCCTAAAGTTTCAATTCAATAATACTGCATACTGAAATATCCTAAATAGTAAACAGATTTCTGAGATTATTTCACTCTGGATTTTTTTTTTTGACATAAGGGCACAGTGATTTATTTTTCAGACTTCCTGGTTGTACAATGCCAGCTGAAGCTTAGCAAAGCTCGCAGGCGTACCTGAACTGGTAGTTACATACAAAATGCATCGCAATCAACTTTCAATATGTTTTTATAAGAAGCGTCAACTACGTCGAGGTTCATCTGAGAGAAAAAAACTATTTTGTAATTTTAAATGCTTAGACTTATAGAATTCTGCCCTTGTAAACGTCTCGCTGTCATTCACTATTTTTTGTGAAGTTTTTAATAGCAGGTGACTGCTTTTCACGGCTGGGCGGACTATGCAATAAAGAAAATATGTGGAACAACTTGAAAGAAAGTTGGCCATTGAATTATTTAAACAACTTAATAGGTAGGTGGTATACCTAGAACTAGGCATGCACCATAAGAGCATGTTTCTAGGTCCATATTTCGGCATCATTAGCGCTTTCCTTTTTCACATTGCTAGTGATCAATTTGATCAGTTCTAATGCCAAACTTAGTTTCCGAAAGCTAGAGCTTCGTCTGAATCGAGTTCAATCAAATCGGAATTCAAAGTAGTGACCCTTAATATGCTTAAGTGTATTCAGTAACATCAATTTCTTATCTGTTAAGATTTTGAAATTTTTATTAAATTCGAGATGCACTCATTTTTTAAGTTAAATGGATCCAGTGTCCGTTACTAGTTTGACCTTTTATATCTTAAATGTAACATTATATATTTTTCCATAGTCTAATGCTCAATGATTTTCCCACTCCAATGGTGTGTCGCAAGTGGAATTTTTAATTTAAAATGGCGATGTTGTGAGATAATTTGAGCCTAAACTAGTAACCTCCATATTATTTATAAAACAAAAGATCTTTCGAAACAGATAGAACTACGTTATTAATATAAAACTTTTTATGGGAAAAAAATATTGAAAACTTTTTGTCAATTAGATAATTAAACCGAGCACAACAAACAGGGGTGTTCTGTTTGTTATTTCTGGGGTGGTTGAACTTCTCGATCAGAAAAGAGGGCTATAAACTGCCCTTTATGGAATCAATGAGAAAATACACTCTGAAAACGAGCGAATCAATCTTTTAGAATCTAAAGATATTGAGCTTCAGGAGGAAATATCCTCGATTAGAGCAGGAGATGGGGTTAATAGAGGCCTACTTTCGTCCGGCCCGTTATCTGACAAAAGTGCCGATATGTATGTACATAATTAAATAAGAGGTCGACAAAGTCTAAAAATTTAATGGTATGCAAATTGAGGAGAACTCAAACGACGTTAAAGCACGAGTCAACCATGACACGTTATAATCTTGTTAGTAATTTGCTTAGCACGTTGGAAGTTCAGCGGGTGGAAAAGTACAAGGTGGCCCGTTTAAGAGGGGCCTATACCTTATCTCGAAAACTACGGGGGTTGGAAAAAAAATTTAAATACAAAAGTTATTCCTAATAAAATGATTTTTTTTATATTGTTTTAATCGTCACTTTTGTATCTACAGGATGGTCAAAAAAAGTTACACTTTTTTAAATGAAACACCCTATATTTTATTACATTTTTTGATTCTACTTAAAATTCTAAGCATATTTGTTGTATGATGTTATACATCTAGAGTTAGTAGTTTCACAGCTATAAATAGTTGAAAATCGGTACTTTGGCTAATTTTCACTTTGGTAGCAAGAAGACCATTAAAGATGGAGTAAAATGAATTCCACATTCCTATATTAACTTTCCAAGAGCTATCTGATGGTGCTAACTGATGGTACCTACAGAGGTACCAGATTTGATACCCATGGTATCACCTGCCAATTAGTACCGTCAAATAGCTCTTGAAAAGTTAAAATAGGAATGTCAAATTAATTTTACTCCATCTCTAATGGTATTCTTGCTACCAAGGTGAAAAGTAGTCAAAGTACCGATTTTCAACTGTTTATATGTGTGAAACTACTAACTCTAGAGGTATAACATCATACATCAAATATGCTTAGAATTTTAAGTAGAATCCAAAAATGTAATAAAATATAGGGTGTTTCATTTAAAAAAGTGTAACTTTCTTTGACCTTCCTGTATATAAAAAGTGACGATTAAAACAATACAAAAAAAATAAAGATACTAGGCACAACTTTTGTATTTAAATTTTTTTCCAACCTCCGTAGTTTTCGAGATAAGGTATATGCCCCTCTTAAACGGGCCACCCTGTACAAGTCGTGCGTGTGAGTAGGCCAGGTGTAGAGTAGTATTAAGAATAAACCTGATCTCACTGTAATACAGATAAGTGTTCTAAAGTCCTTATATGAGGAATTGAATCGAGGGAAGAGTGATGGTGCGGAGAATAATTCTCCGGATTTATAAATGGTAGTCCTTTTATTGCTAAATTAACTACACTGCAAAGCCAAAATACAAATATGCACTCAAAGAACATCACTGGCCGCAGAGAATGTAGGTGAAATGGAAGAAATTCTGACGCTAAAAATGTGGATTATTTTTACAAGTTATATGTTGATCACATGATTTTGGAAAGATCTTTTGTACTTTAAGTTGTATGCAGGTTAATCACAAGAAGAAGAGGTTTATAAAACATTTTCGATATTTTGCACGTAGAAATGTTATTCTTATCCATCCGCCTGAGTGTTAGCGATTTGCGTCCGCGCGTTTCAGAAAAAGCTACTAACCCAAACTAACCTTTTTAAAAACATAGATCGTTAAAAAAAAGCTGTTTGAAAGGTTATGTAAACCGTAAGCAGTCCGATCGTAACGCGCAAACGCAAATTGCTAGGACTCTGCGGAGGGCTCTGAAAAAAAAATCTCGGATTTGCACCAGTGATTTGGGGCCGGTCGCACACACAACCACTTGTGGTCGCCACCAGTGGCGGCCACTCTGTGGCTGATTTCGGCGATTTGTGGTCGAGACTGGCCACTAGGGTGGCTTAAATTCAACCACTTCAAGGAAGGACTAATTACATATTTGGTGTTAAAGAGAAGACGCAGGTGGCGCGCGGCGCGGCGGTGTTCCCGTCGTGTACAAAACTGTCGTCGTTATTGGGTACACTTAATATTACGTAGTAGAGAACAAAATGGTAATTTTTTCTCACTTTTTAATTGATTTGAGACTATACAAGGGCAAATTTTTCAAATATTTCATAATGAGTCCGAATAAGTCTGTTAGAACCCCACTTACAACTTACATTCTGAATACAAGAATGAGGAAAAGTATTTCTAGTGCTGAAAGGTTGGCGATTACCACTGATTGCTTCAATCAACGCGGTTTATTTTGCCTTTTTGCTGTTATATGTAACATCAAAGTTTTTGTTTTGCAATTTTATGTTACGACATTATATTTTAATGCACAATTTACTTCTACATACCTGTATAGTCCATAAAATAAAAGAATATACGATTTTAAATAAGTCGTTTTTACCTGTTTATAAAAATTATATAGCGGCGCCAACGTAACCCTGGCCGCGGGCGCTAAATTCCTAGTTACGGCACTGCCATTTAATAAAATTTCAGCCTTCTACCTATACGGGAACGGTTTTTCTCCCAAAATCCCCCCTTAAATTAGGGCCCCGGTTGACATTGGTCAACTTCTTATGTCAAGCTTATGTTGTGTCTTATGTTATGTCGATCTATAAATTGCTTAACTTAAATATGAATGTTTAACTTCTTATGCTTATGCTATGCTTATGTTATGTCAATCTATAAATTCAGTTTAAAGGTTTAGTTAATTTTTAAGTGCCCCTTATCAACTTCAGTTTTTAGCAAAGTTAACCAGGTGTTATTAAAATTAACAGAAGCTGAAGCAACACATTCATCTTTATAGGTATAATAAAAATAAATCACTTTCTTTAATTTTACGTTTTTTAGAAAAGGTTCCATTGCTAACATACTTAAAGCGTTCCATTTTGTATTCTGTGATTGTTATCAAATGCATGCTGACAAATATGTGACTTGTGGAATTGTGTATTTTTAATATAGGTAGGTTTGGTGTTCTTTTATACGGTTTGATAATGATCTACAGTACAGGTTTCACCTATAAAATGTATTACATTCACATGGGATCTTATAGATAACATTTTCTTTTATATTTATTTTCATTGAGTGGTTTTGTCTGTTAGTTTTGATTTAAGTGTGTTTTCTGTTTGAAAATAGTACGAATGCTAAATTTATTACCTATTCGCTTTATTTTGTCTGATCAACCAGAAATATAACAAATAAACAGGTCCCTATTAGGTCTATTTTGATTTTGTCTAATATTTGCATTTTTGAACAAAATCAATAGGTTAGTTATTATTAATCAACACATTCTTTTTCTATGTTGAAATTATGATTATTACAAATTATTTTCATTCGATTACATAAACTTTTACGACCCCCTTTTTAACCATTATTGGGTGATTTGATTTAAAATTTAAATATCTATTTGTATGTGTAGGTTTCTGAATATTTTTATTTCGAAACTATTCAAGTCTCTTTTTATAAGAATGTCAAGGAATGAAAGTTGTTCATTAATTTCATTTCTATACTGAATTGGATTGAAAGTTCTTTCGTGTTAATATGATTTATAAAACCGTTAAGAAAATGTTGGCTATATGGATAAATTGAAAAAATATCATCTATATATCGCCAGCAAATTAAAATTTTATATTGACAATTATCAACAAAATTTTCCATATCATTATTAATTAATAAAGGTGATAGTGGCGAACACATAGCTATACCATTGTTTTGTTGGTAGTAGTTGTTATTGTATTGAAAATATGTAGTTTTTACGCAAAAAGTAAGCAATTCTAATTTTGTACGTTCACCAAGGTTAGTATCATTTTCTAATTTGTTTCTTACAATATTTAAAGTTTTATCAACAGGTTCGTTTGTAAAAAGACTAACATCAAAACTCACCAGGGTGTCGCAAGTCGTTAGGATTTAAATTAATTCGTGATCTTCTAAAAAATTTTGTGAATTTCTTATACATTGTTTGCAAGTGGATTAAGAATGTTGAATAGATATTTAGCAATAGGGTGCGTCGGTGAATTTATACAGCTTACTATTGGATGTAAAGGTATATTTAGTTTATATATTTTCGGTACTCCATAAAATGAGGTGTTTTGCTATTGTGTGGTGTCAGTTTGAATTTTTCTAATATCATTGAACTATTTTTGTTTTTTTAGCATATTGTAGTCTTTCAACACGTTCTGTTGGATCTTTGTTTAGTAATTACGGTCATTTAAGACAGGCATTCCCTTTTCATCGTAAGTAATGCAATCCATTATTACGGTTGAATTGCCTTTATCGGCAGGAATATTCTAATGCTATCTGTGCATGTTAAATTTTGTTTAATTTTAAAGAGTTTTTCCAGTGTAATTTTAGTTCTAATTCTAAATTCGTCTTGATGTGCTCCTAGGAAGTTTTGTGTTGTTTCTTCAATTGCTAATATATCAAACTTGGGAACGATATTGTAGGTCTAACTGGGTAATTTAAACCTTTAGAAAGAACAAGTTTATCAACATCAGATAATACGCTATTAGACAAATTTATCACAGTTTTGACAATAAAGTAGTTATTTTTGGCATTAGAAATTTCTTTGTTTTTCTTGAATGAGATTAATAAATTTATTTTTGTCGTACGCTCCCGAAAATAGCTATTTCACGGATTCATTTGAGTCCGTAAAATGCTTCTTTTTAGGCCTAGTCCCTAAAAGTCGTCATGGCAACCTTTACGGACTATTCCAAAATTCCTGAATATTTCTAAATGTCAAATTTCGAATGACATGACAAAATTGTCAAATAGTTGCTACGATATCAATTTCTAAGCTTACTTTTCCGAACATTATGATTTCAAAAATTAGGTATATTTGCAAATTTAAGCATTCTGAAGAATTGTAAAAAGCGTATAACAAAATTTTGGGAGCGTATGACAAAAAATAGTGTTTGTCACACGTACCTAAATGAAGTTTTTCAGGACTCATCTGCTATTCCAGCAATGATTCGTCCTGAAAAACTTTATTTTAGGTACTTGTAACAAAAATAACTATTATATGAATACGCTTTTATCAAAATTTATTAAATAACTGCTATGAACACCAGTGGCGTAGCTACCGGGTGGGCCACGGGGGGCAAGGCCCCACGGCGCCAAGAGAAATTAGGCGCCGCTCCGAATTTATAAATATGCTAATGCTAACAATGCTCATGATATTAACTCAATTAGCTGAGTTTTTAAATTAATTAAATTATAATACAATCAAAGACCGAAATATGTATTAAACTTTTTACCAAACCAATACATTTTGTGTCAGGTATTTATTATTTATTCTACGTGGAATAAAAAGATATATCCCGGCGCGGCGGCATTTGGTACATGCAAATTTGTAAACGCGCGTAAGGCGGCATGCGACTTCAAAGACAGACATTCCGAAAATTTCGGTCGTAAAAAAGTTTCGTATTTAGGAAAAACCATTAGCCAGACAAGTCTAAATAAATAGCCTAGCAATACTAAGCATAGAAAATGAATTTGTCTAAAAAAATAATTTTGATCAAATAATGGATCAATTTACGTCGAATTAAAAACGAAGAAAGACCAATGTTCAATTAATTAATTAAGGTTACAGATTTGTAGTATACGTTTATATTTAAATTTGTATGTACCTGTTGGTTGGATGCCGTTTATATATTTTACATTCATATTCCTATAAATAAAAAAAGCGTTTGCACTATGTGCGCATATCAGAAGTGAAACTTCTTAAGCTTAAACGCCCTAGCCTCGGATTTGGTTAAAAAGTAGTTTTTTTTTAAATATATCACTCAATTAACAAAAAGGAAAGACCTAAATGAAAAAAAAACTATTCTTCATAAAGGTTTTGCTTATGTCTTGAGAAGGTAATAGAGTAAACCCCATATTTTTCTCTAGTAAACTAACAAAGATATCACAATAATTATACGCCCTAGCCTTATACATGTCTTAACGGATTTGGTTAAAAAAGAAGTTTTTTTAAATATATCACTCAATTAACCAAAAGAGAAGGCCTAAATAAAAAAAAACTATTCTTCATAAAAGTTTCGCTTATGTATTGACAAGGTAATAGAACAAACCCCATATTTTTATCTTGTAAACTAGCAAAGATATCACAATAATTATACGCCCTAGCCTTATACATATCTTAACGGATTTGGTTAAAAAGTTGTTTTTTTAAATATGTCACTCAATTAACCAAAAGGGAAGGCCTAAATGAAAAAAATATTCTTCATAAAAGTTTCGCTTATGTCTTGAGAAGGTAATAGAGCAAACCCCATATTTTTATCTTGTAAACTAACAAAGATATCACAATAATTATGCGCCTTAGCCTTATACATATCTTAACGGATTTGGTTAATAAGTAGTTTTTTTAAATATATCACTCAATTAACCAAAAGGGAAGGCCTACATGAAAAAACTATTCTTCATAAAAGTTTCGCTTATGTCTTGACAAGGTAATAGAGCAAACCCCATATTTTTATCTTCTAAACTAACAAAGATATCACAATAATTATACGCCCTAGCCTTATACATATCTTAACGGATTTAGTTAAAAAGTAGTTTTTTTTAAATATATCAATCAATTAACCAAAAGAGAAGGCCTAAATGAAAAAAACTATTCTTCATAAGAGTTTCGCTTATGGCTTGTCAAGGTAATAGAGCAAACCCCATATTTTTATCTTGTAGAATAATTATACGCCCTAGCCTTATACATATCTTAACGGATTTGGTTAAAAAGTAGTTTTTTTAAATATATCACTCAATTAACCAAAAGGGAAGGCCTAAATGAAAAAAACTATTCTTCATAAAAGTTTCGCTTATGTCTTGACAAGGTAACAGAGCAAACTCCATATTTACATCTTGTAAACTAACAAAGATATCACAATAATTATATACGCCCTAGCCTTATACGTATCTTAACGGATTTGGTTAAAAGTAGTTTTTTAAATATATCACTCAATTAACCAAAAGAGAAGGCCTAAATGAAAAAAACTATTTTTCATAAAAGTTTGGCTTATGTCTTGACAAGGTAATAGAGAAAACCCCATATTTTTATCTGGTAAACTAACAAAGATATCACAATAATTAAACGCCCTAGCCCTAGCCTTATACATATCTTAAAAAGTAGTTTTTTTTTAAATATATCTCTCAATTAACCAAACGAGAAGGCCTAAATGAAAAACCTATGCTTCATAAAAGTGTCGCTTATGTCTTGACAAGGTAAAAAGTAGTTTTTTTAAATATATCACTCAATTAACCAAAAGGGAAGGCCGAAATAAAAAACTATTCTTCATAAAAGTTTCGCTTATATCTTGACAAGGTAATAAAGCAAATCCCGTATTTTTATCTTGTAAACTAACAAAGATATCACAATAAGCGTCCATGACCGTTTTCAGTGCCCTGCCAGCTCGCCCGCCGTGTGTCGGGATCGCGACCTTCATATTTTACTCCCGACGCGCGTTAAGAAGTTTCACTTCAAAAATATACGTTTAATATTATGATGTATTATTTTTGGATTAATTTGCGTATATACACAAAATATAGGTTGGTTTTAGGCGCCAGTGGATAGGCTTGCCCCCCGGCGCCCACATTTCTAGCTACGCCACTGATGAACACAGTTGCAAATGTGATTAAAATCAATAGGTAAAATTTGGTTTTGCAAGTTTAATATTACGTTATTAATTTCTTTTTCAATTTTATATTTATTAAATCTATGAAACTGTAATACTTCTCGTAATAGAGCACTATTTGTTCTCTGACATTTTTATTTGGTTGTTGTATGGCACTTTAAGTCTTCTTAAACCTTAGGAATCAAGTTATTGTTTTTGCATTTCTGTAAAAATGTTAAACTGTTTTCAAAATGCAATAACTTTTTATGTTTATTTTCTAAATCTCTAAAAATAGAACAAATATTAGGCCCATACCTTTGATGTAGATATATCCTATATTGCTGTGGAGGATTCATGTTTATCTTAAAAAATTTTGCATTTTGCAATGTAAGTTTCTTTGGAAATTACAGCCGCTTCGGCTCTGTAGCTCTTGTAGATTTCTTGACATTATTGACATGTTAATGGATATTAAAAATTCAGTTCTATATTATACCGTAATTGGACAATAAAATATTTCTAATAAGTACAAGCTAATTTCTGGTGCGACGCTACTAGAGGATTCTGCGTGGCGGCGTCCTTTTATTTTGCCGTGATAGGCTTCCTTTTATTTCGTTGTTTAAGGTGTAGGTATTTTAGCTTTGTTAGTCAATACATTAGACTAACCTAGGCCATATCGATTAAGGATTCAAGTGGCGTAAGAGGCAAATAATTACCACAAAGATAATTATGGCAAAATCGTAATCAAATAATGGTTGTTTGCTACTTTCGAATTTTTGAATGTTTTCAAATTCCAAAATTATAAATCACTAGCTCATTAAAGAGCTAACTAATACTCATCTCGAGGCCGATGCCGATAACTCGATGATAGAAAGGGAATCGAACGATCAGTTCTAGATTATTTAACGGAAACTTAAAAATTATTTTTAGTGCTCTTCAGTCCACCTATATTTAGAAAAGAATCGAATAACCGTGTCATTCGTATATCCAATGCTGTGCATTTATAGATTCGGGCCGAAAAATTGTAATATCGCCACCATAAAATTTTTCAAAAAACAAAATTGTTGCGTTTAAAACTAAATATCATGAAATTTCGACTAATTTTTTGGATCCTTTACCTTCTAAAACTGCACAGAATTTTAAATTACACTTGAGCGTATGATTTAAAATAGCTATTTATGATACAAGTGTGAAAAGTACATGTTTAAGGCACGGGTATGAAAGTTTCGCTTCGCTAGTTCAGCAATTCATACAAGTGCCTTAAACGAATTTTTCACACGCATGTCATGCAATATTTTTTCTACGTGCCTCGGAAAATTAACCAATTTTCAATTTTTATTAATTTTTCTACGTGCCTGTGAAAATTAGTTAATTTTAAATTTTCATGAATTTATAAAATGCAAGTACCTGATGGATTGTTATGGTGATAGGATGTTATTTATTTAATATTTTTGTTTGTGTCAGTCAACTTGACAAGCTATAATTCTTACAAATAGTGATGCAAATATTGAGATATTTGTGGCTATAAAGTAAATAATGAGCTATTCAGACATCGAGAATACTGAAACTATTTCGTCCGATGTAGAAGAATCTGCGAGATTACCTACGCGGTCAAGAGTCCAGTATGAAAATGCATATAAACGTTTTGAAAAGTGATGCGGTGAGAAGAAAGTGAGGCATCCCACAGAGAATGTTTTATTGGCGTACTTCCAGCAGAAATCGAAGGAACAAAAGTCAACGTCACTGTGGAGTCAATATTCAATGTTGAGGACTGTGTTGTCCAAAGAGAAAAATATCTATATAAGCAGGTACAATAATTTAGTTTTATTTTTGAAGAGGCAGTCGGTAGAGTATAGGCCAAAAAATCAAAAGTATTTTCCAAAGAGAATGTCGAACACTTTTTAACCAATGCCAACGATCAAGACTTTTTGTTTATGAAGGTTGCGTTAATCATCGGATATTGCAGGGGGTGTAGAAGAGACGAGCTATGTCGAATGGCCGTTGAAGACGTTGCAGACAAAGGTGACATTTCCTTGATTACTTACTATACCCCATACTAAAACAAAATGTACCCAAGAGTTTGTCGTTAATTGTGGTTGCATCAAAGGGATCAATTTATTGGAATTAATTCGAAAATATGACCGGCTACGTCCCGCGGGCATTACCAACAATCGATTTTTTTTCAATACAGAAAAAGTATTCCCATTAAATTACCCGTCGTCATAAACAGTTTTGGAGCTATTCCGAAAAATTAGCTAGTTTCCTCGGATTGCCTGAACTATCTAGCTACATAGGACATTGCTTCAGAAGATCATCTGCGTCGCTTTTAGTGGATTCGGGGGGCAGATATTTTGACACTCAACGTCACGGCGGCGGTTGGAAGTCAGCACTGTGACCGAGGGACATGTGGAGAACTCCTTGGAAAATAAGCGAGACACAGGGTTAAAGATATTAGAAGAAAGAGAGGTTGTCAGTACACAGCCAGTAAAAGAAGCTGCAACTGAGGATATTTTGATCAACTGTTCCATAATCAACAATTTCCATCGCGGATAAGTTTAGAGAAATGTAAAAATTGCGTGGTTAACACATTTAAATCATAAGTTTTATTGTTAAATTTGAATTGTTTGTAAGATTTTCAATAAATTTTAATTCAATAATTTGCATTTTATTAAATGATTATACCAATTTCCCTCAAGAAAATCAATTTTTCACACTAGTACGAAAAGTATACCACTTTTCGGGCTAGTACGTTAAAGTGGAATTTTTCACACTAAAATGAATGTGAAAAGTCTTAGTTTTCACACGCACGTAGAAAAAATATATATATTTATTGCCAACTTGACAAGCTATATTGGCATACAACGCTTTGGTATTGTTTTTTATTTTTTCCTTAAGTTAACTGGTTTCAAGATAATTTTATAATAAAAAAAAAACCAAAGTCAGGTTTGTTTGTTTTTATAATAAGAATGTATTTCATAATGTCGACAGCACTAAACAGTACTATAAAGTTACCAAACAGGTTTGTTACGTGCACTCAAATTAGAACAAGGTCTATCTTGAAGTAATGCCAAGAAAAATGCGCAGCTGATCGTATATTGCGTAAATGTACCCGCTTTACACCCAATGATTTAAAATAAATTCACGAGACAAATTGCATTTTTAAAATCTTATATATATATTTACAATTATTTTTACAACAATAATACATGAGACAAAAGAACAACGAACTAAACTAAACGTTTGCTTTGAAATTGATAACTTGTTTCTATAGGAACTATAAATATACAGTTACGTATATAAAAACATGGCAAAAATGGACTCATTTAAAATTATACGAAAACATTAAGGCCTAAGTAATTGATGTACCAAAAAAAAAATAGATTAAGCACAAAAAAATGAAGAACTCAATTCCACAAAAACATTTTAACATGTACATGATCATAGATACAATATTCTTCCCCTTTCCATTTGAACTTATTTATTTTACGTGTTTCACAAAAATTGGAAATATAGAGTTGTAAATACTTATAATAGTTATTTCTGTATTTAGAGCGCAAAGTAACGGATTGCCGCTTGAGAAAGAATGTTTCTGCGCGTTAATCTTTCGAAAACGGCAATCTTACCTTGCACTCGAAAAACACACATAACTTTTTCTACAGCCCCATTTTTGAAAATTAAATGCACATTTTTCTCTATACTTATTCTGAAAGGACCCCGCAGGGAGCTTATGGAAAAGTGGTTCCGGTCAAATTGGCTGACATTTTGATATGATGTTGTTTTCGAGTTCCCAATCAAAAGTTATCATTGCACCAACGAAATCGTTCGAGCGGTTTTCGAGATATTGGCTGCCAACTCCCATTTTGGGGTATGCGGTAAAATAATAAGGCTTAGTATTGAGAGGATATCACAAATTGTAGATGCAGTTTTGTTGTCACTTATATGTAACGAAATGACCATAATTATGCTTAAAATATTGAACACATATACTAGGAACATAAAAAAAGCCATTCACATTTTACAGGGTGTGACAAAAATGAAGCAAAATACTAGTAGGTATCATTTTCTACAAATAATTATTATTAATAGTAGCGGTACAAATGATATTAACTAGAATATATCTAAAAATATCGTATATATACCAGGTAAGTCAAAAAAGTAATTTTTAACGTACATGGTGCGTCAAAAAAGTTGCAACAACGCTACCAATAGAAAATCTACCTATTTCCTCTCAACGATTTTTTGTTAATAGTATACTGCACGAAAATAAATTAAAAAAACAAAATGTCAAAGATACGTACCAGGGAAGTCAAAAAAGTTATTGTTAATATACAAGGTGACAGAAAAGGTAACACTTTTCTGTTAGACCGAC
>MU182145.1:201122-222357 GCA_016904865.1 Pissodes strobi
TAACCCAGACTAACCCTAAATTATCCAAAGTAAGGAAATAAGCGCGCTTGTCTCTTCACTATCTCACACTAAGCAAAACCAACCTACACTAACCAAAACTAATCCAAACTAACCAACATTAACCCAAAGTAACCAAAACTATACTAAGCCAAACTAACCAAAGCTAATCCAAACAAACCAAAACTAACCCAGATTAACCCTAAATTAACCAAAGTAAGGAAATAAGCGCGCAAACAAGCGCGCTACGAGCGCTTTTCTCTTCACTATCTCAAACTAAGCAAAACCAACCCAAACTAACCAAAACTAACTCAAACTAACCAACATTAACCCAAAGTAATGAAAACCAACCCAGACTAACCCAAACTAACCAAAGCCAACCCAAACAAACCAAAACTAACCCAGACTAACCCTAAATTAACCAAAGTAAGGAAATAAGCGCGCTTGTCTCTTCACTATCTCAAAGAAAAGACCCATCGAGCTAAAGCTCTCAGGGTCATTTCAGATTATAAACGAAAATTTGTCTCATAGAAATTTTGGAAAATCATTTTTTTGTTTCAAATCAACGGTCTTTTCGATAAGACATCTGCGCTATCGATATGTTACTGTTGACATGTTGGCAATAACGCGTAAAATCGTGCTTGCTTAAGTTTTCACTTCGCTTCGTTTGTTTTTAGCCAAGCGTCTATCTACAGCAAATTTTCGACCATTGGACTAATATTTCACTTCACGCATGGTCCTTCGCTCGATTCGAGGGCGCAACCAAACAAAACTAACCCAAGGCAATGCCCAAAATCAAGAAAAACAACTGAAAAATATCTGAATTAGCACGTACGCATGCGTGAAGGCTCAAAATTGGTGGGTGTTGGTAGACGCTATTAGCAAAGACAAATTCCTGCGCGAACAACAAAATCTGCCGCGGCGCGACGAAAAATAACAACAACATTCAACACAAATATTTAAAAAACTAGTGCATGATCCGCAATTTTTATTTCATATATTGTCAAATAATTGTGTGCACTAACGATTAGTATATCTCTGACATTTTAATTCGTGTGATGCTAAAGTGATATATCACCTTACTCTTTTCTACAAAAGTGGGGAGAATGCGAGAGAAGCTAAACGAAGATATTTTGCCACCTATCATAGAAAAATTTCCGTAAATACGATTTTAAGAATAAAAAATTTATTTGAAGAAACAAAATCTTTGCGTGATAAAAAGAAAAGTTTACAAAGAAGAAGGATTCGGGACCACGCCATCGTAAATAATTTTACACATAATCCTACTAATTCAGTTGCCGATGCAGTTCTAGATATTCAGTCTGGTCATGCAAGAGGAAGAGTTAGTTCCGAAACTGTTCGCAGAACTTTAAAACGATCCAAAATGACCCCCTTCCACGTTCTTCCCGTTCAACACATAAAACCTGAGCAGAAAGAATTACGATTCAGATTTGTGTCACAAATTGTAATTAGACAACAAGATCGTGACCCTGAATTATTTAAGAAAATTTTGTGGACAGACGAGGCTTGTTTTGCAACTTCAGGCATGTTCAACCGTCATAATAAGCACTACTGGGCAACTGAAAATTCAAGAAAATTTGAGCCAATCAAAAAACAAGGAAGAACTTCTGTAAATGTTTGGTGCCAATATTTTGTAATGGAACATTAAATGGTCAAATATACCTGAACTTTGGCAACAAGACGGAGCTCCCGCACGCCATCCGTGTTGTTGATTTCTTAAATGAACGACATGCAGAATGGATTGGGCGCAACGGAACAATTACTTGGGCGCCAAATAGTCCGGAGCTGTCACATTTTGGCTTCGTTTCTCTGGGGCCACCTTAAAAATGTCGCGTACGAGCAGCGAAACAATAATATTGAAGAAATAATGGAAAAAATTGTTAATGACATTAATAGACTAAAGCACGAAAATAATATTTTAACGGCAAGTTTAGAAAGACTCCAAAGATGCTACAGATGTTGTTTCGAGAACAATGGGGGGCACATACAACGTTTAAATTATTAGTGTTATGAACTTTGCTTTTTCATATTTATTTTGTTCTGTGTTAATACTGTTACTTGTTACGTAATATTAGTACTTACCTATTGTTAACTAAATGTTTCCATAATACCTATAGTAAGAGACAATGACACTTGTTCACACAAAAATATAATAGTGCGCTAATATTGATCAATAAAATTTATATCGCAGCATACGTAAAAAAATGCTCGCTTTTGAAATATGAGATAAAAAAATGGGTATTCCATTAAAAAAAAAGCAATAATGTACGCCGTAACTCTTTTGTTTGAGGTTCAGTTGTTTTCTAAGCGACATTTTAAAATTCTACGAAAAAAGTTACATTGAACTGCTATTCTCGTTTCCTCCAAAAATACAAGGAAAGTCAAAAATAATGTCCTGTTCAGTCCTCGTTGGCGGATCCTGTACAGGGTGTCCCAAATTCGAGCCTCATCATTGGAATCTCGGGAACTAGAAGAGATACGAGGTCGGTTAAATGAAGGCAAAGTTGCGCAATTTGATGCTGATCAAAATGCCACCTTACAAGTTTAAAAATTCCGAACGCTTCCGAAGATTTTTGGAAAAACCGAATATTCGCGATTTAATTTTTATATTTTTATGACTTTATTTGAATAGATATAACAAAATAAATTTCACATTCTCATTGTTACTTTTTCTTTTCTACAAGATGCTGTTATCAGATTTTCAAACCGACGTTTCGTCTTTGAGCTGCCATCATCAACTTTGTTTTTTTAAATACGGCCTGGATTTTTTATTACGGACTTTAAGAGCTTTTGAGGTCCCAGAATCAATGATGCATCGCAATTATTCGAAAAATTGATTTTAATGGCATTTTTCATAAGAACTCATGTGTTAGAGAGAGACAGAAAATAGATTTTTGGTATGATCTTGCCAGGAAATCATTACAATGATTTTTTCGAAGAGTATGCGATACAACAATGAGAATGTGATTTATTATTTGTTCCAAATCTAATCCCACACAACTATTTACTTGGGTAAAATGCTAAAAATATGGCATAGAGCCTATGGCTTGAGGGTTGACACTTTAATAATTATATTATTTATTAACCACTTCTTATGTTAGTTTTTAAGCTTTCTTTATGCAAAGCGTTAATGCGTAAAAAAAGGTTTTGTTTTTAATCCTATTAAAAATCTATTTTCTGTCTCTCACATGAGTTCTAATGGAAAATGTCACCAATATGAATCTTGCGAATAAGTGCGATACATCATTGGTTTTGGGACATTAGAAGCTCTTAAAATCCGTAATAAAAAATTCAGGGCCGTATTTAAAAAAAAAACAAAGTTGATGATGGCAGCTCAAAAACGAAACGTCGGTCGGCTTGAAAATCTGATAACACAATCTTGAAGAACTGAAAAAGTACAAATAAAAATGTGAAATTTATTTTGCTATATCTATTCAAATAGAGCCATAAAAAAATAGAAGTGAAATCGCGAATATTCGGTTTTTTTTTCCCAAAAATCTTCGGAAGTATTAGAAATTTTTAAACTTCTAAGGTGGCATTTTGATCAGCATCAAATTGCGCAACTTTGCCTCCATTTAACCGACCTCGTATCTCTTCTAGTTTCCGAGATTCGAAGGATGAGGCTCGAATTTGGGACACCCTGTACATTAAAAAATACGTAAAATGAATTCAGTTAAAATATTGCAAATTCTGTAAACACCATCTATATTTGCGTTTCGCCAACAAAACTTTAAATATAATAATTTAAAAGCTTCTAAGACTTAATTGACTGCATGCGGACACGCTGTCTCGATTTATCACTTTTTTTCAATTCGCAGTTGTGATGATGTCCACCTGTGCAGCGCGACTCACTATTTGCAATTTATTTGCAGTAGGGTCCAGGCAGCCACAAATGGTGCTGCTACCATATCGCGTCGGGTATTCTGGTAGCTCTAAAAGCGGAGAAAACTCCTCTACGAAAGCGATTTTGAACTCACTGTAATCTCTGTCTAGCGCTAACCTGGTGCTATACTGCCGGGTGCACTATGCTTTTGTATAAGATTAGCTTGGTTTTGAGACTGATGATTAATCTAAGCTTAGACATCATATACATCTGAGGGCTGATGTAAAAAACTTTTATTAGCGCTTGCGCTACGTTTCTTTGAAAATCAAGTCTTTCATCTGGAGTTATGCCTAGATATTTCACAGTCTTTGTTGGGAACATCACTTTTCAGTTAATGCTTAAGTGGTTAGTGAATTTCCGGATAAATACTGCTAGCTCTATTTTGAAAGGATTTATGTTAATTTTAGAGCCTTTCATAGCTCGTCTAAACTCACTAGATTATTAACTTGGTTAATTTGTTTATTAATTTCTTGGAAGTTGATAAAGTTCTCAGAAAAAATGGTTCTGCTTCAATGGCAGCATTAAAACTACTCGATCCCATTGTGTAGACAAGCGCTTCACAATAAACTAAACAAGCAAAGTATAAAGGTGCAGTAAATGGTCGGACTTTAGATATTTATGTATTTAAGTATTTAACTTGAGGTTCTAAGGGAAGCAATGATTCTCATATGATATTGTTACGGCTAACCTAACAACCATCCGAACGTTTTTGTGCTACCCTATACAACTAGCCGCCGTGCCCCTCGCTTCTTTGTCTGTATGAGTCATCACCCGGCCGGCTGCGAACAGGATCGCTGGAATTATCTCGATGGCCTCGTCGAGATCGTATAGAGTGGCTCGGAATACTTCCCGAATATTCGTGATAGATTTAAGATTATATATAAGCAGACCTAAGGCGAATGTTAGTCAGTCAGTCGGTTAGCAGTTCAGTTCAGTTAATCATTGAGTGTTGAATAGATATTAGTGGTAAAGTTATAAGACTAGTTTAGTGAGTTAAATTGTATACAGTGGTAGTGAATAAAGAGAGTATTAGTTGAAAATAGGAAAGTTGTACTTCTGTTAAGAACCCACGGGAAAAACGTAACATTTGGTGTCAGAAGTTGGATTGTGAAGGGACCGGACTTGCAAAGTATTTTTCGAGGAAAGAAGTACAAGTACGTCAACGAGACCGTTTGATTGGTGGATTCTGGTAAAATTTTATAACATTCTATGGTCAATACAAGGCAACAAACGGCGGAAATGGAGCAAATAAATAAAATGTTGGCCGATTTTATGGATAATTTAAACGCTGATCGGGAAGAGGAAGAACGTAAAAAGCAAATAGAACAGGACCGGCTTCAAAAAATTTTTCAAGATCAAGAAGACAAAAGGCAAGCAGAACAGGACCGGCTTCAGAAGATTTTACAAGATCAAGAAGACAAAAGGCAAGCAGAACAGGACCGGCTTCAGAAAATTTTACAAGATCAAGAAGACAAAAGGCAAGCAGAACAGGACCGGCTTCAGAAAATTTTACAAGATCAAGAAGACAAAAGGCAAGCAGAACAGGACCAACTTCAGAAAATTTTACAAGATCTGGAAGATAAAAGGCAAGCAGAACAGGACCTGCTAAAGACAATTTTACAAGATCAAGAAGATAAAAGGCAAATAGAACAGGACCGGCTTCAGAAATGGATGTTGGATGTAGTGGTAGGCGAGCAAGGAAAATTACAGAAAATATTGGACGAAAAATTTGAAAAAGAAGTAGGTAATATACAAAAAGAAGTTGGAAGTGTACAAAAAGAAGTAGGAAACGTACAGCAAGAAATGAGGAATCTACAAGCAGAATTTACCAGACTAAAACATCAAGGACCCACCGAGAGGGTATTCGCCACAGGGCATAACATCAAACCTCCAACGTATGACGGTCAAACATCTTGGACACTGTACAAAAGACAATTTGAAGCCGCTGCTGTTGCCAACGGTTGGAATAATGAAGAAATGGCTACATCACTAGTGGTAGCGCTTCGTGGATCTGCCCTGGAACTACTGCAGACAATTCCCATCAGCCAACAGGGGAATTATGACATACTCGTAGCTGTCCTGGAGAGACGATTTGGCGACCAACATAGAAGACAACTGTATCAGGCACAAGTTCAGTCCCGACATCAGAAGCCTGGTGAAAACCTGCAAGAGTTTGAGGCAGACATTAGACGTCTCATTCAATTGGCCTACCCGGGAGCGACAGAGGAATTTCAAGAGGAACTTGCTGCCCAATATTTCGTGGATGGTATTAGAGATCCAGAAACTCAGAAAATGCTACGCCTAGCCAAATTTGATAATAGCAGCGAAGCTTTGGGTCGAGCCCTAGAAATCGAGGCGGCCTGTAACATCTCCAAGCCAAAAATCAGGGCCGTATCCATCCAGGAAGAAAAGCCGACAAACAGCTGTGAATTAAATGAGATGGGTGAAATTTTGAAGAAATTAACGGAAGTTCTTCAGGCCACGGCGAGATTCCGGGAGCCAAGGGAAGATAGGCCACGTAACCGAAATACATCAAATCAGTGCTATATATGTGGCAACATTGGGCATTTTAAGAGAGACTGTCGAGTACAACTACGACCTACAGCTCCATCCAGAGACAACAGCAGTTCAAAGCCAAGTCAGGAAGAGTTGACACAATATAACTTTAAGGCTAAGGACAGGGAAGGAAGATGGCATAGTAATACAGATGCTTTATCCAGAAGGTCATGTGAGGATAATTATAAACATCGCCAAAGAATTGACCAACGAGAAGGAATCACTCCCATTAGGCGAATCAAGTTTAAGGTTGATCAGCAGTGGACCACAGAGCAACTGAAGAAGGATCAGCTTGAGGATAATGAAATAGCACTGCTACTAAAAGCTAAGGAAGAACGTCAACCAAGACCAAGCTGGAGAGATATTTCAACTAAGGGATCTACTTTTAAATCTCTGTGGGCTCAGTGGGACTCCCTGGTAGTTGAAAATGGACTCCTTAAACGAGCCTGGGAAAGCGCCGATGGCAAAGTAGTGAAGACGCAGTTAGTGGTACCAAGGAAGAGGGTAGCGGAAGTTCTGGACGAAGTACATAATAGAAAGGTTGGTGCTCATCTCGGAGTGAACAAAATGATTGACAAGATCCGCGACAGATTTTACTGGGTCAACTACTGGCAGGATGTGAAATCATGGTGCCAGCAGTGTTCAACCTGTGCCTCAAGTCAAGGACCTCAGACAAGATCCAGTGGGAAGATGAAACAGAATGATATGGGACTACCGTTTGAACGTCTCGCTAGTGACCGAATGAAGGCTCGATATGATCTCCAAGCTAACTCTAGGGGATTTCGGATGAGCGATAAAGTCTGGTTATATAACCCGCAAAAGAGGACAGGAAGATCTCCCAAGCTAACACCAGTATGGGAAGGACCCTATACGGTCATCAAAAGAATTAACGACGTTGTGTATAGAATTCAGCGTAGCCCCAGAAGCAAACTGAAAGTTGTCCACCTCGACAGGTTGAAAGCATATCACGGACATGAAGTAGCTGATCGGGACGATCAGAATTAAGAGGGAGGCAATGTTACGGCTAACCTAACAACCATCCGAACGTTTTTGTGCTACCCTATACAACTAGCCGCCGTGCCCCTCGCTTCTTTGTCTGTATGAGTCATCACCCGGCCGGCTACGAACAGGATCGCTGGAATTATCTCGATGGCCTCGTCGAGATCGTATAGAGTGGCTCGGAATACTTCCCGAATATTCGTGATAGATTTAAGATTATATATAAGCAGACCTAAGGCGAATGTTAGTCAGTCAGTCGGTTAGCAGTGCAGTTCAGTTAATCATTGAGTGTTGAATAGATATTAGTGGTAAAGTTATAAGACTAGTTTAGTGAGTTAAATTGTATACAGTGGTAGTGAATAAAGAGAGTATTAGTTGAAAATAGCAAAGTTGTACTTCTGTTAAGAACCCACGGGAAAAACGTAACAATATGTTTATATTAATTTAATCAAATGAAGAAACCTAAATAATACGAATTTTTTAATACTAGTTACATTTATAATGAGTCGGCTAACCAAAATATGGAAAGATCGATCAATTTCCAAAAAAATAAAAATAAGACTTGTAAAGACTCTCGTTTTCTCCATTTTCTTATACGGGGCTGAAGCTTGGACTCTCCGTGCTCATGAACGTCAGAAAATCGACGCTTTTGAAATGTGGTATTGGAGGCGAATGATGAGAGTTCCTTGGACGGCTCATCGTACAAATGTTTCTATTTTGGATGAACTTAAGATAAAAACTAGATTGTCATCAACTTGTCTACAGCGTGTCCTTCAGTTTTTTGGTCATGTGGCTCGCAGGGGTGAGGATAGCCTAGAGAGACTGATTATCTCTGGAAATATTCCTGGAAAAAGAGTGAGAGGTAGATCGCCAACCAGATGGTCCGATCAAGTTCAACAAAATACGGGCCGCTCATTCTGTCAAGCTCTTCGAGACGCAGAGGACAGAACAAAATGGAAACAGCTGGTCGAACATATTGGGGGAAATCACGATCCTCAGCAGTGAGGGACCGACTGGAGAGAGACATTTATAATGTTATTCTATATTTTGTTATATCTAACCTCTGACTTTAATTGGTGCCACATGTACTCTATGGGATTACAAAATACAATAGTAGGATCGCAACCAATGTGTATCACATTTTCTCTGCCAATGCATCACAAACACATACTTTTTTATGCAGAATGCCTTTAAAACTTCTGAAAGATCACTTACTTATAACATACTTCAAAATATATATCATTAGCTGTCATGTAGTTTTGAATCCCCAATTTCGGAGTAGTTGAGCCTGTAATTGGCGGTTGTCATACCTCGCATTGTCCATTACTATTACGCTATTCTGAGGAATGTTTGATAAGACAAACTATTCTTCAAAAAGTTTTGCCGTTGTATCCTCATGGTAGTTCACGCAGAAGTCTAAAAATTTTTTGGGGAGCGCAACCATTTGTATGGTGTTTCATGCGTGTCAAACCATGTCTCATCGAGGTAACTTATATTCCAGAATGATATTTTCTTATCGATACTCATGACGCCATTTTCGTATTTGGTGGTATCCCATAAATACTTGTTTTTTGTCAATTGTATATAAAATTTTTGCAATGGCTAGTGATGCTAGCTAACTTATTTGGGTTTCGTCAATAGTGAGCCGTTGCTTCAGAGTTCCTCATGTAGATACGCGTTGGTCAAGTACATGATGTAGACGTTTCGCTTTATCAACTCCTTGACGCGTTTGTCGAAACATCTGGTGGACTCCGGCATCTTTACCCTTCTTTCTTGATTTGACTGGATTTGACACGATTCTTTTCACTCTATTCACAGGTATCTTAGCCAAATCACATGCCTCTTGCAGCAGCACTGGCGTTAAGTCCTCTGTTAAGTAAAGACTTAGATACAATTTTTAAAATTTCCCTAGCATTGAGATAAATGTTTTTTCTTCACCGGAACACTAGAAGCACCATTACTGATTTTCCACGAACGCCACATAATGCTGTGTATAATATTTGGTAAAATGATATCGCAATACAATTGAATACTTCCCGTGATAAAAAATAAAGACCAACAAATTTCAACACAAAAATATATTTATATAGGGATTTCTAGGTAAACATTGAACACATTTAAAATTATCTTTTAAATCGCGTTTACAGTATGTATCCGCGTGACCTAGCCTTTGGCATCTCCTGCATTGTATAGTTATTACTTTTTTGGTTTTCCCATAAAATCCTTATACACAGTCTTGATTGAGTGTGAAATATACATCGATATTCCAATGTTCTTTTAATTCGTACTTTATATCAGAAATAGAAATATGGTCATCCAAACCCATTAATACGAACGCGTGCGTTTCCATGTTCCGCGTCGCATATGTGTGTGTATATGTAAACCAGTCCCTAGTTAGATCTCAATAAATAAATGAGCTATATCTTGCATATTTAACTTGATATTTTTTGATGCCCAGGACCTTCAGTGTGTCTACTAGAACTTGGTGCCTATCTTGGCTTTAATTCATATGGGGGCGATTTTTCTATCTGCTGCTGTTTTCGAAATGTTTTAGTGTTTGCACTTATGTTCTTTCTAATTGCTGTCTTAGCTTTTGATCTACGGCTTGCAGTAGACGCACAAGTTGAAGTAGTGCTTTCTTTTCTATATCGCTGGTCTCAGGCTTCATATTCCTACCGAGGCCATCGAACGTACTTCTAAGTTCAAAATCTAATGGCCTTGCACCAAAGCGTTTTTAAAAGAAATAACCTTAAACGGAGTTTTAAAGCCATCTTTTTATATAGTAAGGGTTCTATTCATTCTAATTCGCTCGTGCGCGTGCAAAAGGAGACAAGTCTGAAAAAGTGCGTTTTGAGTTAACTACGACAAACAGGTCATTGCATAAAGAGCTATTTGTGTTATAGGAGGAGATAAGTTAATATGTATAACTTTGCGCATTTTTTGGTGTAGTGTAATATGAGACAACTTTTTTTTTAATGTGCAAAGGCAGCTATCTTAAGTTATCTCGACTAACACTTCGGAATTGTTTAGTGCATTCGGAGTCAACGCGAGTTGTCTCCTGATGCACTAATATTTCCTGAAGTTGTCTCTCTTTAGTCTGAGGACGTGCGTTTTAGATCTTGTTAATGCTTAGTATTGTGGTGATATATAGGATAATATAAGCAGTATTGGATATTCTGTGCATAGCTCGGTGCGTAGTGCTGGTGAGCTGTGTTAGCAACCTTTTATAATACAGGAAAACAGTGATAATATAAGCAGAATTGGATAATCTGTGCGTAGCTCGGTGCGTAGTGGTTGTGAGCTGTGTTAGCAACCATTTATAATACAGGAAAACAGTAAAAGGAAATACAAGAGAAGCAAGGAGTAGTCAACTTTAAAAGGAAAATTAATAGAGGCCATAAATGTACAGTTTTAGAAAAATTTAGAAAGAAATGTACAAAGAGAATTGATAATGAACAACGGTACAAAATATTTGAAGAATATTGGAAATTAAGAAGCTTCAACAAGAGAGTGGCATTTATTTAAGGCTCAATTAAAAAAAAAGAAAAGCAAACTCAGAAGATTGGTGCAACGCAAGAGAATGTAACTATAACTACCATTTAAAACTAAATGAAAATTTAATAGAAGTGTGTAAAGTGTGTTTTAAAAAACCATTTGATTTATCAAACAAATTTATTGAAACGGTTATAAAAAAGACTCTCATCACAGGCACAACATTGGACGATCCACCAAAGAACAAAATTGAAACCGTCAGAACTGAACTAGTTAAGAAGCACATCCTCTCAATCCCGGCATATAAGAGCCATTATTGTCGCGAGCGAACAGCAGATCGAACATTTTTGCCGTCTTTTTGTACTCTTACAAGGATGTATGGGGAATATAAAATTTGGATATCACCTCAAAAGCCTGTCAGCAGAAAAGTTTACAAATCTATTTTTCATACAATGAATATATCCATAAAAAAAAGTGGAGTAAGGATACCTGCCAAGAATGCGACAAAAAGCAATGTATGATAAGAAATGTCAAAACTTATAGAAAATGAAGGATTGACAAATGAATTGCGCAAATATTAACTAGATGCTAAAGAAGCATATTCCGCGAATGAACAGGATAAGGAAAAGGGAAAGCAGGACCAGAACAGAGCTGTTTACGTTTGATTTAAAGCAAAGCCTGCCGATGCCAAGCCTAATCACATCAGTGGTGTTTTATAAGCGGCAACTACGGACCTTCAACTTAATAATGTATGATTGCGTGAACAACAAAACTACATGTTGTAGGTATGTGGTAGAAAACACTACTGGCCGAGGTGCAAATTAGATTAGCTTTTGTTTGTATAAAGAGCTTTTGATCAAATATTGAACATATAACCCTTTATTCTGATACGTGGCCAGAACAAAAATGGTCATATAGTGGCGATGTTTATGACTTTGATGCAGAATTTAAATTTTCAGATAATAGATCACACATTCTTAATACCAGGACACACGAGAATGGAATGTGCCACCATTCACTCAATTATTAAGAAAAATAAGAAACATTATGAGAGCCTTATCGAAAAGCCCAGGGACTGATTTCAACTGGTACGATCATGTAGCAAAAAACTCCCGTTCAAGGTACAGGAGATGAAAAAGGATGATTTATCGATTTCGCCTTGTTACTAAAATCGTGTCTACAAGCTAGAGAAGTGGATGATCATGGAAATAAATTTGTATGGAAGAATGTAAGATTGATCCGCTATGACAAAACATTCGGTATATTTTTCTACAAGAAAAGCCATAACGAAAATGAACCTTTCGAAAAGATGTCATTTTGGAGGAGAGGTCAAAGTACTATTCCTGTAGATTTACCGAAATGCAGATATCCAAACTGTATATCAGAGGAGAAAAAAAAGAATTTAATCGAATTACTACTGCCTTACATCGACGAAGTGTTTCATAGTTTTTATGAGAAACTGCCTACTGAGAAGAATGTTAGGGATAATTTGCCAGATTTAGATGAAGTATCTTCGGATGATGATTAGTGTAAAAAGGTTTAAGTTTATTTTTTTTGTGTATTTAGAGTTATCTTTGTTTTTTTTTCTTAAACGAACATCTTTTTCTTCTTGTTAAGGATGATTTTTGTACTACACAGGTAAATAAAAGTTTTGGTACAGAAACTTTAGTTTAATTCATTATGATTTTTTTTTCAAAATTCAATCAAAAATTGGACCTATTTTAAACTCCATAAATCTCAGTTCTACTGTTTTCTACTTGTCTCCCTTTACACGCGCAAGAGCGAATTATTCGTTGAATGCTTTAATTCCATTGCGGCTTTAAGACTGTGCTCAGCGTTTGTAGACGAAACTTTTTGCAACGTTTCACCTGACACATTTTGCGCCTCCTTTCTTTGGGGAAGGAGATGTTGATTACCATGTTCTTTTACGGTGTTTTCGAATATTAAGTGCAATATTCCACATAACAAAATCCCGAGTATGTTGGGGTTTGGAACCTTCGGCAACATGCACTAAAACAGAGTTTTATCCAATACCGAAACAGAATTATTGCACTCGACGCGCGTTTCGCTAACAAAGTTAGCATCATCAGGAGATCATCTCCTGATGATGCTAATATAATAATATAATAATTCTGTTTCGGTATTGTGGATAAAACTCTGTTTTAGTAAAATTCCGAGGTTAGCCAGTCGCCTAGGAAAATTTCCCGAGAATTTCCGAGGAATGGAAAACTACTGAAATAAATTAACCAAAACAAAAATAAGGTGCGACTTTTGCCGTCTCTTGCGTTAACTTCTATTTCTGTTGTTTCTGTAGTTCCCCAAGCCTATTTGTTGTAGTTTGTTGCCTAGGAAGCCGTTTTGATAATCAATATAATATTGTTATCTGTTACTCTAGTGTTAGTTTGAGAACTGTTGCTGCGAGTGAAAAAAAAATTCTAGAAGTTATGCATAGCATGTTTTTACTGTTATTTTTTTTTAAATAAAATTTTGTTCAGTGAGTGTATGCTTATCTTTTATAAAGTTCTGTTTTAAAAGTTGTTTGGTACTGTTTACCATGATAATTGTAAAATAAAACATGGGTTGCATTTATTTTAAACATTTTTTTATTAATCAATTTCTCTGAAAATTTCCAGAGATATTTTTTTCGAGACTTTACCCATTATTACCATACAACCATGTATTCCGTGGAGGGTGTCGCTGATGATAAGCAATACCCATGCCAATTGTTTCAAACCGTATAAAAGTATGAGAATACGGAAACATTCTCGCTGATGTAATGATTTTTTTACTATATTTTCTGCAGATATGATAAACTTACTAACGTAAAGCGCTCTGAAAGTAATACTGCTGTAAACTTCTATCGCCCTACCTTACGTACATGTTAGTAATATAAACGCATTTTTTTACTTGGCTATACATATTTGCAAAACCAGTTTTAAAAATATTCCATACAGTACCACACAAAAATAACAATTAAGAAACACTGCAAAATGTTAATATTTATATATCCTTAACATATCTTCTGAAATTAGTAAATATTATTCAAGCCAGCATGGCACATGGTCAAAACAATTGCAATAGGCTTAGGACCTTCACATTGTTTTGGTATAATATATTCGAACTAATACGATTAGAAAAGTAATGAAAAAATGTGAAATTTTATTTAGTGTTTATAGCACATAAAAACTGATTTGATATAGTAACTCATATGTAAATAATCAGCGGAAAAGATGAGAAAAATTACCTGTAAATATACCAGAAGGACACTATACACTATTAAAATAGCTTTATGTTTGATCGTAAATATACCGCACGACTTATTAGAATTTATGATCTGCCGACCAATAAAAAATCACGTGTGCAGTTCACACACGGTAGAAGTAAAACCTTCATAAAACTAGACCAAGCGGTCACCCATCCAAGTGCTAAGCATTCCCGATGTTGCTTAACTTCAATGATCGGACCAGAGCTACTTTTTACTTTTCACTCTTAATAAACATGTAACAACTGTATATCTGTGTTATATATTGTTTGCTCAGAGCATCATGATATATAAAAAAGTTAGTTTCTTCGTCGATCCAAACATCCCTAGATAATGCATCATAGCTCCATGATAATCATTGTCAAGCTGTGCCAAGCGTGAGAAACTTTGGAACTTCAATGTACAGGGTGTCCCAAATTCGAGCCTCATCATTGGGATCTCGGAAACTAGAAGAGATACGAGTTCGGTTAAATCGAGGCAAAGTTGCTCAATTTGATGCTGATCAAAATGCCATCTTAAAAGTTAAAAAATTCCGAATACTTCCGAAGATATTTAGAAAAAAACGAATATTCGCGATTTAATTTTTATTCTTTTATGACTCTATTTGAATAGATATAACAAAATAAATTTCACATTCTCATTGTTGCTTTTTCTGTTCTACAAGATGGTGTTATCAGATTTTGAAACCGACGTTTCGTCTTTGAGCTGCCATAATCAACTTTGTTTTTTTAAAGACGGCCCTGGATTTTTATTACGGACTTTAAGAGCTTCTATGTCCCAAAACCAATGATGTATCGCAGTTATTCGAAAAAGTCATTTTAATAATTTCCTGGTAAAATCTTATCAAAAATATGATTTCTGTCTCTCTCTAACACATGAGGTCTTATGGAAAATGCCATTAATATAAATTTTTCGAATAAGTGCGATACATCATTGGTTTTGGGACTTTAGATGCTCTGAAAATCCGTAATAAAAAATCCAGGGTATTTAAAAAAACAAAGTTGATGATGGCAACGTCGGTTTGAAAATCTGATAACACCATCTTGTAGAACAAAAAAAGTAGCAATGAGAATGTAAAATTTATTTTGTTATATCTATTCAAATAGAGTCATAAAAAATAAAAATGAAATCGCGAATATTCGGTTTTTTCCAAATATCTTCGGAAGTATTCGGAATTTTTAAACTTTTAAGATGGCATTTTGATCAGCATCAAATTGCACAACTTTGCCTCCATTTAACCGACCTCGTATCTCTTCTAGTTTCCGAGATCCTAATGATGAGGCTCGAATTTGGGACACCCTGTACAACGTACAATCAGACAATATTACTGTGCAGTACTACTTACATGGCATTAGAAAGTTGCTTTACTATGTTCAGGATGAATATGAAATATTCTACAATATTGTTGTTTGACCCACTACAGCTTCAGGCTCGGCTTACGCTAGTTTGATTTTATAATAATTTTGTCTGTTTTTGCGAATATTTTGAGTGCATTGGTATAATCTACTTAATGATAATAATTTTTGATGTGTAAGCATCTTACGCGGCGGTATGAGGGTAAATCTTGCAACACGTTTTTCTGATTGAACCCAAAGATTTTTTTCCCAATTAATTTAAAAAAATGAACCTAGCCCCGGAGAGACGTGTTACAAAACCCGGCCCCTGTCATGAGGTCGTTTGAGCGCCACCCGTTCTAGCCAGCTAAATGGAAAAAGCTCGGCTGGTGTTGTACCGGTGGCTAGATTCGCTCATAAAATTAACCGGTTCTCAGTTCCTAATTTCGAACTATCAAAAAAAACGAAAACAATGGCGCAATTATAATCCACTAACTTCTATGAGGAAAACACAATCTAAAATTTATAGAACACTATATTTGCTACCAAGTTTTTTTTTGAAAACACAGCAACAATCTATCTGGAGAAAAAGGTTATATTAAAATGTGGTTGAATAAGGACAAAAGAAAATTAAACGACTGTTAAAGTAATTAATAAAATAAGCAGAGTACAATATGAAGATTGTACGTACAGAGACCAATTCAGTTGGAAAACCTCGGTTCTATATGCCTTATCAGTAAATGCACTAAACACTACTTATCAAAGTGATCACTTGACGTAGACTAAGCTTCTTACAACTAGGTATGCGTGCGCTAATAACCGCACTGATTGTGATAATATGCCGCAAAAAGCAATGTATGATAAGAAATGCCATTGTGTCCGCTACACAATGATAGATCAAAAAAACTTGAGAAGTTAATAAAAGCACCGGATTAGATTAAAACAATGGTTAGCTTGATTCATATGATAAAAAGATAAAATTCAGAGCGGTTATATCTGCCGACTAATGAATAAAAAGAATGAAATCATCCAGCCAGCGCTTGACTCTATTAAAATGAAAAAACAACTCAAAGCTATCAGATTAACTGGTTCGATAAACCAGTGAATAAATTAATTAAAATCAATGAGCTACCTCAGCACTCGGCGTTCAATGTTTGATTTATATAAAAAAGAAAACGAAGATTATACTACTACTTAGGTGTATCCACCTAAGAAACAATAAGACACAAAACTTATACCCAAATCCCGTCGTCGAACTCTGTCGATGGCCTCTAGTGCGGGAACCACAAGTTAAGGCCCTTCACTGACGCTTCTGGCCTTCCAGAAAAAAAGTTGTGGACCTGCTTCTGGCCCTTCAGAAAAAGTTGTAGTTCTTCAATTGAACTTCTGGTCCACCAGAAAAACCCTCAAATTCGGACTTGATGGTAGACTAGGAGATATTCGACGGTCTCGGTCTTATGGGACTAAGGTGGAAGCCGCTAGTACAGCATGTAGAGCCCGAATAATCGGTCGTGTTAGAACACAAACAGAAACGACACGATAAATCCCCTATCAAAAAGGTTGCATTATATCACAATACTCAAAACGTGCAGTTTCTCGCTATGCTGGCAAAGACAAACGTTCGCCGGACGAGCAAATTAGAAAACACCTCTCCAACGTTCCGTCTTCCGTCAATTTGCCTTCGAAATTAAATACGGCGACACAAGTAGTAATGGGCTGGAAAACTTGCCGAGTGATTCGATACAAGGAATAATTCTAAGAAAATAAACGCCCTAATTCTCGCTTATTATGATGATAAAGGACGGCGGAAGCCACGAATAGTGAGCTAAAATTACATTCTTCCAGAAATGCTAGGAAATGCTCTAACAGGAATGATAAACCTGCAAAAATCTAAATCGAGAATGACAAACGCGCGATAGATAGCCCATCGCTATTATTTGGCATACACCTTACAAAAACTAGTCAGCCGTACAGAACGAGAAATACATTTAAAGCAGAGGTCCAAAAACGATCTCCGGAATATCAACCTAGGGTTCTCAAAAGGTAATAAAACATTCAAACTAAAAATTAAATTATGGTTCAATAAGTCAAATGCAACGTATTTGCAGGCTAACAGAATTCTTTAGAAATATAAATCGACTCGCTGGCTGTTTACGATAATACAATGCAAATCAAGCCAAGTTATCTTAATAATAAGGTACATACATCGCTTATCAACCAAAATAGATGGTCACAACGGATTAAGAATACAAATATATAGCTAACATATACTTAAAATATAGTTAATTCATATTAGGAAAACAGCATTTTCAAGCAAATCAATTAATAAATTTAGAATTAATAGGCCGACGCGATGGCATTTTCAAGCGAATTGTTGGCAAGGCCAATTAATAAATTTAGAACTAATGAACCGATGAGTGCAAAATACAGCATCATTTTTTCCCTAAATGCGGCATATAAATGAAATTTTAAAATTGGCAAAATCGAACTGTTACAATCTCGGCAAATGGGACGGAAATGTGGGGGCGGAATGTGTAAACCGATGTGACATTACAACCCTTGCGCATTGAGGAGCAAGCTAATTAAGGACGGCCGAGATTACAACGACTCAAATGGCGCTTCTAAAAAACTAGCCGCTAGGGCGATATTAGTTTTTCATTATATTATATTCGCAGTGTATTTGGATCCATAGCACCGCTTATTTTTAATAGACGGTTGAATTTAAAATGAATTTTGACATCAAAATCTACGAAAAATTCGTCCGAAAATTTCGCATTTTTATACAATTTTGCCATTTAAAATCGTAATTAAACGAACTGTCAAGAGTATTATTCAGATGCCCAGACGCTTAAAACAATATTGAGTCATGGCCCTCTTCTAAAATTTGCAAAATTTGTTTATTGACTTCACAAATCAAAGGATGCCGCCGCAAGATGACTAGCTGGTAGTGAATAAGCAGTGTCCATAGGTTGATGTTATTCCTGGCAGTGGCGGCTCGTCATAAGGGGCCAAAGGGCCATGGCACTACCGCGCGACTCTCAATGTTTCGAATTTAACTGCCAAATACATTTTTTCTATTTTTTTAATGTATATTATTAAGCGTAATTAAAATTTTTATCTAATAAATAAATAATATTCATCGCATCCCCAATGGCCAATAATATTATTCATCGAAAAGTGTAATAATTTCCCGATAATTGCGCTATCCGAGCCAAACGCTCGATGGCCCCGGCTTCAACAGCAAATTGCATGGAAAGGTAAAAAATGAGGTCACGACGATACATGCTGAATCGCGCCTTTAGCCGTAAAGCGTCGCGCAAACCAGAGCGGTGGCGGTGGCGGTAAAATACTGTAAGTGTATTTGCCAGATCGCTTCTGTTTGCCGTCTTTAATTACCTTACACGCACAGTATTTTACCGCCACCGCTCTGGTTTGCGCGACACTTAAATCGGGGCCACCTGATTCAATGGCTCGGCGTCGCTTCTCTCAGTCTTGCATTTGTCGTTTGTTTATTCGTTTGTCGGCGTAGCGTACGGATTTCGACTGATTGTATTCGATAAGTAGCTAGTGTTTCGATAAGTGAAAAATATCCGTTAAGTCTACTTGTGAATTAAGATTTAAAATGAACCAAATAAGCAATCTTGGTTTGAAACCTTTTTCCACATATTCACTTGAGGAAAAAATTAAGATAAATACACTAGGAAGACCCCTTCCCGACTTAGAAATTACGAAAAAACAGAATTCTTCTAGCCCCACTGGGTTAAACCTCAAAAGCCGTGTAAGGAAATCTAATCGTAATATGTACTTTAAAAATAACTGGATTTGTGGTTGTGATAAAAAGAATGCATTTTTTTGTGTCCCATGTATTCGGTTTGGGGGAGATACTACATGGTGTTACGGACTTGGTGCATATCTACGAAAAAAATTAAAACACATGAAAACTCCAAAGTGCATCTAAATAATATTTTTAGTTTTTCTTTGCTCGGTAAATCAAATATATTAACCTAATTAAATTCAGCTTATAGACAAACGATTATATCTGAAAATAAACAAGTTGATCAAAATAGATATATTTTAAATATAATTATTAATTGCATTCGGTTTTGTGGCGCCTTAGAATTGGCATTACGAGGTCATGACGAAACCCAAGAATCAGCAAATAAAGAAATTTTTCGAGATTTAATCGACTTCAGTTCTTAGTTAGATAAAGATCTGAAAGACCATTTTAAAAAAGCCTCGGTATTTAAGGGAATCTCAAAGACGATACAAATCGAGTTGTTGGACTGTATGCTTAATATTTATCAAGAAGAGGTGACAAAGGAAATAAAAAAGCTAATTAGGTTGCTGTTATAGCTGACGAAACTACCGATGTTTCTAACAAATTCCAACTAGTTATTATTTTAGGCTACATTACTTCTGGTAAACCGGTAGAAAGATTTTGGAATTTTGTTAATCCTTCCGGTCACGATGCTCTTTCAATAGCAAACTGCATTTTAAAAGAAAGTGATCCTTTGATTAGTGACGCACTAAATAAGTTAATCGCACAGAGTTATGACGGAGCATCAGTCATGAGTGTGTCTAAATGGGGTCCAAAAAATCATTAAAGACAAATATCCCTTAGCGAATTATGTCCACTGATATGCGCATCAAATTAACTTTATAATGAGCAGCGCAGCTTCAACTAATTCATCTGTTCGGATATTTTTTGCCCACTTATCGGGTCTTTGTTCATTTTTTTCTACATCCACACAAAGAACGAAAGTACTAGATGACATAGTTCACAGACGATTACCACGATCATCGCAAACTAGATGGAACTTTCATGCACGAGGAGTTAACACAGTTTATGAATATAGAAGAGAGTTGATAGAAGTTATGGAAATTTTAGAGAACGACGAAACTATTACCCTTAGGTCTACAATTGAGCAAGCAGGTGCTTACAAACTTAGATTACAAAACAGAGATTTTATATTTTGGTTCACTTGGAAATAATATTTATGCACTACAGAAGATTAACACCGACCCCATCAAGACTAAACAGGATTTACGAAACTTTTAAAATGAAATACAGAAAATTCGTGATCAAATGGAATGAATTATTGAAAACCTGGATTTGGAACTTTTAGAAAATGAAGTTGAAGTTGTTTCTCAAAAAAGGAGACGCCAAGATCAATCCGATTCATCTATTCAAAGAAAAAGAGAAGCTTTAGAAATTTGCAATTCCATTATTCAACAGATACGAACTCGATTTACTTTTACGGGACATCTATTAGCTACCAATTTATTTTCGGTAGAACATTTTAATGAGTATCAGCAAAACTTTCCTGACCAATTGCTTTTGGAAGTAGTTAATGTATATCCATTTCTGGAGAAAAATCGCCTTAAAACTGAACTACAGGTGATGTATGAAAGGGAGGAATTGCAAAATATTTCTGCAGCTGTTGCGCTTTTATCGTTAGTTTTACAGGAAGACATGAAATGTACCTTTCAGGAAACGCTTAAACTATTAGAAGTTTTAGTAACAACACCTATGTCTACATCGGAAGCTGAACGGTGCTTTTCTATGTTAAAAAGAAATAAAACTTTTCTACGAAACTTAATGAACGAAGAAAGGCTTAGTGCTGTGGGAATGTTATCAGCGAAAAAGTTTTTCTAAATAACATTGAAAACTTCAATAAGAGAGTTATTGAC
>MU182145.1:257085-270822 GCA_016904865.1 Pissodes strobi
ATTAGCTAATTTAAAAAATTTAGAACAAAACAAACTCTTAAACACGAAGGATAATTGGATCAAGGACCTTTCTGATTGTGATATTCCTTCCGACATTAAGCAATTCTTAGCACTAGGTAGTAAATTCAGTATACAACCAAACTCAACAGATATCAATTTAAAAAGACTTCTAGCAGATATAGAAAACGTTATTTTTATGTTTCCTGATTTCAATAGAAACATTGTAAGATCTAAAGTCACTAATGTTCTAACTAATTTCATTAATCAACCCTCACAAAGTAATTACTTGAGGACACTCTTTTTCAAAACAAAAAAATTTCTGAAAGCTCATCCTAATTTAATTATAACTAGAGCAGACAAAGGCAATGTCACAGTCATTATGAATAAAGAAGATTATACAACTAAATCGCTAGACATTCTATCTGATAACAATTATTATACAGTCCTAAATAGAGATCCCACGTCTACTTTCCAACAAAAAGCAAATAAAATTGTAGCAAAATTAAAAAATAAGAATGTACTAACAGCTGAACAAAGCAAACAACTTACTATTTACAATCAAACATCACCAAAATTTTATGGCTTACCTAAGATTCATAAACCAACCTTGTCATTGAGACCAATAATCTCATCAATTAATGCACCAAATAGTAAGTTGGCACAATTTGTTACAGATATACTAACCCAAGCGTACAACAAAAATAATAATTATTATACATTAGATAGTTTTACTTTTGCGAATTTCATTAATAATAAGCAACTCCCACCTGATTATGTAATAATTAGCCTGGACGTAGTATCACTATACAGTAACATACCATATCTATTAATAAAAAACAGCATTATTAAACATTGGGAAAGGATAGCTGAATTCACCAATCTTGCACAAAATGACTTTTTGGAAATCATTAAATTTGTTTTCGATTCAACTTACTGCAGGTTTGATGGTAGATACTACAAGCAAATTCTTGGTACTCCAATGGGAGCCACGCTCTCACCCATAGCTTCCCAGTATGTGATGGATGACTTATTAGAGGAATCCATTCCTAAACTAGGTTTCGAATTACCATTTCTAAAAAAATTTGTTGATGACATAATCACTTCGGTACCGAAGAACAGTACAGAAGAGATACTGAGAATCTTCAACAGTTATAATTGTCACATTCAGTTCACCATGGAATGTGAACAAAATAATAGTGTTCCATTTTTGGACACTAAACTAATCAGAACAGACAATAATGTCATTATAACGGATTGGTACACGAAATCTACGTACTCAGGAAGGTATATAAACTTCCATTCTTACCACACTCAAAAAATGAAAATAAATCTAATAATGGGACTGGGAAACAGAATCCGTAAGATTTGCCACCAAACACGCATTGAGGAGAATCTAAAAAAACTTCATCTCATTTTAAAGAATAACTCATATCCTGAATGGTTCTTAAAAAAATTCTTGCACAATTCTATTGGTACACAAAATCATAATTCTCAACTTGAGGAAATTAATGAGCGGTCACCATCTGATCAAGACAATAACAACCATTATAATTTAGCTCTCTCTCCTGACATTTCAGCTTTTCTTACAGCCAATCAACCTAAATATTATTTTTCTATACCATATGTTAAAGAGGTTACACATAAAATTGAAAGAATACTCACGCAACAAGTTAATGTAAAAATTTGTGGAAAACATACCATGAAAATTGGGAATACTTTTTCCAGGCTAAAAGACTCAGATGAGGCACTTAAGAGAGCAGGTGTGGTGTATAAGATTAAATGTATTAATTGTGAGAAGAACTATATAGGACAAACATCCACTGTATTAAAAGATAGAATTACTAGACATAAAAGTGACTGCAGATTACAAAAAAGAACGTGTGCTCTTTCAGAACATGTAATTGAGACAAATCATGACATAGATTACGCAAATGTAGAGGTAATTTGCACTGAGAATCACTCAACGAAAAGGCAGTTCTTAGAAATGGTGGAAATCCACTCAGATAACAATAGCATCAATAAAAGAAAAGACGTTGATAATCTCAGTGTAATTTACTCCTATATACTAACATGTGCTAACAAAAATGAAAATGCTGAGAACAGTGACTCTAATATTTCAAATAACGTTTCTTTCACTTAAGCATCCACCGAACAACGTGGACACACCCTAAATATCACCTTTCTCTGCATTAGATCAATTAATTAATAATAAATTATAAAATAACATAAAGTATTATATTTGAAACATGAGTACAACATCAACCTACCTGCAAGCAGTGTGATTCAAATCTACCGCCATAGGAATAGATGGCGCTTCTCATAAGGTGGCAAAAACCTTTAGATTCAAAAAAACCATGAATGTTCCTTTGTTCGTTTCCTTCTCGTAGTTTAAAAATTACAGCCATGTGAAAGCATATTAACTGCTAATCGTTATAATTTAAGATTAAAAATGTAGGAAATAAGACTATGATCCGGTGTACACGTACTGTTTTTCCTGTTTTTCATGTTACTATGTAAAGGAACCATTGTAAACTCACTTTGCACGTAAGTATCATAATGATACAATTGTAATTTAATTAAAAACCTTCTTATGTAACTATAACTCCTAGAAGTGTAATATTCTGCTTTGTAATTGTAGCCTTGAAAAAGGAAACAATAAATTTCCGAAAGCTTGGCGTTTGTAGAAAACGAGTTTCAATTCAGCCCTAGACCGTTACCCCAAGAATTAACAATCGTTTTATTCAACAAGTCGGTCAAGACTACCCTCCCCATCTATATATATATATATATATATATATACAGGGTGTTTCAAAAAACATGCGCCAACGCTCGGCCGGAGATTCATTATCCAAAAATAACAAAAAAAGTTGATATAAATGTAGGTCCGGAAATGCTTAGTTTTCAAGATACAGGGTGTTGAACATTTAAAAAAAATCGGCTTTTTTAAAATATCTTAAATATCCTTTGCCCGATTTTGTTGAAATTTGGCAGCGTTATTTACAGTGATATGGGGCTAATTTTTCTTTAACTAGATTAAAATTATCAAGTCCAGTGGCGTCCCCGAAGGCACCTTGTCGAATATTTTTGTTGGAAAAAATGTACGCCACTGACTTTTTTGCAATTTTTATATATTTTTTTATGATTAAGCCACTAAAAATAATTTTTTTTTGTCTCTTGAGTTGTTTTCATATCTTACCTCGTTTTCGAAAGAAAAAATAAAAAGCATATTATTGCATGTCCCTGAACAACAAAAACATGCACCAACGCTCGTCGAGAGATTGCCCATCCAAATATACTGGAAAAAGTTCTAATAAACATGGGTTCACAAACGCTTAGTTTTTCAAATACAGGGTGTTAAAAAAATTAAAATTAAAAAAAAATAAAAATATGTGATGCATAGATGGTAAATATTCACCAAACTAAAATACATTTTTTTTCCAGCAGAAGCTTACATTAGGGTATACCTATTAATATAATTGTAAACAAATGTGTGACTCGGTGTTTAGTTCCGGGTCACAATTTTTTTTACAATTATATTAATAGGTATACCCAAATGTACGCTTCTGTTGGAAAAGATGTATTTTAGTTTGGTGAAAAATTACTATCTATGCATCACATAATTTTACCAATGTTTCAACCAAATATCTTTAAAACGTTTTAGATTTTTTGGAATTTTTCTTAACACCCTTGTATTTCAAAAACTAAGCGTTTGTGAACCAATGTTTATTAGAACTTTTTCTAGTATTTTTGAATGGCCAATCTCTCGCCGAGCGTTGGTTGGTGCATGGTTTTGTTGTCCAGGGACATGCAATAATATGCTTTTTATTTTTTCTTTCGAAAACGAGGTAAGATATGAAAACAACTCAAGAGACAAAAAAAAATTATTTTTAGTGGCTTAATCATAAAAAATTATAAAAATTGCAAAAAAGTCAGTGTCGTACATTTTTTCCAACAAAAATATTCGACTAGGTGCCTTCGGGGACGCCACTGGACTTGATAATTTTAATCTAGTTAAAGCAAAATTAGCCCCTTATCAGTGTAAATAACGCTGCCAAATTTCAACAAAATCGGACAAAGGATATTTAAGATATTTGAAAAAAGGCGATTTTTTTTAAATGTTCAATACATCTTGAAAACTAAGCATTTCCGGACCTACCTTTATATCAACTTTTTTTCTTATTTTTGGATGATGAATCTCCGGCCGTGCGTTGGCGCATGTTTTTTGAAACACCCTGTATATAGGTCAAACAGGTAGAACTTTCAAACAGCGAATTTTAGAAGATAAAAAAAATCTTTCCTAAACACGAAAACTGATTCAAATTACAGTAATCATCTGATAGAAAATAGTCATTCTTTTAACGAAAATTTTAATATTTTGCATATTCATAATAAAAGTAAAAAGCTCAATTTATTAGAAACAATAGAAATTAATAAGCTTAAAAAGACAGATTTACTTTTGAATGACCTTAACAATTTTCCCCTCTTAAACCCCCCTTAGATCGAACCGGCCATTTTACGACCATAACAAGTACCAATATATTTTCAGCACTTTAGTATAGTAACTAGTTTAAATTACTGGTCATCCGATGAAGGTACTGTGTACCGAAACAATAGTCATGAACAATTAGTTATTAAATAAACCTGTGAAAATCAAAAACGAGTGTTTTTAATAAATTACATAGTTAATAATTTTAATATAAACTAAGAAAACTCATACAAGGCGAAATTTATTTTTCCATCCTAGCCAATTTACCCGCTAATTTGTTGCCTTCGCAGTGTGCATGTGCTTTAACCCACTACAAAGAAATATCTAGGGGCGGCAAGCACAACATTACTTCCATGGCCCAGGTTGGGATTGTTCTCATAGCTGCCGTTATGGTTAGGCAGGCAGTTCTCTGTACCGGGCTGATCTTAAGCATTGCCGTTTTTTGTTGACTTGGGCCACCAAAACATGGCTCCATAGGCAATCATGGGTCTCATGATAGCAGTAGAATCTTCCAGAAAAAATGGTATTTTTTTGTGCCAGAAGTAATTATATTCTGGACATTGCTTAGGTTGAGAATATTTTGGATACCAATTGATATATCCTTGAGAAGTGCAAAGGGAATATAATAGGTCTGTTCCAACTGACCATGAAAACCGTACAAGGGACGGTAATTTCCAGTAGTATAAGTCGTTTGTCAAAGTGACAGGTTATTTATCGCCTTCAAAAGTAAAATTGACAACTAGAAATGACGGTCTTTCGTACGATTTTCTAGTCGGTTGGAACAAACCTATAATGTTGTATATCCTCTCAGATTGACTATTTTGCGAAACGCATACCGCTCGAAAGAGAATTCCGTTTTCCATCTTAGCACTTTATCAGAAGCGCCTGGAATTGTCGTTAGATCTTCGTAAATCCATCTTGGCACTATCAACTCATCTATTATATAACCTACACAGTTGGGGAAACTCCGGATATATTTTGTGAGAATTTTTTGGTAATACCTAAACCAAGTCATCCGGAGTTTGCGCATTGCAATATAAGCGACACTTAAATAGCTATGCGCAAATTCCGGATGGCTTGGCTTTGGTTTGAAATCGCTGCTAGAACAAACCTAATATCAACAATAACAGCTTACCACTATATTATAAGGATACTTTTGAGCACCAAAATATGACTAGATCAGCCTGATGAAACCCACGCAGGCCGATATTAGTCAACTTGTATCGGCACTCGGCAGATATACTCGTAATAAAATGTCGCGCACTCTGGTTGCCATTCAATGGTGTAGCCAGATGGGAGGACCACTGGAATACGGAACATTTCAGTGGGGAGGACGATTATTGTTACCTATTAGTAAATCAGGCAGCAATGCCGTTTGATCTGCTTAATTTAAAAATAAATTTAGAACAAATAATATCAGTGTTTTATTACTAATATTGGTTTGCCCCTTAAATGTTTATTCCCTCCCCTCCTCAAAAAAAAAACAAGGCTACACCACTGCGCCCAGCACTATGACACCCCACCCCAGGCGCGTATACAAGGGAGTTCTTTATATAGTTTTTCGTGTGTATTTTGATGAAATGGTGGATGCACTATATCCAAATTTTCGCCTCTGTCGCAATTTCCCGTCAGCTGTACTCATAATTATTAGCTACAACCGCAACCGGGGGACAGGTTGAGGTTGTAGCTAAGAATTTACAACATTTATACGCCCTAACCCAACCCTAATAACTTTGCCATGGCGCCTTATTTATCCACCTGTCTCACCCGCCCCAAAATCTGGCTAGGTCACTGTTGTCATTATTTTCGACGTGTTTAATGAGTTCGCACCAAACTTGCCTCCGTCCGACATATCGCTAATTGCTTGTCTATTTTATATTTTAGGCAAAATATGTCCACTTTTTATGCAAAATTAGATATTCGCCTTAAGTGTTTAGATCTTCGATAAAATTTTATGAGTTGGAAATGTAAACAAAATTAACTTTTAAAAAAAAAAGACCTAATCGTTAATTATTGTAAACCCGTTACAAATATTAAAATACCAATTCTTGTTTTATTATTCCTCATATGATTCTATACCACTGTTTTACGTTTGCGTCAATATTCGTTATGAAAAACTAATTTTGTTCACAAAGTAGACATCAAATGAAAATAAAAATATCTTAGAATAAACATATTTAGCAAAACTAACACAATTTTTATACATCTTAGAAAGTTTGAAAAATATAACACACTCCAACATAACATATTATGCTATAATCAAAGCTCGAAGTGTGGTCATTCCTAGGACTGACTGGTCAAATCCAGAAAACAATAGGATAAGTTTTGGTTTGTTTAAGTTACTTTTCATAACGAGCTGATCAAAACTTACCCTTGTTTCGTACTCTGACCAGTTAATCCTAGCCATGACCACACTTCGGGCATTGACTAAACAATATGCAAGAACTATAATACGTTTGTGAGACAAATTGTCTATTTCTCGACCTCAGTTTTATTGTAAATTTCTATATAATGCCGTTTCGGTACTGACTCCAGGGTGTAAATTGCACACATGTCAATTTAGTAAATCTAAAGATGAAAAACCTTAAAAACTTGAAAATACTTGACGTTTTGAGGAATAAATCTGCTGCCCTTGTCAAAAGCGAGAAATTCAAACATGAAAGTAGGTATTAAATGCCATTAAAGCGTTAAGAATAGCAAAACAGAATTGACAAAGTGCAATTTACACCCAGAACCAGGAGCAAAGCGGCTCTATACAGAAATTTACTTACTGTGTTTAGTACCTGGTAATAATTTGTCTATAGAACATTTCTACAAGTACAATACGTTTAGCCAACAATAAACCATCACCACTATAATAAAATATCTTTCTCTGACCAAAATGATTTTATAAATCTTAATTTTTCTTCAAATTGATTGTTTACTGTTCTATAATTATAATATTTCCTAGACAAATGCATCACAAAGTTTGTACCTTCTGTACCTTCCGTTCTTTTTCACCTGCCGATCCATCCATAGACGCGTTTCGCCGTATAACGGCTGGTCAGTATGACTATAGGGTCAGCAGATGAAAGAACGGTACTTGAGGCTTTAAACAAACCAGTGGCGAAGCGTACGAGTAGACAAGGTAGACACTGTCTACCCAAAAATTGTCTACCGTTCATTTGCCATTGATTTAATTGGTGAAATTGTACTAACTGTTTAACTACATTTTAAAAAACCGTACACACAACACACCACCGACTTGCTCTCCTTACATGTCTATGAATCTCCAAACGAAATAAAAACCGCCTAAGTACAATTCCCGGACCCCAGGAAGACATTTCGAGATTTGTCTTCCGAACTAATCTAAACACGCATCAGGCAGGCGACAGGCTGCGAGTCAGAGATCTCAGGGTTCAGCATATGTCCGCGATTTTCACGGGCGCGAAAGACATTACACCCTTTGTCTACCACAGTTGACCAGCTATTTTTTATTATGCTGCTGCGGGATACCGTTTACGGGAACGTTTGATATGGTCGGGTGCAGTACTTCAGTTTTGTTTTGTTTCAGGACTGCTGTAAGCTGTAAGCTATGTATATGTTTTTATCTAATATTTATGTACCTATATGTTACTTTTATATGTTAATATGTATTTTTTGCCCATTTACCCCCTCTATATTTACTAGCACAGAATGTTACCATTTTATTGAAGTGAAACTTCTTTAGCGAGGGTAAAGTAAGAAAAAGTGAATGTTGAAACGGTTATCAAAGTGAAACGCCCTTTTTTAATTAAGCATGTTCCAGTAAAGCTAGAGGTTTGAAATTTTCAGAACATGTAGCCGGGGTAAAATGAAGATTCTGGACGAAAACTGGACCACCCCCTAAAACTAAAATAGTTAATTTCGGGAGAATGGGAAGAGCTACGGGGTCGAAATTTTTATGGTAGGTGCGCCTCACACCACATGAAAACGGGGCTCTAATTTAAAGGGTGATTTTGGGGAAAAACCGTTTTTTCGCCGATATCTCTGCAACGGAGCCTCGGATCGAAAATCTGACAAGCGATGACCCTGTGTTACCTAGTCAACCCCACCTCCCCGGATACCTAAAAATTTTCGAAAAATTGGAAAAATTGAAAAAAACGTAAAAAATTGTTAGGAACGTTAATAAAAGTATTATAAAACGAGAAAAGGGAAACAAATAAAAAAAAAGGTAGAGAAACGCGGTTTTTGGTGAAAAAAAAGGCGCAATAGTTCAGCTACGAGGCCGGGAAGGCAAAAATGGGAAGAATAAAAATGCTTTATGAAAAAAAAATCAAACATTTTTGAAAAAATAGGTAAAAATTTAAAAAAACTTAAAAAGATGTTCGGAGAGTTATTAAAACTATTAAAAAACGAAATAAAAAAAAAACAATTATTGAAAAAAGCAAAAGATTGGTCGGAAAGTTAACGTAAGTATTATAAAACCAAATAAGAAAAAAACATATTAATAAAAAAAGAGGAAAAAATTGTTCGGGTTAGCATTATAAAACAAAATAAAGAAAAAAAAATAATAAAAAAAAGTTAGAGAAACGCGGTTTTCTGTGAAGAAAAAATTGAAAAAAAGGAAAAAAAAATTAAAAATGTCGACACCGGGGCAAAAGTTGAGAAAAAAGCTTTAGAAAAACTCAATTTATAATTCTTTTTCGGAAGTTTCACTTCAGTTATGTGCTTATAAAGGTGAGGCACATATTTTTTTTATATTGTAATTAGTATACAGGGTGCTACAAATTCGGGTGCATGCATGGGGATCTCGGGAACCGTAAGAGATACGAAGTCGGTTAAATTAAGGCAAAGTTGCGCAATTTGATGCCCAACAAGATGCAGTTTTGAAATTTGAAAAATTCCGAATAGTTCCGGAGATATTCGTAAAAAAACGAAAAGCAACTATTTTATTTTTATTTTTTCCTGACTTTATTTGAAGAGATAATATAAAATAAATTTAACGTTATCATTGCCACTTTTTCCCCTCTATAAAATGGCAGTGTCAAATTTTAAATCTGGCATTTCATGTCCGGGCCCCCATCATCAACTTCATTTTTTTAAATACGGACCTGGATTTTTTATTTCATTTTTTAGAAGCCTTTGGTCTTCCAAAATCAACGATGTATCACACTGATCAATATATCAACAAATCTAGATTTTCTCCATAAGAGATAATGTGTTAGACAGAGACGGGGTGCTCTTTTCTGACCCGATTTCACTTATGAGAATATTTGTTATCGCTATCTCCCAAAACCAACGATGTATCATACTTGTCCAATAGCGGTAACAAAAATATTCTCATAAGTGAAATCGGGTCAGAAAAGATCGCCCCGTCTCTGTCTAACACATTATCTCTTATGGAGAAAATCGAAATTTGTTGATATATTGATAAGTGTGATACATCGTTGGTTTTGGGAGACCAAAGGCTTCTAAAGAATGAAATAAAAAATCCAGGTCCGTATGAAAAAATGAAGTTGATGATGGGGGCCCGGACACGAAACGTCAGATTTAAAATTTGACACTGCTATTTTATAAAGGGGAAAAAGTCGCAATGATAATGTTAAATTTATTTTATATTATCTCTTCAAATAAAGACAGGAAAAAATAAAAATAAAATAGCTGCTTTTCGGTTTTTTACGAATATCTCCGGAACTATTCGGAATTTTTCAAATTTCAAAACTGCATCTTGTTGGGCATCAAATTGCGCAACTTTGCCTTAATTTAACCGACGTCGTATCTCTTACGGTTCCCGAGATCCCCATGCATGCACTCGAATTTGTAGCACCCTGTATATCATTGTTTTATGAAGGTTTATGAAATGGAGAAATAATAGTTGATAAACATTTTTTGACATTAACAACGATTTTTATTATCTTTGTCTACCCGGACAAAAAATTCACGCTTCGCCACTGAAACAAACCCGGTGAAAGTCAAACTAGTAGGCGCCGTATACAACACAATACTAAGTTAATATTTCCTAGTTAACCGCTATTTGAAAAGTTAGACAGCAAAACGTAGACAAAAATCATCAATTAGTTTTTTTGCGGTGATTAACTGATTATTTTACTTTTCTTTGGAATTTGATATCTTTGGGTAGCAAAATTCTCGAAAACAAAAGAATTAAAGATATGAATTAGCCCCAACAGTAAAATTTAGCGTCGAACTTATTTATAGTTAGATGCAGACAGCTTTTATCTGACTCTACTGGCTTGTTCTGTTACAAAGTGACATTCAAAAAGTTATCTAGGTGATTTTACTGGATAATTGACTAATGAATATCGATAAAAATACTGTTTTGTTATACAATTACCGTGTATGATTTTATATGAGTTTATATTTCGAGTTTGAATCTGAGTTATTTTAAATTTTGTTAAATGTAAATCTCAGCTAGTATTCCAATGTATTTTACATCAACAATATTAGTTAATTAGACAGAGTTTAATTCAACATATTTTTTTTATTTATACACACACTAAGAACTGACTAAACACTGAATGCTGAATACCATTCTCAAACGAATGTAATACTACTAACATGTTTTACTAAGCAGGAAAAATAGCTTCTATGAGACTATAAACCCAAACGGCGAATTCATCTTGTATAAAAGTATCAACACTGAGTTGTAAAGAAGAAATGGCGGCCGTAGCCAATGAAGTCAAAAGAGTATTCAGAGTAGACGAAATTAAACTCCCAATGAGTTCCTGTAACTCACTCAAGATGCTTCTAGTGACCAGGCTACGCTCCATAGATTCGGCTAATGCAGTATCTCTCTTCGCTCTATCAAACTCACCTTCCACCACAGGGAGATCTCTGCGCCTTCTTGAAGATGATTCATCTGAGCTGGATGAAATAAGATCAGAGCAAATGCTTCCTGAAAGCGATTCTGCTAATTCGTTAATAAAAGTTATGGCTTCTTTTGCTATATCTATCACAACGCTTATAGCTGCAATTATTAAGTTTACAAGGATATTGTCGCTGGAACTGATGCTTATATTATCCAAAAAATCTGTGTAAGAAATCAATGTTGTGTTAAGTTGAGTATATATAGACTCTACGATCGTGTTACAAATTGCAATTTCAACAGTTTCAAACAAACTTGAGAATAAATCTCTATGTTGTATGTTAGAAGCATCTCTTTTAGCAATCGCGTGTCCTTGAGGAGACAATACGGCAGTAAAATGTTTGACAGGTATCTTTTTCGCGTCGATTACAGGACGTATTATTTGGCCAACATCATAGATTTTTTTCTGGATCTTACCCAAGGCAACCATTCGTTGGAAGTAATTTTTGGGATACAGAGTTTTGACTACATTTATCGCATTCTGAGACAACATTTTCTCGAATGCATCAGCGTCTACTTGAATATAATCTTCATTGATCACCAAAAGTTTGGAGCCAAGACCGTCGTTGAAAACGTCCAAAACTTCCGAGACCTCAGGGTTACTATTTTTGTTTAGAAGTTGGGCCAAGTTGGTGACAGCTTGCTCCGGAGATTTAAAGATCAATTTCACAATTTCTTTGCGAATGTCAGCGTTTCTGAGGGCATCAGCAGCTTCTTTAAATGCTTGATAAGAAGTTTTTTGGTCAAGTTTGATTTCTTTCGTCAAACGGAGACAGCTTACCTGGCTAAGGTATATCAAGGCGCACTAAAAGAAAAAAAAATTATATTAAGTGATATGTTGCTCTGTGATACGAGAGGTCAATGATTGTTTTATCGCATAAACTGCAGGTTGATGTTCATGGAGAAGTCGTCTTACCAAAATAATAACTATTAATAGATCTATTAAAATTTGATATTGATGATATTTTTTCGGAAAGAGATACATTCGAAACAGAAACAATAATAAAACTGAAAAGTATAGGACAGGTCTCGTTTCATTTTCCAAACTTCTTGGGATGTGACTTTATTCCAGTTGTAGTTCTCCATTAAAGCATTTTATATACATCGTAATTTAATCAAATTGACTTCCCAAAACTAATGGCATTGTTTTGGAAAGCCAAATGCAAAAATTTAAATTAAAAATCCAAGTCGGTATTAAAAAAAATATGACTGTGATGGATTCTAAGAAATGGAATGTTTAAAATTTGTATCAAAAACAGATCAGAACAATAATTTCAGAATGTTCCTTTATATCTAATATCTATCATGCATACAATTAAATATTTCTAAGGGAGAGAATATTACGCTTACATAATATCATATTTATTTGAATTGTTCATTTACAAAAATTATTTAATATATGTACTTCGAACAAGCCTACACAATCCACACTTACACTATACTTACGAGAGTTAAAAGCAACTTTCCAGTCATTTTGTAAATTCTCGTCGCTCACCAACTGGCACCAGCGAAAATCTACTTCCAACACTTACTATTTTTTTTTTAAATGTGCTTATATTATTACGAACTCGTGTATTTACTTGGGGTTTACTTGAACAATAATAAGCATAACTGTTTGCAGATATCAAAGCACAATTGCGCAGAGGATTAACAGGTATGTTTTTGGAAATACAATTTCAAAAATTTTGGACGCAGTTGTGAGGAACGAGAATATTTTAATTTCTATCGAAATTGTGAAAGCAATTCAGTTTTATTAAGCTTAAAGAAAAATGCAAATGGTAGAGGTACATTAGATATCTTAAAAAAAGTATACCTATAAATTCTAATCTATATGCAAGGTGTAGGACGTAAGGTAATAAACGTTTTATTAAAATCCGTTAGTGTATGACATTCTCCTGACTTTTGAAACATTGAAGCATCCTCAAAACACTTATTCCCTTCCCTGCCATATTTTGCTGCGACAACCAGGTTTATAATAAGTAAGGATGTAAACAACTTGCTACAAAGGCGTAGAAGGGCCACCGCAGTTTTTATCTAGCTCCTTTTCTTTCTATTATCTACAATTCCCATATAAGACGTGATTGGCACTTTTTCTGTCGATTGTGTATAATTTAATCGACTATCATTTCTACACCATTGATAAAAAAGGGTCAACTACTTACAGACAACTGATAGAAAAAGTCAATTGTGTATAATTGACAAAATGAGTTAATTACAAGTTACAAATACACACCAGCGAATCTTCTCGTCTTCTCACTCTTAAGTATAGTCAAAAACTCAAAAATATTAAAAACTGGGCAACTGACAGATCACGACCTCAGATGTGATATTTTCAATAAAAACAACACTCGAATATACGCTAATAGTTCAACTTCCGAAAATTAACTGAACACGTTTTCAAACCTAT